>CM059602.1:223927642-224300142 GCA_030412105.1 Cyclura pinguis
AAATAAGCTAGTGCCTGAAACCGCAGTATGCTTGCAGCAACGTCTCTGGTGCAACCTGTGACCATTCAGCTCATGACCTTGTTCCCTATAATCAAACTTAATTTATTGAGGTGATCTCTGTATTCCCAAGTATTGAGCAGCACTCAGGATAAAATTTAGAGAGCCACCAACAAGCTAATGATTAGTAGAGAGCTCTACAATTACACTAGATTGGCGGTGACACACATTAGGGCTTTGCATGAGAACTGTCCATCTGTTTACAGGAAATCTTAAACTCCCACCACCATAAAAAAAAAATCTAGTTTTAGTCAGAATGCAGCCTCACTGCCTCTTGAATGTCACATGAATGCTTGCAACATGTTCTGACAGAGGCTGAACAATGAAATCAGCATGGCATTACAGTCAAAAGGTACACTACTATCAAAAGATTTTTTCATCAAAAAACCCCTCCACAGCATCAGTGCAAGTATGTTGAGGCATCAACACATGATGATTTTTTTCCCCCTTTCCCCTTACAATTTCCTTGTTCTCTTTCGAATAAGCTTCCATGAAGCAGTCTAAATCCGAAATGGTTTTGATAACAGCACACCTGAAAAGTACAGCCAGGGTCTTGAGACATTCTAAAAGCCCAAACCAGTCACAAACTTGGCAAGTTTCCCAAAGTCAAAGCGAACAGCTGTGCAATGGCAGCATGAAAGGCCGTGTGTTGTGTTTAAATACAGTCAGGCAAAAGCCAGTGGATAATGCTCAGTAATGGGTTAATCAATACTTATTATGGTTTTATTGGTTCACTAAAGAGAGAACAGAACCTAGTGAGCACAGAGTTGAAAAAAAAATCACTGCATCTGATCTAGATAACATCTACTCTCCCTTAGGGATTTCCCTATTCAAGAATCCAATTTACCATGCCTGATTGACAAGGATTGGATCCTAGGGAATCACATAACTCTTTTTAGGACCCAATAAAATCCTAATGGATTTGTCTGACTGGTCAGGAGGCTTCAAGTTTTACTAAACCAAGGTAGTGAGTTGTCGTAATTAGCCTGTATTCTTCTCAAAGCTGAAAACAGAGGCTATTAGGAGTCATTCCTCTCAATAAATGCTGGAGCCATGCTCAGCTGGGCTGCCAGAGAAAGTTATCCTTGGTTTACAAAATAGACTATACCCATTAAAAACCCCTTCTGTTAAGCACAATGCAATTAACAGCAAATATTTTAGGAACCAAGGAACCAACTCTGAAGAATAATTTCTCTTTTTCCATGTCCATGTCTTTCAAGATGCTACTATCTAGAAAATAGATTAAATGAACTATTTGCAAAAGGACCAGACAAAGGGTAACTCTCTTGGTTATTAAAGGCTAGATCCTATTGAGAAATGGACTGAGTGGCATTGCAAGGTAGAATGGGACATACATTCTGGCTGGACAGAAGGGAGTGAGTATGGTATCTGTGTTCCTTTCTGAGAGTGCCATAAATTTGTAGAAGCCAAGGAAATTTATGTAAGAGGATATCAGGGAGCCAAACTGCTTAATAGTATGAGTCCTCCACAGGATTCTTGCCCATACTCATACCATCAAGCAGACTGTGAAATCCCAGACATCTTTCCTGATCCATATCCAATCCCAAAATATAATATAGGAGAGAATAGAGAGCAGAAGTGCTATCCTCCATCATTGGGAGTCAGTGAAGAAGCCATAGCACTACTCTAGCATATAGTCAAGAGAACCTCGACCATAGCTCACCCATGCTACATGGCTCATCCATGCCCTTTCCAGTGAAGACACTACATGCATAGAAGCTGTATATTCATACAACTGATATGTGCAGTGGCCCTTTTTGCCCATGGGCTAGTATGGCTAGTTTAAGGCTGCAATAATTCATACACTAAACTGAGTATGGTCCTTCATTCAATGAGTCTTACATGGATCAGAAATTTGAGACCCATTCATTCAATGGGTTTTGGAGGACTTCAACGTAACAGGATAGACATGGATAGGACAGCCATGGGTTACAAATCAGTAAGTCTTCAGTTCCCACCTTTGCACTTGGTGGGATTCTGTGGTTCTACAAGGTAAAAGACTATGCTGCTGGTAGCATTGCCACTGATAAGGTCTCCAGAGACTAAATGTTCCAAATATCTACTGGGTAGCAGCAATAGGGGAAGGTGATATTGTTAGAGAAACCATGGCAGTGGCACTTTACCTAACTCTTGTACTGTGCATGAGGAGCCACCAGTAAACCACATGTTAAAATCTTTTACTATGAAAACCCCATGATGACACAATCCAAAACGAAGTAACAGATAGTGTTGAAAGATGCCACTCCTGTGTCGGAAGACACTCAACCAGCTACTGGGTAAGGAAGAGGACAAGTCGCACTGTATCTAATTATGCAACTGAACTCAAGCTGAAAGAACATTCAGCTGCTGACATGCTCAGAGTGAACGGAAATTCAGAAACTGCACAACACATACAATAGCAACACAGACTGTGAGAAAGGACAACTAGGAATCAGGGAGAGCTAGAAATTGCAAAATAAGAAATGGATTGTGTAAATAGTACAACAGCTGGTGTGAATGAGGGAAAGTGGCCAGGAATGGGGCATGTTCAGTCAGGTAATTATGCAGTGTTTTAATCCGGAAGTGGCAATCTGACAAGAAATACGACATTAAGTTTTGACCTTACCATGTTAAGCAGCAAGGTCTAAAGATGATTTCCCAGGCACCCTGGAACTATTTTTAAGGTGGGAAAGCTCAAAATTGGCAAGCAGATCATTACATTATATGTTTTGCATACTTATATTAATGTTTTAACAAAACATTTTTTTCAAAAAACAGAATCAGTGCATGATGATGATAATACTAACAATACCACCTAAGAGAAGTAACAATGTGGCTACCATGAAAAAAATGGCATATTTATTTATTTATTGCATTTTTAGCCTGCCTTTCAATTAATATCAATTATAAAATTGTTTAAAGCATAAAATTGATATATCAAGAAAGGGAAAATATTTAAGGTCAGGCCCAACAACACTGGAGTCTTGGTAGTCTGATCCCTGGTACCTGATCCTTTGTGGGCAGTCAAGTCCCCTAGCCTTTCCTGAGAGATGTTCAAGCCCTCTTGTTCTAGACTGCACAGTTGCAATCATGTACAGAAGACAACCACCTTCTTCAAGCTCAGGAATTCTAGGCCTGGTCCTTGCCTGGATGGACTATCTAAGAATCCCACATATACAATCTATGATGGGAACAAGTAGGATATCATATAAATCCGATTTTAAAAAACCACAGAAATAAGCCTTCCATGTTGTTATACTGGCAAGCTATAAGTCTGATGCCTGGCATTGTTTTGTAGAGTATTCTTATATTGCCTTGTTGTGATTTGTTATGATACTGCATTATATGTATCTTGCCTTGCAGTTTTACAGCCTGATTCGCTCTAGTTAAAATGTTGTGTTGGGAAGGATGAGGTCACTGTCAAAAGTTAAACAATCAGAGGCAAGAAGAGAAGTTAAAGCAAACACGAGTCCAGAATGTGTACTGCTTTTGTTTAGGAGGGTAGACGGAGAACTGTATCTTCCTAAGAAAGAACAGAGGAAAGTGTCGGAAGACTTAAGCTTTTATTTTCTTCCTTGAATACAAGATGACATGACACTAATAACTCTGCCTCTTTAATTAAGTTAACTGTCCAGGAAAGCGTGTTCTTGAAATATTATAATTTATACACTGCTTGCAAAAGTGTATGATAGCTTTGTATATGTCTTCTTCTTCCTATGATTATTATCTTTATTTTTATCCCACTTTTCTCCCCGAGGGGACTCAAAGCAGCTTACAGCCATTAAAAGAAACATAGTTAAAAATTGTGATATACAAAAGTTAAAACAAAATTAAACCAAAATAATAATTAAAACATGTTAAAACACATATAAAAACAGCATTAATTAATGTAGATTTGATAAGCTTAAGTTCACTTTAAATCAAGCTAGTCATCAGTATTACGACTAAATCACATTATTAATTATCTCTGAGGGAGGGAGCGAGGGAGGGAGGGACAAAAGAGAGAAAACTGTCCAGGACTGTGGAGGGTGTTTGGTTCTTGGGAAAGACAAAGAGAAAGCTGATAAAACTGTGACCAGATTGTCTTTTGCTTATTAATGAATGCAGACTTTAAAAACAAAAGAGTGGTGGCAGCGTACCATACGAAAGGAATCCATGTCCTTTGCAGCCAAGAGGAGGGTTAAGAATCCATCTCAATTCTTTCCCAGTTTCCTTCACAAGGAATGGAATTCCTACAGTGTTTTCACATGTTATCAGGAACCCTGTTTCATCAGATTCATGAACCACAGACAGAAATCTACTCAGGTTGAAGTAGAACATTGAAGCAGGTGATGAATACTCATGTGTTTTGGCATTCCTTGATCTGAAATGAAACCTATAGTGCTTTGTATTGTCTGGTGGTATCACATCCAAGTACTAACTAGGCCTGACCCTGCTTAGCTCTGGGACCAGAGAGGATCTAGTGCCTTCAAGTTATTTAGGTTAAGTTATAAATGTGCGCAGGCATAATCTCACATTACATCTGCCATGTCACCAAAGGGATTCCAACCATATTTTGCTTGTGTTCAGCACCTGGTAGACATATTGGAATTTTCACATTGATATACACATGCCCAATGTACATGTGCAGATTCCTTTCAGAGCTTGAAGAATGGTTCTCTCCCGCCCCCCCCCCCCACACACTGTAACTCCCAGAATCTCCTAGCCAGTTCTGGACAGTTCTGTGAGTTGTATGCCAAAAAGGTAAATTTCTTTTCACACTCTGGTTCCTGTCAGCACTCCATCAAAAGCTGGATTGCTGCCTTTTGCTGACCGGGCTGCTATGTCCTATTGTGCACCACAAGCAGTAATTCAGCAGGTGGAGATTTTTCCAACCAGGTACATGGAGCGACAGGTAAGACTTCACATTTTGCGTTTCTGCAGCCTGTACAGCTGTGGATAAAATAGTCACAGGCAAACAAAATAAAGTGGAAAAGTTGGAGGGCCATAGTTAAAAAGTAATATGAAAAGAAGAAAGAGAAGGAAAAAAAAAACAGAAGATATGCACGCACATGCCCAAATATATATGAGTCAGGATTTTTTTCCTGCTTTGAAAAAAAAGGGGAGGCAATGAACAAAACACAATTCACTGTCTTTTCTCCACTCCCTGCCTCCATCCACGTTTTCATCATGATCTGGGAAAAAGAAAGGAAAGGAACAGGGCATGAACTGGAACGCTTTATAGGATTATCCAGCATGTGCTTAACATGCTAACAGAAAATGCTAACAAAAATTTGATAAATGCAGCTGATACATTATACATCATGAAGCAATTGGCTGTTTTCCTGCAAAGAAAATTCATTTGTTTAACTTCTCCAACAGCCAAATTTGATATGTATAATAAACCCATTTGAAAACTTATTTTTCTGTAGTTTCAGGCCATTCACACAGAATATTTAACTGGAACAACATTAATAGCCTTTTCCTTCAATATGGTGTGTTGTGTGGGGAGAGAGATTTGGTCACAACTAGTAACCGAACAAGACTTGGCATTTAAAATAATTCCTTTTACCTCTTTCTGTTTAAACAACTACCAGTCCGGAGTAGGTTCCCTTTCTCACCTGCCATGTTTCCGGGAAAATACCCCTCCAAATTCTTAATATGTCATTTGCTATTCTGCAGTGATACTCTTTAGGGGCAAATAACAGTTTTGGTGGCAATATTTTGTGATTTTGATTCTCCTGGACACACAACTGCAGTTTGCAAAGACAAACACATGCATCAGAGACAATTATTTGTTATATATCACATCTAGTTTGCTTCTTTGCTCTGTTGAAATAAATATGTGCTAAGTTAGATGTGACTGTAGGCTTCAGTGAGACTTACTCCAAATAACCAAATAAATGTGCTTATTCACATTCCATCCACTGTTTAAGACTCACTGATGACCTATGTTCGCTAGATCATACTCTGTTTAATATTCCTTCATATTTTCAGTTTGCAAATCAAAGCTGCCATGACTAATTGTTGCTTTGCCTCCCCTCTGCTACTGTGTGAATGATACTTGGGTGGAAAAAAAATACAGCTTGGGAAAAAAAGTTCTATTTTAGATAGCTGGGTTTTTTTCCCATATGAAAGAACAGGTGCTTTAGATACATCTAATTACAGAAGTAATTAAAGTTATTATCTTACCTGTTTATTCAAGGGCACAAGGACTTCTAATGGGAACAAATCAAGATATAAAGACTTGCTGTCAATTAGCCCTGAAGGCTTGAGGAGATAATGAAGGAAGGCAGGAGTTGAGTTACAGTTCTGTACAATAACAAAAATAGTAATTCAGCACCTCTTACTTTTCCTGGAACAAACCCAGTGGTTCAGGAGAAGAAAGACAAGAAGATTACCTGAGTAATACGATCTGAAGAGTACCAGAGAATAATGGCATCCTTCCCCAACCTTGTCTATGGCAGAGCCAACAAAGGATGGGACCGCTACAAATATAAGCCTATCAACCTGGCGAGAGCAAAACTGTTCAGTTTCTTGTCACAGATCTTGTCAATGCAGCGGGGGCCAGAGAAGGACATTTGAAATGTGACTCTTCCATGGGTAGCATACTTTGCACTGGCTCTTGTCTTAGTAAAACGGCATGACATGACTAACACCCACCTTACAAGGACGTAACTTAGGATACATACTAGAGGGAAATATCTTGTTGTTGTTTTTGTTGTTGTTGTTGAATGATTTCTTAGACAGTGTACTTCTATTAAAGTAACAAAGAAGAACTACAGCAACTGAGGGCAAAATAAGTGCTTTTACTCAGGAACATCTGAGCTTCTTTGATCATTAATGCATTCCTAATGGATTCAAATAGGCTGTGGCCTATACACTTAACAGTCCCTTCAGATTTACTTTTGATCATAAAACTATTATAGCATCCATACTTATGTTTGGGGATAAAATAAAGTCTAGACCATTTGTATGTTTCCACCCAACTGGCAATTCAAAATGCATACCATTGAGTAAGAGTAATAATTTGCACATTTTTAATCTTAGATGGAGGGTTTTTCCTTCTCTGTTTTCATTCACTTAAAATATATTCAGAAATGCATTAAAAAGTGCCAAATAGGCTTTTTAATATAGTCAAAATGCTATGGATTTTGTTTATGATCACCATATGTTTTATTATTTAGATTTTAATAGTTTCACTTCCATGTAAAAATAGAAACACAAAACAACCCTTTAAAAAAGCAAAGAAAGAAACTTAACACAAAAGAGTGCCAAAGCTCAAAATATTTTCCCTTTAATTCCTTTCTAGTGGTGAGAAAATGCTATGTAGGCATCCCTTACTTTTTATTTTAATTACACATTAAGAGCACAACCCAGAAGAGTTTGAAATCAATGGAACTTAAGTGCACTTAACTTTCTTTAGATTCAGCTCTAATAGTAAATAATAATGTCTCAAGGGTGTTTGTTATATGAGATTTTAGCTCGGTACTGGGAGTAAAATGCCAGTCTTACCATTTCGTGATTTTATGGTTCTAAAGGTAGGGTTACCAACAGGCAGCTCTCAGGCCAAACTGAAATCCTGTTCTTCCTACTGCAATAAACCAAGGTTTCAGGAAAGCCAGAAAAAAGAGTATGATACAATAGTAAATGAGATGAAGAGGAACAGAAGCTGTCTTTGCATTCGAAAGGATGTGGTTGGTCACTGTAGGAACAGGACTAGAGACATATGAAATCTCAATCAGTAGGATTGTTATGTGCTCAGCCAGGCCCTAGACTCTCTGCTGCCCCCCACTTCAAATTCTTAAAATGGCCCTTCATCACACCTTGTCAGTTAACAACATCCATAGCTAATGGATGCCATCTTGGTGATGAACACTGTCACGATAGCTCTTCTTTTACTATTTTGATTGCTGAAGTCAATGGCTTGTTCCTTGTATAATGTAATTTATGTAATGTGATGTAACTTTTGCATTGAATCTGATTATCAACTGCTTTGACAGTGGTTTAGAAGGGTTAGAAATTTCACAGAAATGTATGGTTTATAAAAATCTTGGCCTGAATAAACTCAAGAGATCACTTTCTTCCCTATGCACCATCTTTCTGTGAAACCCATATATTCCCTACTGCAATGGAATCTCATACGGAGAGAAAAGTAGGGTATTTATTTAATTATTAATTATTCGTAATAAGGAATAACTCTTTTTATTTGATTAAATAATTTAAATGAATAACAAATGTTTAATACCTACTCAAGTGCTTACTTCTGGGACAGATGCAAATAGGGTCCTTACCATAGCACCCTCTCATCCCACAATGGGGATGGGAGAAGGACAGGACTGCAACAATGCTTCTGCATGATGTCATCATGATCCCATCCTTCTCCCATCCCCAGATTTAATCATGGATTAAATCATTGATGGTTTTTCCCCATCAATGACACGTAATCGCACCACCATTCTGCACTTGTCCTGCAGAAGCTGCAGAAGTCCAATGGCTGTACTTCCTGCCCCAGTGTGGCCTAGGAAAGTACCCGGCTGCACTGCAGAAGGAAGAAATGTGGCCATCGTGCTCCCTTCTGTGGGGAGCTAGCTGGTGCTGGTGCTCCTTTCACATTCCCCTCCTGGCAGAGCTGCTGCTGGGATCCCTTCTAGATGACTTTGCAAAAAGGTGGGGTGTGGAAAGGACCTTGGACATTAAGGTAGCAGTTTTCTCACTCTCTCTGATTCCAAATATGCAGGCTTTGGATCAAGACAGAGGTTAGCGTGAATCAAAAAGAAGCATGTATCGACTCATAGAGACTGATCCATGGCAGGCAAACATTTAATCTCTTTTTTTAAAAAAAAACAATAACACCATAGTGTCTAAATTCAGTGTGTCTGAAATCTATGAGGTAACTATGGCCATTTCTGCACTAGGCTGTTATAATGTTATTATTCCACTTTCAACATCCTATGGAATCCTGGGGTTTGCAGTTTGGAGAGGAGCCTTTGAGGATTCCCTAGGATTCCATTGGATGTTGAAAGTGGAATAATAGTACTATAACAGTCTAGTGCAGAAATGGCCTATGTATTTTTCCTCTACATAGGACAGGGGAAAAGAAGCACTTCTTCATGCAGTGCACAGTTAAATAGTGAAATTCACTGTCATAAGATCTTGTGATGGCCACCCACATTGATGGCTTTATTAGGGGATTAGAAAAATCAGATAAAGGCCATCTATAACTACTAGTCAGGATGGCTACATATCAAATCCAGTAATAGGCGAATTGTGTCTCTTTATATCAGTTGTTGGGAATAATAGATTAAAGGGTGCAATTTCACCTAAGTCCTGTTGGCCTGTTTTCCATAACCAATAAGTGGCTTTCTGCACCATGTTACCTGGCTGTGGAGTGCCTTCTTGGAAGCTTAATTGCCACCAACATTGGTTTCACTTCTTTCCCAAGTGAAACTCTCTTTGTTGTTGTTTAATTTAAGACTTTGGATCCTAATCTTTCATCTAACTCTGTACCATACATGCTTTTGAACTGCTTTAATTTTTTTAATTTGTCAGTTATCTATCATATTTTTAGGGTTGTAGTAGTAGTAGTAGCAGTACTAGTAGTGGTAACACAGGTAGTGCACTTTTCTCCCAAAAATTGGGACACAAGGCAGCTTTAATCAAAAAAAAAAAAAAAAAAAAAAACCCATACAGCTGAAAACATACAAAATATCAAAAATGAACATTAAAATGGAATTAAAGTATTAACGGTATTTAAACAATTCAAACCTACATTTAGAGAAAATAAGTGCCTTTAAAAAGATTTTTTAAAACATTGATAAAAGCCAGTTGAGTTTAAAACAATGCAACACCTTTAGCTCATTCTTTAAAAAGTTTCTATTTTAAAAGCCTGACAGAATAAAAAGGGTTTTGCTTGCTGATGGAAGAACCAGAAAAAGGGGCCATTCTGTCCTCCTTTGGAAGGGAATCAGTGTCTGGGATATCATCAAGAAGGTCCTATCTCATCTCCCCACTGACTGTGCTTCTGACAGACCCTTTCCGCACCTTACCTTCTTCTGGTGCTGGGGTGTGGGGATCGTGAGAGCAGCCTCTGGCAAGAGGCTCTCGCGTCCCTGCTGTTTCAGCTCCACACGAGCTGCCTGATCGCATGAGAGCCCCACCTCTTCCTTTCTCAGTGCAGCCTGGGAGTTTCTGAGGCTACGCTGGGGCAGGAAACACAACCAGCATGGCTTCGGAGGCTCCGCACGGCAGGTGAGTGCGTGCAGGCCCAGGAGCAATGCGCAATCGCGCACCATTTTCAGCTTCCAGCCGAAAATGAAAAGGTGCATGATCGGCACCTGGCGGCCCCTGGAGCGTCATGTGATTGTGAGTGCGTCGTGCAGATCGCTCCTCACAATCTCACGATGCTCCAGGAGCCCATTCGCATGGCAAATGCTGTGCGGAAAGGGCCCCAGTGGTGGGACAAAGAGAAGGGCCTCTCCTGATGATCTCAGGCCTTGGAAAGGGAGACATACATACATACAGGGAGACAAAGTCTCCTAGGATTCTAGATTAAATACATCTTAGAAGTCTCCTGCAGTGGTATAGTTCTATAATTTTATAGATACCTTCACAGGTTACCCTGTCTAGAACTTCTTTTCACTCTCAGGAGCCATCTTTTTGAATTAGTAATGTTATCTGTGAGCTATTTCCTCTCAGCTCTGTAAGCAGTGTCAAATTTTGTTCTCTAACATTTTATGGCATATCAGAGATCTTGGAATTAGCTGTATGTAGCATCCCCAAACTATGAGCACATAAGTGACCTTGTGGATGTTAATGTAGTTAATTCCAGTTTTAATGGCTGAAGCACACATTTAAGCAAGTTATTAATTTCCATACAGTTTTGCTCAGCTGATATTGTTTTGCTATGCTGCTTCAGCAATGAGGTTTCTGCCTGGATCAGGAGATCATCGAAGTGGACCCTGATACCAAGGAAATGCTGAAGCTGTTGGATTTTGGCAGCTTGTGCAAACTTCAGGTTACACAACCCACTGTAGGGGTGAACTTCAAAACTCCAAGATGAGCCATCTAAGCCATTTCTGTACTGTCACTTTTACAATAAATATATAGAAACGCATGTGCTCGCACACACACACACAGAGTTGGCCACAGAAGAATCATTCAAATATTAGCAGTGAACTCAATCTCTCTGAATCTATGTATATGCAGCCAAAACAGCAGGCATACATATTAAGGTACCACCAGACTTGCAATATTATACAAAATATATTAATGGGAGCTAACGAAGGAGCATTCTCAGTTGGTGCGAAAGGCTGATGGACAATTTGAAGGCTAAGCAAAATATCCTGGAAGGTTGCACAGATGAAAATTTGGAACATAAACTCTACTCTGTAATATTTTGTTATAGCTCTGCTTTGAATCTCTCTGACAGCATTCAGTGAGAGTTTTCTTCTCCACTATCAGTGAACTGCAACTTCAAGCAAGCATATTGCACTTCCTCTGAGCATCAGCCATAACTCTGTCAGGGTTCATTAAGTTCTTACAAACTCTCATAAGGCAGCCATGGAAACATCACCAGTTAATATTCAAAACATGGAATTGCAGGCTTAGATTCTAATTTGCTACTAATGCAATATTAAAGCAATGTATGAGTGAAATATTAATGCAATATTTGTTCTGAATTTATTTTATATAATTTTTTATATATAAAAAACGCATGTATATGGCCTAAAACAACATGTCTTTTTTTGAAGGGTGCCCATGGGGGCAAGGAGGGGTGATATACAGATGTGGAATATACCCACATCTTGGGAACCTGAACAATAGTGTAGTTTTAGCACTCTATTGAAAGGTATAACCTTTTCATGAGTGGCAAGGGTTTGCTGATAAAAATAAAAAATGTCACCTTATCTGCTGACCAGATGATACAATACAGTTTCTTATATTACCCTTTGAACTCCTCCTCTGGGAGAAAAAGGTTGCAGGAAAACTTAAAAGATAAGGTTTCTGTTGTCTGTGCTTTCTGCATTCTGCATCATGTATATATCTCAAAAAAAGAGAAATACTTTCTGTTTAGGATGCTTATTTATATTCCCCTTGCCTGCAGATTCAACTGATCAGGATTAGGAAGACTCTTGTACATCTTACCATATTTACTGCCTTTGGAGGTTTTCAAATTAAGAATAATTCAGTCCTTTCAATTTGAGCAGAAGATTCATTAGTCAGCAATCATCCCAGTCCAGCCAGCGTGATCTGCACACAAAGGCCCTTTGTGCACGAGGTGAGTGAATCGCTCCGTGCCGTTACTTACCGATTCTTCTCTCTTCGAAGCAACACGGACTTTCCCTTAAGCCCTTCTGCATGGCTTCTCTGTTTGTTGCAGGGCGAATCGGAGCAGTGCGAGGTCCATAGATCCGCACTGCCGAGGCTGAAAATGATGGCTTCCTGTTCTTCGGGGGGCCCAGACCAACCACTGATGCTGACCACGCCCACAGCCCGCCCTCCGCTGATTGCAGGCTTGCATTGGTGTGAGCCTGCGTATCTGCACAACTGAGCAGGAATGAAATGGTGTGCTCCAGAAGATTGGAAGACCGGATTTTTCCGGTCTTCACTTAGTGCGCTGGAGGACCACTTGGGGGCGTTTTGGATCAGACTAAGGTGTGGAACTAAGGTAAATAGTCTGAACCTAGTCCGATCCAAGCTGTTGATGACCTTCATGACAGGACGCCTTGGCCTGTTTTAACTTCCTCGTGCAGAAAGGGCCAAAGTTGATGCAAACAGACACAGCAGCACTCATCTAGTCCCCACAAGGCTTGAGGAATGCATCACATGTGATGGAGACCTTAATTCCTAAGCAATTATGTGCAACTAGAACTGGATCAGGGGTCTAATCATCTGGTTCAGCTTTTCATTGAGATATAAACTATCTATATAACATCAAGGTAAAGCATATGAAGAAAGTATTGGAAATCATGAAGTTCTGCCAGCATGGCAAGACACAGGAAACCCAATGCCACATGTATCATAAGATGTTTTGGGGATGATAGGAGTTTCAGCCCCACAGAAATGCAGCGGAAAAACCAGAGTTCAGTGAGCCAACAGCAGCAGTCTTATTCCCCAGTAAGGATACTCACACACAGAGGAGTTTCTTCCAAACAGGAGGCACTTTATCTTGCAGCAAAGTTCCATTATGTACAAAACATAGAACAGACAGACAAAGGCTTGCACCAAAGACCAGTTTGGTCAACAGACAAATACATACTGGGGATTGCTTTCTTATATAAATATTTACAACCAATCAGGTAGAGGTTTGCACACCTCCCTCTACCATCTGCACACGACCCCAGTTTCTTATGCAACCTTGCAATTACCCACAGCTGGGCCATGATGTAACATCTTTGCAGTGGGCTGATCATTTTCCCAGGGTTCCCTGCCTGGAATCCCTGACAATATGTCCTACTCTAAATGATTTAAGAATGAAGTACAGTCTGTAATGCACCAAGTGTGATAACTGAAGCCCCTGTCAGAGCTGCTGATGATGAGCAGCAGCTGTTGGTCGCTGTTGCTCTGGCTGGAGATGAGTCCTGCAGCTCAAGAGCTCCCCCTGCTGCCATGAACCAAGCAGGCTCGGACGCTCCTCTGCCTGCTCCTTTAGGGGAACAGGGATCCGATTCTGAAGATGCTTTGGAGCCTGTATCAATCAGCCCACAAACAAGGCAGAGACTCAAGAGAGCTGAGCAAAGGGAGGCTTCCTTGATTAAGTTCAAGAAGCAGTGACTAGACACACCTGTGCCTTGGGCTATATAACTGCCTGCTTGGAAGCTTTCCTTTGCTTGTAGCAAACTTCTTACAAGCTCTCCTCTTGTCTGTTCCTTGCTTCCAGCACCTGGCTCCTGATACCTTGGATTGATCTCTTGGCTCTTGACCCCTGGCTTTTGGAACCCTGACTAAGGCTTTCGCTTGTTGCTCAGGCTTAGGTAAATGGTCTTCCTTTGAGTAAATGCTTGCTTGACTCCTCCCGGCAGGACTCTGCTAGCTCTCCCACTCCCTTCTCCAGGTTGGCTTGCTGCCTGGGTCTCTGACCTTGACACCAAGCCATTTGCTCACTTTGAAATACTTGCCTTCTCATTAGTTTATCTGCATTGAGATAAACTTTTGGTCTATTTAATGCTGTAGATCAGGGGTGTCAAACTCTATTTCCTCTTGGGCCACATCAGCATTATGGTTGTCCTCAAAGGGCCAGTTGTATCTGTAAGACTATATAAATATATCTACTCTTTTATCATATTAAATAATTGCCTTTGCATTCAAGTATTACTGATTTTAGTAATAACTAGCTCTTAAACTAGAAATCTAGAAAAACTAATGGCAAGCAGATATTAAAGTGTACAACTATTATACAGTTTATTGAAAAATGAGTTTTGAAAACAAAGTTATTTTTTTTAATCATCAGACAAATATCACCAAGCACTGTTTATTACATTAACTTTGTTTAACTTTTTGGTCCCAGTTGAGACACTCTCTGTGCCTCTTTCAGCCCCCCAGACCCTCTCTGTGCCTCTTTCTGCCTCCCTGCCCCTCTCTGTACCTGCCTGCAATGGGAGGATCAGGCTCACCAGGTGAGGAGAGTACCTCAGTGACAGGAGAGGTGTGAGGGCCTCATGAAATGGCCTGGTGGGTCAGATTCAGCCCGCAGACCTGAATCTGACCCACCAGGCATTTTGACATGTTTGACATGCGTGCTGTAGATGAAGGCAAGGAAATGTTGTAGCATTTCAAGTATTGTTGGATTATAGCTTCCATCAGCCCTAGCCACTGTAGTCAGTGGTGAAAGATACTAAGAGCTACAGCCCATGGCACCTGGGAGGGCACATCTTCCCTAGCCTGTATTATTATAGATAAAAAATATCTGCTGTAACAAGGTCAAGTTCTTTGACTGTGATGGAGGACAACCATGCAGCCAGATACTCCATTTTTCTACTCTCTATCTTGGGCTTCCAAGTAACTTACCTACATATAGTATTGATAAGATTTAGTTTATGTTCCATTTCCTACATATTCTTGCAAATCAGAAGTGGTTCTGTTGGGAAAAGAAGCTGGAAAAGCTCGTACCTTTTGCTCATATTCTGCAGGCATTACAAAACCAAATCATTATTACTTCATGCTGTATGTCTAATGGATTCTGCGGACTGAGCTTTGGCAAATTCAGGCTCAAATCAGGCCCTGATTATTGCCTTATATTCTGAGCTGAATTTGGAGGAATGTTCCTATTGTTCATCAGATATCCGACATGGAGACTGATGAGGCTTGGTTTGTGCTAGTTGCCTGGTACCTAATGTAATTTAGCATTTCAAAAGACCTTCCACTTTTGATCATTGCAACTTCTATTCTTTAATGATACTATGTAATTAGCTGTTTGTGTCACACCATAGCTATACATAGCGCATTACATAACTCAAGGAAAAGAGGAACCTTTTTCCAACTTTAATGAATGTGACATATTCAGAACAGGCCATCCATCAGATTTGTTTTGATCATCATGAACATTCTGCTTCAACAAACCATTTATGCTTTGCAATTAGAGCACTCATTTACAGCATTTCCTCTTCTCAGCCAGATATATTCATATTTCATTTTATGAGCATATGAATATGAACTAATAAGAACCATGCTTGATCAGACCAACAGTCTACCTACTCCAGCAGTCTGTTCCCACAGTGGCCAATTGATTGTCCAGAGGAAACCCTCAAGCAAGACATTGGGCACAATTCAAAATGCTGGTGATGACCTTTAAAGCCCTCCACAGCTCAGGTCCACGTTATTTGAAGCATATTATTCTCTCTTACGAACCAACTCCGGCTTTGAGATCTGCTGAAGAGACCCTTCTTTCTGTCCCGCCACTTTCACAAGTACACCTGGTGGCAACACAGAACACAGGAAAGGACCTTCTGAGTGGCTGCTCCCAGACTCCGGAACTCCTTTCCCAGAGAAGTCAGGCTGGTACCTTCCCTAACCATCTTTCCATAGACAAGCAAAGACATTTTTAGTTCAGCAGGCATTCAATATGTGATTATGGCCTGGCTGATAGAAGATGCTAGCTATTCTTAACTATGTACCATTTGTGAATGTTTGTGTTTTAACTATGCATTTTAATTATCTGATTAATTTGTGTTTTAACTTTTGTATTTCATGATTTTTCATGATTTCATGATTGTATTTCATGATTTAAAGCTTTTTTTTAAATTTCTGTAAGCCGCTTTGAGTCCTTACCAGGAAAAAAAAGCAAGCTATAAAGATGATGATGAGATGATGATGATGGGTGCAAACCCCCTACACACAGAGGCACAGACATAGACACACACACCTGCTTGTATACTGTCTCTGGTACTAGAAATTATAGATATACATCATCAGTAGTAGTCAATGATAGCCTGCTCCACCGTGATTTTAAATCCCCATTTAAAAACCTCCAAGTTGGCAGGCATAGCTACAACCTGTGGAAGTGCATTCCAGAGTCAAACTATGCACTGTGTGAAGTATTTTCTTTCCTGAATTTCCCAGGATAAATAAACTTGTATAAGAGAGATCTGGCATGTCTTCAATAAAATGTTTTCCCCTCTCAACTTCCTTACAAGCAAATGTTACTTCTTTATTTATCCACCATTATCCATCATGGAGAATGGTTTTGTTCACGCAAGTTAATGAGAGCTGACATTTCAGTTATGGATATCTATTTATTGAATTAGTTTTGTCAGTGGTTCAGCATATGCACAACTTAACATATCCTGGTGTTTGTGTGCATTAAACCATTTACAGTATCAAGCTGACATAGCTAAAGAGAAACTATCCATTAGGTGTTGATTCAATAGGCAAAAATTTGGAAATCAAATCCAGATCCTTTTTTTTCGTGGATCAGCCATCATGCACAAGGCTGCTTTTAATGGACAAAGAAAAACATTTAGCCATCCTGACCTACATGCAAAATGATTTTCTATTAAAAAAACCCCTTAATACAATAATTATCTTTTTAATTCAAAAGTGTCCAACAGTTTTCAAACTGCAATGATCAAACAATATAACCATGGTCAGTGGCTCTACAGAGATTAGAACGCAGAATTACTTGACTTCTTATCCTCATTTCTAGCCACAGATTACTTCCTTGATGTTTTTCTTCTGCTGAAGCCATCAAGGGTGCTGCCATTTGACTTAAAATGCTTCCTGCTTGACTTCCTGAGGAGCAGTCCTGCATCCTGTACTGCTGATTCCATCAGTCAGGCTAGTGCTTTATTTTTCAGTTTGTTTCTTCAGCCCTGTGCCACAAGCATATGAATGTTAGCTTGTTAGGATTAGTAGCCTTTTCTGTATTGGCACATAGACATTCAGACATCTAAAACAGTTTTTTTTGTCAAGAACTCCACTGTCAATACTTTTATTAATATATGAACAAATATATATGCAAAATGCATATTATGAAATGTGTGTGTCTGTCATGTATAAATAATAATAAAAAATCTTCCCTATTGAGATGGATGGAGTGGATGATTTCACTAAGCTATATACCACGACCCCAAACTTCCCTCTCCTGGAGGGAAAAATATATATACATATTCCAGGATCACTTAATTAAAATGTCATCTCAGTGTGCAATGGTGCAAATTAGGAAATTAAGAAAACATTTGAAAATAAAAGACTGTGCTGCAATGTCATGTTTGGAATCCTAAATTAAAATTCTTGTTTACCTAGAATCTTCTGCACAGAGGGCTTCCAGGCAAAGCTTGGAAAAGTTACATTTTAGACTACAATTCCTAAAATCCCTCACTCAGGACAGTGACTAAGTGTGCTTGCTAGGTAATTATGGAATCTATAAACCCAACAAAACAAGGTTTACAAACTCAGCCTCAAACACTATATATCCTAAGGAAGCTGTTCTATTGTTCTAACATATTTTTTTTAGGGGGGGCATCCATGGCATCCTTGGTGAGAACCAACTGTCAGACCTCAGCAGGACTCTGCTTTTGGTCAACGAGTGCCAAGAAAGGGTATGCTCCAGCAGACAAAGCCGAGGCTGAAGAAAGTAGATTGGAGCCTATGAGGCTAAAGACAAGGCAAAGTCAGGGCTTGACTGAAGGTTACATTCTGGAGAAGAAAAAGGTATAGAGGAAGGCAAGGTAGTCTATGCGACTACCACAGTGACCAATTTCTCTCTCGTGTCCAGAACAGTTATGTAAAGCTAGAAATGCCCCCTACTTGTGCCTTAAATTTCCTGGTCTGTTTGGTTTGAAAATCACAATACTATTTCTTGTGACTCATCCATGGATAACTGTGTAGCAGTAGCAGCTGATGACTCGCATTTCAGTGAGACAGTGAGTCTACAGTATATAGCTGTTATCTCACTGGAAAACTCTGTCCCAGGGTCTACAATTTTGATATTAAAATATGATTCAATGTGCCTGAGAGGTCACCTGGATGGGCACGTAAGCAGCCACGGTCAAACGATCGAAAACCAGGTCAGGCCAATAAAATCCGCAGTCACATAGCCCCAGGAGACCTCAAGCTGTGCAAACCCACAGTAAACAAAGGGTCCTCAGCCACTGAGAAGCCAGCTTGAGGGGATTAGTGTGTTTGCCCCAAGTTGAGCAAAATCCTATCAGGCAAGGACTATTTGCATGAAGTCACACCACAACCTAATGCAGCTGAAGATCCTGAGACTTTGGCAACACCTTGTAATCTCATCATGCAAAGGAAGTTACCATTGTGGAGCTCCTTTCTCGTTGCAACACCCATTGTTCTCCCCGGGAAAGGCCTAGCCCTCCAGGTACTTTTTCCCCTACAAATAGTTCCAGTTTTTGAGTGGTTCCTTGGATCACTCCCGGTCATCCCAGCAGACCGTTTCTCCATCTGTTGAGTAATCCCTTCAGCCCTCTCCATGCTGAGCTCTACTTCTTCACTGTCTTTCCTGGACCAAGGACTTCAGGAAAAGGTGCAGTATTACCCCAGCTACAATCCCTTCAATATTCCCTCTATCCAGTTTCCTCTCTTTTGCTTCTTAATAGGTCTTGAGTAAGTGTGTGAGTAATTGTGTTGATGCATGAGACTTTCATTCAATAAAATCATTTATTGGACATTTTCATTTGGTTTTTGGCTTGGCCTGACCCCGTAAAAACTGGGTAAAAAGACCCCGCTGGGTTACCCTGCCTCTCGCATTGCTATTGCTCATGCTCTGGCTAGTTACCATTCCCCATCACATGGAGCACATTGAGGTGTCCCCCAAGGGACCCCAGAAATCAGAGTGACATAGCACTCACAGTATAGAATATTTAAAAAAAAAAAATAAACAGCCAGGGCAATTAAAACATAACAACACTTCCAAAACAAACTAAAGCACACCTGTTAAACATCTTTCTGTCCCAGTCAGTTTAAACTAAAGGCCTACTTGCCTAAAATGGTATTTGCTAGCTGGTGAAAAGAAAGTGGAGAGGGGGCCAGCGAAGCCCCCTTGAGTGGGATTTCCATAGCCTAGGAATTATTGCTGAGAAGGCTCTCTTCTTGTCCTTACTAGATAAGCCTATAAGGGTGGTGGGACTCCCAAGAAGATTGCAAGACTTGAGCAGGCTTATATGGGGAGATAGAGGTTTTAATCCACACTTTAAAGGGGCTGTTCAAGGTGCTGACAAGGATGCCCAAATAAGATCAGCACCCTAGATAGCTCCTTTAAAGGTTTCTAGTTTACAGGCTTCTTTCTCGTCCATCAGCCTGAAAAGATAAATTGCTTCCCTCTTCCATCCCTTAAAGGACACTTTCATTGGGACTGTATTTGGCAGGTGTTACCTATACAGCACCCAAAAGATTTTTCGAGAGGGAACAGTATAGAGACTTCTTGAGAATTTAATTGTTCTCTGCCTAAGAAAAGGAGCAGATACCCTCACCCAGGACAGAAACAGTCTGGATCTCAAGGGAAGTTACTTTTTCTGTTGCTAATACAATTCAAATTATATTGCCTGGATTTTGCAATTCTTTGTCACCCAGTGCCCCTATGGCCAGAGAATAGTGGCTTCTGCCTGCACCGATATCCCTTCAGACCATCTTAATTGACAATAGCAGAAACAACATCTTGACAAAATGTAGGCCTAATATCATCTCTTTTTTTCCCCTTTACCTGTATGATTTTTAACACCTGCCTGATGAAGACGCTAGTGGAGCTTCAAAAACTTGTGTGATCTGTTTTTGCATTTTGGTTAGCCCAAAAAAGGAGGGAGCAGTGGCGGAGCTTGGAGTGTGTGGAGAGGGGAGATGGGAGAGGGCGGGGCTACGGTATGCAGTGCGTGGCTGCAGTGAGTGGGGGTGTGGCCAGGGCATGCAGGGCCATGGCCAGGGTGCACAGGGGTGTGGCTACAGGCCAGGATGCCCCAAAAACATTGCCGCCTGGGGCGAACCACACCCCTGTCCCTATGTGACTGGGAGAGGGGTATTGCTATTACATGATTTTGGATGTTGTATCCCACTCCAATTTTTGGCTGCTCTGGTATGGCAATGCTGAAAGGAAGGATGTTCCATTTCTATCTTTTCAGCAACAGTGTTAAGGCCTGATAGTTTTTTTGAATTTGGAGTTATGCACAGTAAGTAAGCCACCATGTGGAAGATAATTCAGTTGGTCAGTGGGATATCAATAAATTATAGTTTAAAAAATCCCTGGTTGTTTTTTTTTTCCCTGCCCTAAGGAAGAGGGACTGAGTAAGCCAGGGGAATGGATTTAAAACTTCCTAGAGTTTTGTTTATTTATAATACGTGGGACAACTAGGCAATGTTAGACTGAACCAAGAATTTTAGTCATTTGTTTTATTGATGTTTGTCCTCAACCCCACCCCCATGAAAGAGGCTGTTTCACCCTATGCAGTTATGGCACTATCTTTCCATTTTAAATGCCATGGCTGCATCCAGAATCCCGGAGTTTGTAGTTTGACAAGGCACTGGACCTCTCAGACTCTGAATTCTAAATGACTTTCTCTAAACTGCAAATCCCATGATTCTATAGAATTAATATGATAATTAAAGTGAAATTATAGTACTATAATTTTGTGAAAGGGCCCTTGGAGTAAAGAGATAGCTATAACATAATACACTAGCCCCATAATTTCAATTAATTAGTCAACCAAAACCTTGCAGAGAAGCTTTACTTAGTACAGCCCATTTTCCTTAGGAAAATCCTCCTAGTTCACAGAGCCCCTTCAAGCCCCATGGTTTTAAGGGGAGATGAATTCCAGCCCAGTCCCAAAAACTAATCTCCAAGCAAGCCCCTGAGTTCTGGTATCTGAGTTGCTTGCTTTGTAGAACCTCTTCTCACACAGAAGTTGCCTGTGGGTTCTCATCGACACAGCTGTGATATGTTTTCCACTCTCCACTATCAGCTGTTGAAACAAGGCTGCACTCTTATGTGACAATTCATGCCTCTGAAGGCTTCAGAGTAGGGTAGGTTAAAAAAAAAAGTCCTTCCACCTTTTGATCAATATACCAAGCAGTTAAGCACTGGCCAAACATTCCTATCTGGTTTCTAAGTGAACAGCTGAAGTTCACACTGAAAGTCCATGGTAGGTGGATAGATTGAACATTTACCCCAGGTAGTGACACCAAGTTGGAGTGGGTATTCATATCCCTCTGCTCCAGCCCCACGTTAGCTGCATGGTAATGTCACATAAGGCCATAATGTTGTATCCCACCTCTTCCTGTGGAAGCAGCCCTGCAGCTGGCCAGCCTTGCAATCTCTTAGCTTTGTCGTGTAGTACTAAAGCCAGAATTAGCATCGTTGGATGGTACTGAATATGGTTTGGGACATATTTTAGCAGTGTGGTAGAGTAGTGCATTCATATAAAGTGGAAGGCTGCAATCTAATCTTTGTTTACTTTTGTAGTTATGTACAGGATTTTGGTGCAAACTATTTTGGGCAATGTGAGCTATGTGATGCTTAATAATAACAAAAGAGGCTTTCCAAAGATATCCAAGGCTCAAATTGTCTTTTGTGTCTCACACCAATGAAATGTAATCTTCCAAAAGATATTATCCTTGATTTAAATAAAACTCTACTTCTGCATCACATCAGCAGTAAAACACATGTTACATATATACTTGTTCTTCACTTTAATTCCCAGCCTCTCCTGTAAAAAGGCTCTCAAGTTTCAGGGCTAGGAAAAACTTCTGCCTGAGATCTCAGACAGAAGAGGTAATCATGGTGAACAAATGGACCAATGGTCTATTTCAGCATTGTTCCATTGTTTTCAGTGGAAATTAACTGGGTTTTTCCTCCTCTGGACTGGAATCAAAATTCTAAAACTATGCTAATTCTAAATACTGTACAAAGATATCTTTTTAAACAGGGCCACCATATTAAGCACATTAACTTCTTCATTGTAAGAAAATATTATAATACTGTGGGTATGTGAACTGAGAATATTGAAACAAGTTACTATTTGCAAGCAGCTTATTTGGGGGAAAGGATGGAATCCAAGCTGATAAAAGGGAACAGAGATTGATCCTATCAGTAGATTTTTATCTTGTGTTTTTCCCTGTATTAGTGCAACCAAGGGTATTCCATTTGTATGTGAATGCTCTGGAAGCCTGTCCATTGGCTATGAAAATGATCAATAAATCAATAACAATTTTTATGATAACAAGATGTGGGACATAGTGGTGACGGCAGTTGCTACAGCATTATGCCAGAGAATTGGCATGACTCGTTTGGGTCTATTAAGCCAGTATTTATCTATGATTACATAGGGAATTTAGTAATACAGATAGAAGCTAGCACTGCCGATCCAATAATCAACTTACTTTGCTAATAATGACATTATAAAAGTTAAGAGAGAATCAATCTGCATCTTTGCACAGGGCCAGATACCTGTAAATATTAAGCTTATTTCATATCCGACACATGAATGAAAGTGGTAGATTGCAGTAGCTTCACACATGTTTGTATAGGCAAGGCATGGCTCGGCATATGTGAAGTGCTTGTGAGCTAGGGGTGTGAGATTAAAAACAGGGCAAGGTCCCTGTACATTTTATAGTTTAGAAGAAGAGAGAATTTCAGCTAGTGCTGCTTGTCATACATGCAACACCTGCTGAACTTCCTGCTTCTGCAAAACCAGTAAAGGAGTTTGTCCTGTTTTCTGCCTGGCAAAACTAACATGTGTTACAAGGTGACATTGCTCAAGAATACAATACTGCTTGCTGGTGAATGCAGCAATGTATTTTATAGGGAGGCAGACTATAAGTCATTGGTGGTGCAATCTTACACATGTATACAGTTCTCCTTTCACATTCACGGATTTGACTCTCACAGATTTTATTATTCGCAAGGCACCCATGCTTCCCTCCCAATTCTCCTCCTCCCCCCATTCCCTTGTATTTCCCTCCCATTTCCTTGCCTCTTTGCTGGTGCTGAGAACTTGCACCAAGGAGAAGGAAAGGTAATGAGGTGGTAGAACACACACACACACACACACACAGATCACAGATACTTTCCCAGTTCCCTGGAGCAATCCCCTCCCATTTCCTTGCCTCTTTGCTGTGCTGAGAACTCACGCAAGGGAGAAGGAAAGGTAATGGGATGGCAGAAGACATGTGCACACACTTTCCCTGTTCCCTGGAGCTCTCTCTTCCCTCTTCACCAGTGCTGAGAACTCATGCGAGGGAGAAGGAAAGGCAATATGGTGGTGGAAGATAAGCACACACTCATGCTTTCCCTGTGCCCACCAAGCTCTCCCTGACATTGCTTTGGTTCTTCCCCACACTGAGAACTTGCACCCAGGTAAAAGGTAAAGCAATTGGGGGTGCACACTTCCTTCCTTTTCACCTTCAGAGCTCCCCCCAACTCCCTTACCTCTGGACTGGGAGTGGAGGAAGAAGGTTTCTGTGCCAGAGACTAGGAAGGGAATGGGGTGAGAATGGGGGGGGGGGTTATTTGCGATTATTCCACTTTCACGAGGGTTCTCTGCCCCTATCCCTCATGAATCTGGAGGGCCTACTGTACTCAAAGTAATAACTGAAGACCTGCATTGGAAGATATAGCTGGAGAGACATCGCTTCATCTCGTAGCTATGTGTCCTGATGACACCCCCAACATCCTACGCTTTAAGCGATGCAGCTCTCCTTGATATGGCAATTTCTGAATTGCCAGAAACTGGGGGGAACTTCTCTTCCTTGTCTTTACAGCTGCTTGTTGAGCAGACACAGCTAGAGGAAGAGGGCTGGATGTATCATCTCACCAGCAACACAGACATGTCCATGTTGGGAAGACGGGGTAGCTTAAAGGAAGGATTTTGTGGGGCAGTTCTGGTCATTGTGATTACACAATGAACATAAAAGTGAATGAGATATACAACATCATAATTGCCGAACAAGATGCCAGCCAATTATTTGCTTCTCATTTCTTAAAGTGGACTCTAAAAACCCCCCAGGGACTCCTCACCCCATTTAAATGGGGAAAAACGTGTATATTATAATATAGCATCTGGTTTATTGGTTAAATGAAGGCTTCTGCTCAGTCTAAAACAGACTAGAACAAACTTGGCAAAATTACCCCTAGTACTTCCTAGCACATTTTTAGATTTGTTTTGTTTGTTTGTTTGTAGACAGTGTGTCATGGGTGGGGATCATGGAAATGAAATTCTGCAAGGGCTCAATGTATCCCTCATCCCTTGAAAGTTTAGGGGTGCCAGATGAAAAAACAGAACCGAATTCCTGTATATTTTAATAGTTTTGCAGAAGACTGAATTTTAGCAGGAGTTGGTGTTGCTTGTCATGCAAGCTCCGCCTGGCAAAATTCCTCTTCCACACAACCATTAAGGGTACAGGAGTCCTGCCATATTTTTCACCCTGGCAACCCTATAGCAGCAGCCCAACTCTACCCTTTCCCTTGCACCTGTTGTTGTTGTGTGCCTTCAAGGCATTTGTGACTTGTGGCAATTCTAATGAGAACCTATAATGGGGTTTTCTGGGGCCAAGAGTGTGTGATGCACCCAACGTCACCCAGTGGATTTCCATAGCTGAACAGGGAAATGAACTGTCCAGCCCTCAAACTGCTACACCACACTGGCTCTCCTTTGTACCTTGCATTGTTATGTGCCTTCAAGTCATTTCCAACTTATGGCAACCCTAAGGTAAACCTACCATGAGAGTTTCTGGGAGTTGAGAGTGTGTGATCTGCCCAAAGTCAGCCAGTGGGTTCCATGGCCAAGCGGGAAATTGCACCCTGGTTTCCAGGGTCCCAGTCCAGTACTCAAACCACTACACTATGTTTGCTCTCTCTCTTGCACCTAACCCTCTGAAATATAAAAATGTGTTTTATATAAATTGTCCCTAAACACCAAGATGGGACAAATGTGTGTGTGACTCACTCTTTCCTCATACAATCTGAACCCTCCCCTTCCAAATAAATTATACTTGCAAACTATCCATCCTTTGGAAACTTTCCAGATTTGATTCATAGCACTACCTCTAGGCTGTCCATCATATTCAGAAGGATCCACAAGCAACTCAGGAAAGCAATAAATTTAATAGAATAGAATAGATAGATAGATAGATAGATAGATAGATAGATAGATAGATAATTTTTTCCTTCCTTCCTTCCTTCCTTTATAATATCAAAATGGAAAAGCTGTTCTTAAACAAAAATTCCCACCTCATTCATCTGAAATTTCACAACCTTGAAAACCTCAGAAAAGTTTTGCGAATTTCTTCCAATTCTGCCAAGAAAGAAAAAAAAATCATTGATACTTACATTTTTTAAAAAAATCAGATTTGAAAGTACATTTCCCCAAACCCCCAGAACCAAACTTTCTACAACTGTTCAAGCGTATTTGTCTCCTATGGGGCTATGACTTCTTCAGATGTCATACTATTCAAGAAAGAGAACAGAAGTGAGAATTGGTTTTGGAATTTTGGAGGTATTAAACTTTCATTTTCAGAATCTTTACTTTGGTTTTGGAGCAGAAGCAAAACAGACTTGGTCTGGATTAGTGTGGTGCTTTCCAAAACCCTGAACTATGGTCCAAGATACTTCTTGCAGCTGATTCATGCACAACCTTACTGCCTAACCTTTGATGTACTTGGAGTAACTTCTCATGTGTGTTATATGTCAAATCTACTGCACTTGTTGTCCCTGGCTAACTAATGACTCTGGTTCTTTATGAGTCATAGAAACCTGGCTAGTCTTAAACAAAATATATTTCTTGGCCTCTTAGATTAAATGCCCACAGTCACAGTGACAGGGTTTGATGGAAGCATTTCTTTTTCTTATGAAGTGGATTGTGACTATCACATAGACTGCTCACTAGGCTGCTCACTATTTGACAGACATATGGAAATACTGCTGCTCATTTTGGCAGGTTGAGCACAGCCAAGTGCATGATATGCATGGAGAGCAAAGAGGGGGGAAAGGGAAGGAAATGCACAGTATATTTCTATTTGTCTGGATGGCAGGATAAAATGAGAGTTCTAAAAATTATTAGATAAAATACTAACTTCTTGGACCAAAGGCAGCCCATCACAAACGTGTCCAGCAGTTGCCAAACCGCTTTGGAACTTTCAAATTAAAAACACCAAAAATAATTGCACAGAATGAAGCCCAATATCTAGCAAGTACTGGATCCAGATCCTTACTTAGCCGTGAAACCCACAAGGCTACCATGGCTTAGTAACCCTATCTACCAGCCAACCTCCCTTAGAAGACTCTTGTAAAGACAAAAAAACAGCAGGGAGAAAGAACCGTATAACTACCCTGCACTAAAATGTTTAGAATTTTGAAGACCTCTAATGGAAAAACAAAAAGGTACAAGAAGGAAACACTGTTTCTAGCAGCAACTTAAATCGATGCTGTACAGGCTACAATGGAAATCATGGTGCATGAGCATCCCAGGACCATTTTTGCAAGATCTATGAATATTTATTATTCTTTAAAACAAAGTACACCTCCCATGTTTTGTCTTTTTCTAAAATTTATTTTAAAAAACAGGAACAGTATGACATTACCAATAAAATATATTGCATCAAGTCTCTACATAAATATTTCTCCCTAATTCTCCCAAACTTTGTCCCATTAGCCATTTAAAAAAAAAAAAAGTTTACATGTGTCATTTCTAGTCTGATTGGTGGTTCAGTGCAGCCTATAATGAGTTCTGGGGCAAAAAAATGATCACTGGACTGTTGCAGTTTGCTCCGTCTTGCTGTAATAGCTGCTAGGATATGCCACATTTGCATTGTCTACTAAAAAGTCCATTCCAACTCATTTCCACACAAATCTTCAATATTTGTTTAATATAAAAGCAAATATTTAAAAAAATTACATCAGTCTGAAAATTAAATATTTTTCCAAACTTTTTTTTTCAAATATACATTTGTGTATCCACTACGCATTTTTATAATGCATTGTTGTTGTCCGAGACAACAAATGCATCAGAGCATGCGGAAGAGGGTGATCAACCAACTTCCAATCTGCACTTTTGCCCAGGGTCAGGTCATTTTATATTAGAATTGACCTGGTCTTCAAAAACCCCTAATAGTGGCCTGAATTCTAGATTTAGAAAGGGGTTTTAAGGTAGGAAAGCACAACAATGGTGCCGACAAATCCAGATTATAGGGATGCAATTTTTCACTAATTTCATAATCAAGAGAAGCAATAAATAATTTTAGCATTTTTTAACTTTCTGCTAGCTGTTCAGGACTTTTTTTGCACAAAATATTTTTTTTAAAAAAAAGAAAACAGCTTTTCTGCATTATCCCTGTCCAAGAAAATTAATAGCAGACAGAGCAGTCAAAGTCAGCCCCAAGCACTCTCCAGTGGCTAAGATGGATCTAAGAGTACTCCCAAGTTACAACTGCTACTTCATGGGGAGTGCAATCTTTTCAGGTCAGTTAGCTTTCCCAGTTGCCATGCCTAAGAATCACCAGTCCACAAAGCCTCTGTCTTATCAAGGTTTTGGTTCAGTCTACTGGTCCTCATCCAACTCATTACAGCATCCAGGCACTGTTCCAGTAACTGCACGGCTCCACTTGACTCCGTGACAATGAGAAACAAAGCTGAATGTCACCAGGATACTGGTGCATCCAACCCCAAAACTCCTAATGGCATCCCCCAGCAGTTTCATATAGATATTGAACACCATGGGAGACAAGATGGAACCTGTGGCACCCATAGCTTAGTGGTCATGGGGCTGAACAGGAATCCTCAACAAGTAGGAGCAGAACCACTGCCCCGTAATGCCTCCTACTCCCATCTGATGGAGCCAGTCCAGTAAGATACCATGATCAATGGTATCAAAAGGCTCTGAGATATCCAGGAATATCAGTGAGGTAACACTCCTCCATCTTTCATCCAAAGGGGTTCATCTGTCACAGCAACTAAGGCTGTTTCAATGTCATGCTGTTACCTGAAACCAGAATGAAATGCATTCAGATAATGTAATGTAACTAATGTTAGTCTCTACTGAAGTAAACCCATTGAATCCATTCTACAGGTGTATTCTGGCTGTGGCTGCCAAATGAATCTAACACTAAATAAGGAAATAATACAGCCACCATCTAGATCATTTCTATATGAACTGTCATAGTAACTGATTGGCAAACACAGTAAATATTAAGATTAGGATGTTCGTTTGAAAACAATGCTAATAGAACTGATTATTTTACATTAAAAGGACTTGTGAATGAAAATGTTTCAAAAATGAAGCTGAAGACAAATGAGTTAAAGGGGAGAAATAAACCTGGAATCAAACACGTTCAGTACCGATAAATGATACACACACACACATACACTTTCCTCATTTTTTTTTCTAGCTCAAGATCAGCAGGCTGGTAACGTTTCAGTATGTTGGCACATGACACAATTTAACCTCCTAGGTAGTATTCTTTATTCCTCAAAGGTTTCCTTAATGAGTTCCACATTTTATGGGTCCTCAAGTTATGGAAGAGTGAGCCCATCTATCCACAAGTGCACTACATAGAAAACAAGGGGGTGCTTCAGATGGTAATATATGCAATGTGTACTTTAGAAATGCATCCTCTGATAAAAGAGAGATTTTTTGAGTGGATGGTGATTAGACTTGGTAGCCCGGTTTATTTATATTTTAGAGGCAATCATTAAAATATCAGCAATGTATTGCATGCTGTATACAGATCTAAGTTAAATGCATTCTAATGGGTTGTTCAGCCTTTTTCATTATTTTTGTGGCCTTGGGGTTTATCTAACCTTCAAATGAAAGAAATCTATGCTCAGCATCACACTACTTAGTTGCAATGCGATGATGATCAATTTTACCTGTTGAAAAAAAATGGGTGAAAAGTTGCAAGTTTGTGGTTAAAGACATTACTACCTTTTGACATGTGGCTGTTTGTATCTAAGGAAGAACTATTGAATACCCAAGAAAATGTATGGAGATTCAAAACACGTTGTTTGCCTATCTTATTCTGTGCCTAAACATCTGTTCTCTAAATAAAATCAAAATATTAATAGTCTCTCTGTCATGCAGTGTCCTCTTACAACTGCCCACTGATTTCATGGAAATACCGGCTCCTTTTCATGGCATCATGAAAAATCTTGTACCCCAACTCAGCAAGAAGACACAAGAAACTTGAAAGTATGCTATGTGTATACCTCATTTGGAAAGGGAAACATGTATTGCCTCTTCGATTCCCAGAAGAACTAAAAAACAATGTTCTTTTTTTAAAAAAAAAATTAAAATCGCAGCTTGTTGACACTTGTGGGATCTTTTACCAGAGACAGAATTCAAGAATATCTTTTAAAAATAATAAAAAGCTAGAATCTTGACAATCAAGGTTGGATTTAGTGGTCTCTTCTCCTTAACATGGGGAAATGTGCAAATTTGTTTGTTTTTTAAATTTTCAGACTCTGTTCCTCCCCCCATGCAACCAACAAACACCCAAGATATAACTAACGTATATTGTGACTGGGACTTATCAAAGGATAATTTTGGTCCTTCAGTGTGAAGTTATGACTTTTAGCTAGTTTCATAGTTATGGAGGTGAAGACTCATTACTTGGCAGATGAAGAACCTTACGTTGTTTAAATATAGGCTTGTATTGCTCCTCATGCTGCTTTCTTGTGATCACTTCTGTGGTTGTTGGGACAATTATGGGTTGAATGGAAGACCATATTTTATACCACAGCCCAATGGCCCATTTCACTCAGCTACCTGAATCCTATTATTACACTGAAACAGAGTAGATCCACTGAATCAAATGGATTTACTTATGTGTTGACTCATTCTCAGCTGAATCAATGGGTCTCCCCTAACCAAAAGAATTCATACTAAGGGATTTTTTTAAAGGAAGAAGAAGAAGAAGAAGAAGAAGAAGAAGAAGAAGAAGAAGAAGAAGAAGAGGAGGAGGAGGAGGAGGAGGAGGAGGAGGAAGAAAAAGCAACTTTTTAAATTACTATGAGGAAATTGCAAAGCAAAGAGTTTGTTTGTAAAACAAATTATTACCATAATCACAACTACCTACCTGTCATGCCTTGGAACTATAACTGTAACCAATTGTTGTTTGAAAGTAACTTTTCAAGCTCTGGCTAAGTAAGCACCAACTTTTACAGGATTTCATTTTTTTTAAAATGAATCAAATGCACAAAATTTATGAACTCTACTGGATTTAGACAATTTTTCTTTTCTTTTTTTTAAACATTTTGATTAAAAATTTCATTGTATAAAAAAAAACAGAGTGGATATACCCCGTTATCAGATATATCACACCCTTCCCCCTCCCACTTCCATATTATTTTACACCAGTTGAGTCTTCTTTGTTTCCATTTATCAAAAGAGAAAGAAAGAATAACAATTACATTTCCATTTGCTGAAGAGAAAAACAATTACATTATCTCTTTCTTGGATTTCATATACTTCTGTATTTTTATCCATTCCAAAACTCTTTTCCATTCCCTTTCAAAGTTCTGGATAGGTTTATTTTTCAATGAAAATGCTAACTTTTCTGTCTCTACCATATCCAGAACTTTTAATTTCCACTCTCCTAAATCAATATCTTTGCGCATATATCTTTGCGCATATATCAACCTTGCTGCTGTTATCAAATATAACAATATATTCTGATGACTTCTAATCTCCTTTTGTTGTCCTAACATATTTAACAAATAAAATTCTGGAATCATTTCAAAGTTCATTTTACAAATTCTTTGAATTCCATCATGTATCCCCTTCCAGAACTTTCTTGCCCTTCCACAAATCCACCACAGATGAAGAACCCAATCTTTTCAACACACTTCCAACATTTCGCATTCCCATTTTTAGTTATTTTTTGCAATCTTTGTGGGGTCATATACCATCTATGTAACATTTTGTAAAAGTTTTCTCTTAAATTCAAGTTTGGGGTAAATTTTATATCAGTTTTCCATACTTTCTCGCAAACTTCTAATTCAATTGTGTGTCCCACATTCTGAGCCCATTTAACCATTGTATCTTTAACTACTTCTGATTCCATTTCTCTTTTCAACAATAGTTTATAGAATTTTGAAATTCTTTTCTTTTGATTTCCCTTCATGAATATGTCCAATTCATTCTCTTTTCTCTCAAATCCATACAGTTTTTGATCCATTTTAAACCTTTCTTTTAGTTGTTGTCATGGGAACCAATTTAGCTCGTGCCCGTCACCCTTTAGTTCTTCTACTGTACACATTCTTGGTTTGTTCTCTTCCCATTTCAATATGTCTTGATATGTTAATAAATTCCCTTCTTTTGTTGGAGCAATTTTATACGCTTCTTGTAGTGAAGTCCATGTTGGAAGTTTTGTATAATTTTTCTACTTTATTTGTAGCCAAACCTTTAACAGTGTCTTCTGGATGCAATGATTATTGAACTCTTTATTCACCGCTAATCTATCGTAACATAAATATCCATGCCATCCAAATCTGTTATTTATTTCTTCCAAATCTTTCATGGTTGTTCTCTCTAATTGAATCTAGTCTTTAATCCAATCTAGACAGCATGCGTAATAATAAATTTTCAGTGATGGAAGATTTCAGTTCCTTTTTCCTTATTTTCAAGCCTCTTATCTGTGAATCCTCATTTATTATATTCAGCAATAATTCCAAAACAGCTATAAATAATAATGGTGATAATGGGCACCATTGCCGTATCCCTTTATTAATTACGAAGCTTGTCGAAATATCTCTATTTATTATTAATCTTGCAGATTGTTCTTGATATATCATCTCAACCCATTTACAAAAATCTTCTCCCATATCATATTCTCTCAATACCCGATGTATAAAGGCCCAGGAAACATTATCGAATGCCTTTTCTGCATCCAAAAAAATGAGTGCTGCTTTCTTCCCTGGGTTTTTAATCATAATATTCAATTACATCTAGGATTGTCCTTATATTGCTTCTCATATATCTACCTGGGAGAAAGCCTGTTTGACCTTCTTGAATTTTATCCTGTAATATCTGTCTCAACCGTTTTGCCAACATGGCTGCAAAAATTTTATAATCTACATTCAACAAGGAGATTGGTCTGTAATTCTTAACTTCTTTTTTATATTTACCCTCTTTGGGTATCAGTACAATGTTAGATTCTCCCCAGGATTTTGGTTTACCATATTTCTCTATTTCCTTCAAAGTTGCTTGAATTGAGTGAGTTAACTCTTTTATAAATCTCTTATAATATAGCACAGTGAACCCATCTGGTCCTGGTGCCTTGTCCACTTTCAAATCCTTTATAGCCTCTTCAATTTCAGTAATTGTTATTGATTTATTCAACTGTTTTTGCACTTCCAGTGATATTTTTGGAATCTTTACTTTTTGAAGAAATTTTGACAGATTTTTCTCATATTGATGAGGGGATTTTATTTCATAGAATAGTTTTCCAAAATGTTCTTCTAATTTCTGTTTTATTTTTCCTTGTTGAGTAATCAACTCCTCTCCACATTTCAGCTCAACAATTATGTTCCTCTCTTTCTTAACTGTAACCAATTGCTGTTTGAAAGTAACTTTTCAAGCTGTGGCTAAGTAAGCACCAACTTTTACAGGATTTCATTTTTTTTTAAATGAATCAAATGCACAAAATTTATGAACTCTACTGGATTTAGACAATTTTTCATTGCATAATTTCCCCATGTGTTTTCCCATGGTGTGTTGGTGATGGTGATGAATTCTATTTGGGAGCAGCATTTCTTAAATATGAAAGGAAATTAAAGGAATTTATACAGGATTGATAAGCCTACTTGTTAGCTAAAAATCTGCATATCTAGACAATACAGGCTACTGTTAATCTGAAATAAATTGTTAATTGAACAATCCTGTTTTGTAAGGTTGGTGGTAGAAGGGTTAGTCTACACTCCCCCAGGCTGTTTTAAAACCAAAATCTTAAGCTATTCACAACAGTGCAAGAGAAATTGATTATCTAGCTTCCATACTAAAACAGTACAGAGGCCCAATAAGAATGTGAGAATATAAAAATAGCCCTGAGGGTCAGACCAAAGATCTATGTAGGTCAAAACTTTGGAAACTGTTCACATAATTACTTTGCATGTGGGAATCCCACCAGCAGGAAGGGGCATGAATATAATGATACTCTTACCCTGCATACTTTCTAACAACACTGATACCGGTGTATGTCCATAAAAGTATATGTCCATTGTGGTTTGTAGCTAACAATAGCCCCATTCTCCAATCTACTTATAAAGCCATTCCAGTAAGTAAGTAAGTATGTCGCAAAGGTGGAGTTGGAGGGACAAGAATTAAATCCACCTTCAGGAATGTTATGAACTGCCCAAATGATGCAGGATCTTGACCATTGTTTCTGCCAAAAGAACCATCAGTCAACCCCAGTGTAGTAGACAAACATTGACCAGTCCATTTTTAGGCAAGGTTCTGGAGTTTGTTTTGGTCTCCCAGCTTCAGGGGCAGAGCTTTGGTTGCCTTGGCAGATGGCCTACATCATGAACAGGATGGGGGAGTGTGTTTGTGTTGGTTCTGCTAGACATCTCAGCAGTTTTTGATACCATTGACCATGGTATCCTTCAGGGCTACCTTTCTGGGATGGGAATAGAAGGCACTGATTTACAGTGGCTTCAGTCCTTCTCAGAGGGGCACATACAGAAGGTGGTATTGGGGGACTCCTGTTTGACACCCTGGCCATTGGTCTATGATGTCCTTTAGGTTTCAGTTCTGTCTCTGTGCTGTCATGTAATACCTCAGAAACCATTGAGAGAGGTTGTCCACAGATTTGGAGTCTGGTGTCACCAGTACTCTGATGGTGCCAAAACTCTTATCTCTCATCTCCACTTGACTCCAATGAAGCTGTTTCAGTACTATCAGTCTCTGTTGTCAATAATGAAATGGACAAGGGCCAACAAATTGAAGCTTAATCCAGACAAGACATAGGTGCTCCTGGTCAATCAAAAGGCAGATCAGGGAATAGGGATTCTGGCTCTGCTGCATGGGGTTACACTTCCCCTGAAATCTTATATTTGTAGCTTGGGCATATTCTTGGGTCATTTCTTCGGTACACTGTTATAGTGCTATTATTCCATTTTCAACATCCTGTGAAATTCTGGGGTTTGTAGTTTACTGAAGCCCAAGAGGTCTCTGACTGAGAATTCTAAATGCCTCTCCCTAAACTGCAAAGCTCAGGATTCCATAGGATGGTGAAAGTGGAATAATAGCACTACAACAGAGTAGTGTGGAAATGGCCTTGGACTCAACCCTGAGCCTGGAAGCCCAGGTTTCAGTGGTGACCAGAAGTGTGATTGCACAGTTAAAAGTAGTGTGACAGCTCTTCCTGTCCCATGAGAAGTCAGATATAGCCACAGTATCACAGACCTCAATTACATCTTGGTTGGATCCCCGTAACGCACTCTAAGGCCCTTTCCGCATGTGGGGGAGGGAACGCCCGAAAACACCTGAAAACGGAGCTTACCAGCAGCCGGGCGAGTCCGTTGCCATGAGGAGCAGCGCGAGTTCGCTGCTCCGCAGTCCTCCAGCATCCCAAATGGCGGCTTCCGGTTGGTGGAGGCTCTCCACCAACACGCCGTGCGACCAGTTCCGGTTGCTCCTGCATGGATTGAGGTGTGGAACTACAAAAAGTAGTCCACCCCAGTCCACTCTATGGTGCAGAAGACCTCCGTTGGAGGTCGCTCTGCACCATTTTAAAATACTAACGCGGAAATGGCCTAAGTGGTGCTGCTTTTGGAAATTGTTCAAAAACTTCAGTGGGTCCAAAACACTGCAGCTAGACTGCTGACCAGGGCTAGTTATAGACAATATCTAATGCCCTTGCTGAAACAGCTTTACTGGATACTAGTCCATTTCTGAGCAGAATTGAAAGTCCTGGTTATTACCTGTAAAGTCCTATACAGCTTAGTGGCTACTCCCAGGATATGGAACCCTCTGCCAAGGGAAACATGGTTGGGCCCCTCCCTGCTTACCATTTCCCATCAGGCCAAGACCTTTCCATGTAAAAAGCCTTCAGCTTTTAACTGGCTGGAGTAGTGCAATGAGTAGGTAAGGTGCTTCGAGTTGTTTTAAACTAATATTTTAAGTGGTTCGTGTTTAATGTTTTTTTTTTTAATTTTTTATTTCAGAAAGTTTTTAGTTGAATAGTTTTAATGTAGGGTGTGAGCCACTTTGAGTCCCTGATGGGAGAAAAGCAGGATATAAATTAATTAAATAAATAATACATGAGAAGCTTTAAAAGATCCATGTATTTTATTATATAGCAGATTTTTTTTTCCTCTCAGTGTTTCAGTAGCTTGAGTAGTAGATTTCAAGTACACACCAGAGTTTGAAATAAGCTGAAAATTCAGTCACAGAAGTGGCTCTTTTAATTTCTTTGCATCTTCTCATGTCTTCAATTTTTAAAACTGTTTAGAGAAGACTTCTGATCTAAAGACACTGTCATGAGAATTCCTGAAAGTGAGTAAGATTAATAAAAGAAATGGCATTCATTAATTTGTAGGGATGCCATATAAAATACATTTGCAAAATATCTGGGGAATTCTCTGTCTAGCTAGACAGACAGCCTGCAAAGAAAATTATGGAGCTGAAGTTATAATGAAGACATGAAATTCACAGAGAGAGAGAGAGAGAGAGAGAATGAGAGAGAGAGAGAGAATAAGACTGAACCACTCTGATGTAACAATTCTAATGTGAAGTATATCAGGCATGGATATTATGTACCAGCAGATTGTGGATGCTTTAAGGTGCATGGTAAGGCCCCAGTATATTTAATGGTTGAAAAGAGGGAGGAATTTTGGCAGAAGCAACTTATTATGAAAGTGTGCAAAAAAGTAAGTTATGCTCACTTTTATATATGTTCCCACTTGAGTACACATATAAAAGTTACAGAAGCCCTACCCGCTTTTGCATCTGCTCGCCTTAATTATACACTTTAACCAATGTGATATGATTTCACTTCAAAGCATAGAAAAGCAAACTGTTCTAATGTTGCATGTGAAAGCATCCTTTTAACATTTTTTAACATTTTAACGTTTTTCTCTCTACCTCAAAAATTTTGAAGTAATCCTTTTGGATATTACAGAAACACGGTAGAGTACTAGAGAGATGATGACGTATGTTTCTGGGGAAAAGCAGGGATGTAACTATAGGAGGGGGAACAAAAGGAGGTCATTGTCCCCTCTATTATGAATACCCCCCCCCGCCCATGAAATTTTCCTTCAGTCTCCAAATTTCTAGCTTTGCAGAGCATGAGGCACTGAAAGCTCTTTACACCTGGAACTCATTCTTTTGGTAATTCTGCTTGCTCCATTTCTTTTGGATGTCTAAACTGTATTTCTAAATGCTCACTCGAAGTTTTAAGTGCTAAAAATTTGGGGGTTGGAAGAAAATTTCATTGGAGGGCAGAATTCTTAGTGGGAGAGTAATGGCCTTATTTTGCCCACCTCTAGCTGTACCCAGAGGTGGGGATTGTACTCATGTGCTGTCAACTCAGCCCCTGATCCATTAAAAAAAACTATGCACAAACTGACTGTAATTTTTCTCACTTATAGAGTTTCTTCTGTGTTTGCTGTTTCCAGCCTGGCAGAAGAGCTGCTGATGCGCTCCCTGCTCTGGAGAGTAATTCTGCAGTGAACTGACAGTCAAGGGAGAGAAACTCTGGGCACCTCAACTGTCAGCTCATTGGGAAAGCAATTCAGCTGAACTGCATAACCATTAGTGGCCCTGTGTGTACTGAGGATAACTGGTGGTGATGGGCCATTGGTATTCCTGATTTGGAATACCTTATAATTACCACGTCGAGACAGAGCAAGACTAGCATAGTTATTAGATACTCTGTGTGTTGGGGCCCTAAAAAAATAATGGTGTGCACGTACAGACACACAGATTTCTTAGCCAAGTTTCTTTCCTGATTTTCATAGAATCTTTCTTTGCTTTCAGAGCTCTACTATTAGACTGTAACATTAATATTTCACTCCATCTATTTTTAACAGAGAAGATCCTACTTTATATTTTTTTCCCCCAAATCAGTTCTTTCTTCACTGGTGTATTACATTGTGTGTGATGAATTGAATTTTTAATTATTTTCAATTCATACTTGAATTTAATTAATTTTAATTATTTTTGATAACCAAAACTGTATATATTATACTTTTCACTGAAGAGCCTTCCATAGAAGTTATGAAATGTTGGAACATTAAAAATACATCTTTGTCAAGGAAATAGTTATCTACTCTACCCAGAACTAGTCAATGTATGTGATTTTTGGGTCACATCTGGACAGATTTAGGTTCGGTGATATAAAATTATAAATCCACAGGTTTGGAGGTAATCTTGTGTCTTTATTTCAGAAATGAATAGTCTACTGGTCATGAAGATTTTAAAAATTGTCAAAAATGAATTTATTTTGCAGTTTTTACAGTGCATAGGACTAGATGTAGAGAAGATAGCTTAAAGAAGAATTTTCCATACATCGCAAATGACACACAGAAAAGAGGAGAGAAGATGCTTACCAAACTTGTGAATGACACCAAGCTTGAATGTGTAATATTTAGAGAATGTTCAGATATTTAGACGAAATGAAGAGTTCTCGATTTACATGTTTTCCTAGGCCTCATGTCCTGCAATGTTAGAAATTTAAGGGCTGAAAGGAGATGTCATTGGAGGGGCAAAATTCTTATTTGGAGTTTCAATGCTCTTATTTGCCAATACCACCTCATAACTATATCCCTGGCATGTAGCTTTCAAATACAGCTTTAAGAACTTGCATGCATATTTGGATTTCACAGGCTTCAACAAATTAAAATTTGAAGAATGCAGAACTACATGGATCCTACTAAGCTTCCTATCACAGCTGAGAACTGAGAATACATAGTGACTAAGATGTCCCTTCCTATGCCCTACTAGACTTGCACCAACAAAACAGAAGAACAGGATATTATTCCATTCCCCCTTTGTACAAATTTAAAAGGTTTCCATTGCATTGGGAGCAATGGAAATGAAATAAACTATGTCAGATGGAAGATTAGTGTGATCTTTCTCCCAACATTCACCATTTGTAGGGTTATGTCATGGGAAATGGAAAGATTTGGATCCTATGGATAAAATGCCTCCACTCATCTGTCCTTGGAATCCCTCAAGCATGCCTCCTTTTTTGCCTCTCTGCTCTCAGAACTCCAACACCGAAGAAGCAATGGTGGCAACCCTTGCTGTCACAGGTTGTTTTCCAAAGCAGGCAATCCAAGCCTCCACAGCAATTTCTGTAGAGTCATGCCGCCTGCCTTCCACTTGTGATAATGCAGAGATACATCTGATGGACAACCCCACAGATTCATCCAGGCCCAAATGTCATGATCCAAAAGGGTTTTCAACAGAACAAGGCATTGTGGGTGGAGTGCCCTGGGAGAATGGCTTTGTCATAAGAACATAAGGGTTACTCATGGCATCCCACCCATAATGACTTGCTTTGTAGACAACCCCTCAGAGCCAGGCATTCGGGCCTGACTGGTTCTGTGGAGAAAAGTGCTAGCCATTTGGAACAGATGCTGCTGCTCTCCACAGAGCATATCTACCTGTGTTTCAACCTGAAAAGTTAAGACAGGTAACATATTGTGGCAATGGAAGAGGCAGAAATGATCCAGATTGTGGGACTTTTTTCATCACAGGTAACAAGCAAATAGCAAGGATACGTAGGGAGAAGGTCAGAAAAGCTAAAATGCAGAATGAACTCAGGATTTCCAGAGACATTAAAAACAATTAAAAGGGCTTTTTAAGATATGTCCGCGGCAAAAGGAAAAACAAGGAAATGATAGGGTCACTGCACAGAGAAGATGGCCAATTACTAACAGAGGGAAGAGAGAAGGCAGAACTACTCAACACCTTCTTTGCCTCAGTTTTCTCCCAAAAGGATAGAAGTACTCAACCTGAGGGGTGGGGAGCAGGGGAAGGAGAAATGCAGCACAGAACAGGTAGAGAAGTAGTACAGGAATATCTGGTTGAACTAGATGAATTCAAGTCTCCAGGGCCAGATGAATTACATCCAAGGATATTTAAAAAATTGGCAGAAGTCATTTCAGAACCACTCACAATAATCTTTGAGAACTCTGGGAGAACAGGAGACGTTCCAGCAGACTGGAAGAGGGCAAATGTTGTCCCCATCTTCGAGAAGGGGAAAAAAAAAGACCCAAATAATTATCGCCCAGTCAGCCTGACATCAATATCAGGAAAAATCCTAGAGCAGATCATTAAACAATGCGTTTGTAATTACTTAGAAAGCAATGCCATGATCACTAAAAGTCAACATGGATTTCTCAGAAATAAGTCACGCCAGACTAATCTTATCTCTTTTTACGATAGAGTTACAAGCCTGATAGATGAAGGGAATACTGTGGGCATAGCATATCTTGATTTCAGTAAGGGCTTTGACAAAGTTCTCCATGACATTCTTGCAAAGAACCTAGTAAAATGCAAGTTGGACAGGGCTACTACTCGGTGGATTTATAATTGGTTGACCGACCAAACCCAAAGGGTGCTCACCAATGGCTGCTTTTCATCCTGGAGAGAAGTGACTAGTGGGGTGCCACAGGGTTCTGTCCTGGGCCCAGTGCTATTCAACATTTTCATCAATGACTTAGATGAGGGAGTACAGGGCATGCTGATCAAATTTGCAGATGACACCAAATTGAGTGGGGTTGCTAATACGCCAGAGGACAGGATCAAAATTCAAAATGACCTTGACAGATTAGAGAGCTGGGCCAAAGCTAACAAAATGAATTTCAACAGACAGAAATGTAAGGTCCTGCACTTAGGCAGAAAAAACAGAATGTACAAATATAGGATGGGGGACACAGTACATGTGAAAGGGATCTAGAAGTCTTGGTAGGTCACAAGCTGTACATGAGGCAGCAGTATAATGCAGCACCCAAGAAAGCCAATGTGATTCTTGGTTGCATCAATAGGAATATGGTATTTAGATTGAGGAAGGTAATGGTACCACTCTATTCTGCTTTGGTTAAACCTCATTTGGAATACTGTGTCCAGTTCTGGGCACCTCAGTTCAAGAAGGATATTGACAAGCTTGAGCATGTCCAGAGAGGGGCAACCAAGATGGTGAAGGGTCTGGAAGCCATGCCCTATGAGGAGCAGCTTAGGGAGCTGGATATGTAGTCTGCAGAAGAGAAGGTTAAGAGGGGACATGATAGCCATGTTTAAATATTTGAAGGGATGTCGTGTTGAGGAGGGAACGGGTTTGTTTTCTGCTGCTCCAGAGACTAGGACAAGGAACAATAGATTCAAGCTGCAGGAAAGGAGATTCCACCTGAACCTCAGGAAGAACTTCTTGGCAGTGGAATATGCTGCCTTTGAGTGTGGTAGAGTCTCCTTCTTTGGAGGTTTTTAAGCAGAGGCTGGATGGACATCTGTTGGGAATGCTTTGATGGCTGTTCCTGCCTGGCAAGGAGTTGGACTTGATGGCCCCTGTGGTCTCTTCTAACTCTGTGATTCTATGATTCTATGATATTATACCACTGGTCACAGCAGACAAGGCTGATGTGTTCTGTCCCACTATAAGCAGTGTCTCATGTAAATATAGTAAATATAACAGTTACATAACATTTACATACACCACTATTTTCTGTTATGTATCTTCAAGTCAACTACGACTTACAGTCACCCTCTCTTAGGGTTGTCTTGCAAGAGGTGTTGTAAGGAGGTTTGCTATTGCTTTCCTCATGGGCTGAGAGACTGTGACTTCCTGTAGATCACCCAGTGATGGGTGAGTGGGATTTGCATCCTAGTTTCCCAGAGTCCTAGGCCCTTTGCCTACATGGTCATGGCAGCATCCCACAGGGATCTCGGTAGAGGTTCTCCCAGGAGGGGAACATGACAGAAGTGCTCCCCTCTGCATTGACTGCCCCTTTGAATGGAGGAAGTGCAATGGTGCTGCCTCTTCCTTCTACAGTGCAGCTGGGAACTGTCCCAGGCTGTGCTGGGGTGGGAAGTGCAGTGAATGCACTTCCAAGACCTCTGCACACCAGACAAGTGCAAGCGGGCAGCAGAAGGGCTATGTCATGGCTGATCATTGACAGGGAAAACTCATCAATGATTTGTGGTGCAATCATGCTGCCTGGGTACGGGAGAAGGATGGGGCCTGGACAAAGTCATGCAGAACCATTGTCCAGGTCCTGTCCTTCTCTTATACCCAGTGCAGGATGACATCATCCTGCGGAAAGAGCCCTAATCCAACATTCAAACCACTACACCAGTCTGGTTTTCTAAGTGGAAGTGGTATAGGCTAGAAATTAAGAAACAGAATAGCTCTGAATGGGAACCTCTGTCCCCACACCATTTCCTTTCCCCCTCTTGTTCACTCCCTCCCCATGTTGTTGGTTAGTATACGCTTTCAAGATGATTCTGACTCATAGGAACCCTATCATACAGTCTCCCTGGCAAGACTTATTTAGAGGAAGTTTTCTATTGCCTTCCCCTGAGATGGAAAGAATGTGACTTGCCCAAGGTCACACAGTGGGTTTCCATGGCTGAATGGAGGATTTGAACCCCGGTCTCCCAGGGTCCTAGTCCAACACTCAGAAAGCATGCTAGCACACATCTACTGCACAAAATTCTCCCCATGTACATTTAAATGGTTGCACCATTACCATTTATTTGAACTGAGCTGGCACAGAAAATATTGGAGCCTTGTAAGTATAGTTGTTAAATCATACCACAACAACAAAAATATCCCATCATTTGATGCTGTATTAAGCATGCCATGCTTGTGGCACATTGCCAAAATATAATTAAAAAGGGAAAAAAACCGCCCCCACCTAAGACCTTTACATTAATGCTCCTTTTTCTGGCATCTCATAGCCTTTTGATTCCTTGCTGCTGACATAGGAGTGATATAACTCAATTTCACATTGATCAGCCTCACTAAGTATAAGTAATGTGTACTAAATAAGCACAGAAGCACCATTCGGAGTTTCTGCTGGTGAAAACATTTTTGTTTTTTAAAAGGTGGCATTGGAGAGCATTTGCTTTTTTGTTGTTGTTATCTCCTGCTTAAAATTCCCTTATACTTTTTTTTTTTTTGGTCAAAACTGACCTGTTCTGTTTCATATATAAAAGCTACACATTAGAAGAATATGAAGTAGCAAATATCTTTACTGAAGCACTGTTGGCAGCTGAGATCACTGACAACTTCCTGGCTGTGATTCATAATCTATATTGGTGCCTTTGAGACAGCGGGCTATTGATTTTTCCCAGTCTATAATCCAAGACCATATACGCAGCTTGTTAGACATCTGTGGGAATATAAACTGAGTTTTGATACAATTTAGGGAGCTTCTGGTAGCGGGGCACTTAGTTTTTGTCTTTGAGAAAATCTTTACACATCTGTGTAATCTTGCCGAGATTTTTAACAGATAATTCAATACAGCTTGTTTTTCTGGTGAAAAGCTTTCCTGGGTGGAAGTAACACAAAGTAAATTTCAGGATGCCAATAACAAAAAACAGCAACTTAGGGGACTGGTTTAAATAGGTTTTGGATGAGTTTATCTTCTTCTTTAAAAAAAAAACACCTTTTTTTGTCTCCTCTGATCTCTTGCAATAATATTACTTGAATAAATTTCCAGGGAACTGCATTACACACTAAATAATACAGATAAGAACAGCCAAAAGCAGTCAATCTGTATGAAACATGATTACACATGTGAACTGGTTCTTTTGATCCAGCTTAGTTTTCTATGTATAAAGTACAGTGATGAGAATGAATACATGTTACTGATTACATTTTAAAATGATATGAAGTAGAAGATGAAGCATCTTTTTCCTCCACTGAAATTCCACGTAATTTAAGGGCATTTTCCCAGAAATAGTAAGAGGAGGTTAATGTCTTTGTTTACTACATTCTCCCTTTTACCTTGTCACATCCCCTGCTGCCCTCACTGGAATTTTTCATTTTGTGGTGGGCAGAAGCAGTACAAAACGTAATGGACCCCCAAAGACTGGAGCAAGGAGGGATAAGTGTGGAGGAAAAGGACCTCACATTGTCTTGCTTTGGAGGGTTGTATGCATGTATGGGATGCATGCATTCTTACAGAATTAGAGAGAGAGAGAGAGAGAGGACAGAGACATGCAGAGAGTCAAGAGAGGGTTGGATGGAGAGTCTAAGAAGACTGAGGACCTTTCCACACTACACTGTTATAGTGCTATTATTCCACTTTCAACATCCTATGGAATCCTGGGGTTTGCAGTTTAGGGAGGAGCATTTAGAATTCTCAGCAGAGAGTTCTTTATCCTCCATAAACTAAAAGTAGCGTCTGTGTGAAGCAAGGCACACACACAGAACAAGCATGAGAGGACAGAGTGACTGATTGGAAGACACAAAGAACTCGTTCAGGACTACTACTTTTACTACAAGGCAGCAGTGGTTGCATTTGTGCATAAATGCACAAAAAACGCTTGTGAAAAGGCACAAATCTTCTTCAAGCCTCACAACAACATCATCCAAAAGCCCATCATCTTATGGTGGCTTGCATTTGAAGATGATGATTGTTATTTTCTAGTATTGTAGGACAATGAAACACATCAGGGTTGCATTCCCTACTCACTATCTGAAACAAACAAAGGACGGATTGAGAATGGAGGTGGGAGGTGGGATTCTGAGGAATACAAAGAAACAAAAGTGGAGAGTTCTTCACATCCCTATATATACATGGAAGCACAACACTGAAGCAAAATAACAGTTATTTCCAGCTGTTTTGTTGTCATAGCTTTACAGTTCCCTCTTCACTTTGTAGCCTTCACCTCATTTCAACAAGTTCCACTATTTGGGGGTTATACATTAATGAAAATTAGGTAATTCTGATATAAGAAGGATGTGACCTTAGACTGATGAAAAACTAGATTAGGAAACCATCAAGAGTGGCAATGATGTGACAAGAAATAGAATATGATTTTTTTTCCCCATACAATGCATAGGGGTATTTCAATGAATTGTTACCACTAAAAATTGTATGGCAAGTAACTATTTTATGCTTTCTCTAGATGTATCCTCCCTGGTTCCATCAAAGCCAGAGTTCTGTACATAGAAACACAGAAATATAATCTGCTTAATATAATAGTAGAAAGCAACAGAAGCACATGATGAGATGTTGACAATGACCTTTTTAAATATTTTAAAAGAGGTACAGGTTGTTTGATTGTAGCAGGAAGATTTCTTAAAAACCTTTTGATTTATTTATTATTTAATCAGAATCTGTTAAAAAACACTGTTATGTGTTCTGGTTGACCATCCTTTGTTAAGCTGATTGTTTGCTTATAGTCCAAAGGATAATCGGGAGATGTTTTCCAGAACGGGCAATGTATTTGGAATCACAAGGTCTCAGAGTAATGCTCTCTGAGGTTTCACAGAAGATAGCATTTGAATTGGACGTCAGAAACAGATCTACATCAGCTGCACTGGAACCCGTGCAGAAAGATACAGGTATTTGTGCAGTTGCTTTTGAGAGGTCAAAATAACAAAGACGTAGCACTTGCTGTTTTTAAGAGGCTGTTTGCATCCAATAGTTTATGTTTCTATTATATTTGTAAGCATACAAATTGTTTTCCATTCAAAGGAACTCTTTAGTGTTGCCCCTGGACACCTGACCACTCCCGGAAGCAAAGTTATGTAGACTCAAGTCAATTGATTTCCATGACTTGACTTGGACTCGACTTAGCAATAAATGACATACTGACTTGACTCAACTCGTGACTTATTTATATTTTAGTGACTGACTTGCTGCCCTTGGTTCAGTAACATAATACATTCATCCAGAAATCTTACAATTTTGAACAACGCTTCCTTCTCTTTTTACCTACTGGTCATGTGACATTCTGTCTCAAGCCCCAAACTTGGGCCATTTCTCAGAGGGGAACAGCAAATGTGTTAGGTAAAAGGCTTGAGGTGGGGGGTCGAGGCCTCTTCAGCTGCCTATCCCCACTGCATATCATAGGAGCCTTCTGAAGCTTTTCCTAACAACTGGATTTAGGTCCAAATCCGATCAGTAACTACAGGGATGAGTATGTGTCACAGCTTATCCAGAATAGGAAGTTATGCACCCATGGCTTGCATCTGATGAGCCATAAAAGAAGTTGAACTTCACTCTACTCCACCCTACTCCATTCCACTGCAGGAAAAAAAAAATCTGAAAATAGTTCATCTTATTTCCAAACTATTCTGCATTTTGGGGCCTGGTTACCTTTACCTCGCTTGACAGTGAGGGGTTGTTTTCAAGCTTTCCAGATCCCTGCCTGTCAAAAGACAGCTTCATACATACAGGACAGATTTCTCTTGGCTGCATGAAGTATTTGAGATAAACAGGCTCATAGTGAAGCGTAGCCCTTGTTACCACGATGACTTGTCATGGGTACATGCACTCTGCACAGGACATTTTTGCAAAACTTAAAATTGGAATGAAAGAGTTAGTTTACACTTAGAATAGACAACATTACAACTAGGTCTCATTGAGCTATACACCTTGAATGGGCATTCCAGTAGATTTATGAAAATAAAGCCCTTTTCACATGTGGGGGGGAAACGGGTGAAAACACACTAAAACGGAGCTTACCCGCAGCCGGGTAAGTCCGTCGGCACGCGGAGCAGCCCAAGCTCGCTGCTCCACACTCCTCCAGCGGCCCAGATGGCAGCTTCCGGTTGGTGGAGGCTCTCCACCAACCAGAGAAGCTCGCCAGCCAGAAGCCTGCCCCCGGCAGATCTGCAGGTATGCACGTGCGCGCGCCTGCAAATCCACTTTAGAGCCGGGCGATGGAGCGGCATGGGGCTGCGCGCTCCGTGCTTTTTAAAAACCTCGAAAAAGAGGTTTTTATAAAACACGCAGCCCGTCTAGTTCCGGCTGCTCCTGAGTGGATTCTGGTGTGGAACTACGAAAAGTAGTCCATGCCAGTCCACTCTACGGTGTAGAAGACCTCTGTTAGAGGTTGCTCTACACCGTTTTAGAAGCCCGGTATGGAAATGGCCTAAGATTACAAGTTTTCTTGTGAAAACCTAATGGGTTTCTGTTGTCGCACCACTTGGTCTAAACATAAGAAATGAGAAAACAGAGAATGCTTTTTTTAGTAACTGGTCAAGTGGATAAGGGAAGTTATGAATGCCTCACTGCAGCAAGGGAAGCTTCCATACTGCCTGAAAGAAGCTGTGGTGAGGCCATTATTAAAACCAACAAACCAACAAAAAAGGCTTTCCTGGACCCCACTATTCTGAATAATTATCAGCCAGTCTCTAACATTCCACTTTTGAGTAAAGTTCTGAAGCATGTGGTAGCCTCCCATCACCAGTGGTTTCTGGATGAGACAAATTATCTAGATCAATTTCAATCTGGCTTCAGATTTGGTTATGAGCTGAAAACAGCTTTGGTCATCTTGGTTGATGATCTACACAGGGAACTGGACAAAGGTAATGTGTTCATGTTGGTTCTGGTGGACATCTCAGCAGCTTCCAGTACCATTGACCATGGTATCTTTCTGGGCTGACTCTCTGGGATGAAACTTGGGGGCATTGTGATGCAATGGTTCTGGTCATTCCTGGAGGGATGAACTCAGAAGGTACTGCTGGGAAACTCCTGTTTGATGCCCTGACTACTGTCCTGTTGACTCCACTGGGGTTCTATTTTGTCACAATACTGTTTAATATCTACATGAAATGCATGGGAAAGGTCATCTGGAGTTTTGGGGTTCAGTGTCACCAATATGTCCAACTGTACCTCTCCTTCTCATCTGATCCCAAGAAACTTGTCCCCATACTGTTGTCAGTAATGGACTAGGTGAGGGCAAACAAATTGAAACTTAATCCAGACAAGACAGAGGTGTTCCTGGCCAGCCAAAAGGCTGATCAGGGAACAGGGATGCTGCCTGTGCCAGATGGGGTTATACACCCCCTGAAAACTCTGGGTCACAGCTTGACTGTTCTCTTGAACTCAGCTCTGAGCCTGGATGCCCAGGTTTCAGCAGAGACCAAGCATGCATTTGTACAGCTAAAACTAGTGTGCCAAACTCATCCATTCCTTGAAACATCAGATCTGGCTGCAGTGGCACGTGCCTTGATTACATCTCTTTTGGACTACTGTAACCCATTCTACATGGGGCTACCTTTGGAAACTGTTCAGAAACTTCAGTAAGCCCAAAATGCTGTGGCCAAAATTTCTTTTGGGGCCAGTTACAGGAAGCACATAACGCCCTTGTTAAAACAGATTCACTGGCCATCCGTTCATTTCCAGGCACAATTCAAAGTGCTGGTCATGACCAAAAAAGTCCTGTATGACTTAGGTCCAGACTACGCGAAAGACCGTATCTCCCCATACAAACCTGCCAGAACTACGTGAAAGACTATGTGAAAAACTGTATCTCCCATGCAAATCTGCCAGAATGTTAAGATACGCAGGAGGAGGCTTTCTGTCAGTCCCACTATACCATCACAGGCTCACTTGGTGCACACATAAGAGAGAGGTTTCCTAGTGGCTGTTCCCACTCGCTGGAACTCCCTTCTGCAGGAGGCTAGGCTGGTAGGTAAAGACCTTTTTGTTTAAGCAGGCTCTCAAGGTATAAGCAGGGGGGCTTCTTATTTATCTTTTTTAAACTTTTGTATGTATTTAAATGATTTTATACTGTTGCATGTGGTGATTTTAATTGTTTTTAAATTTTATGGAGAAGGTTTTTTTGAGTTTCTTTGACAGCTGTCCTATGTCCCTCTCTGGGAGAAAGGCAGCATACAAATGAAATAAAATGAGATGAAATGAATAACTCTTCCTTATTTTCTGAGTTTCTAGAAGGGCAAATTTACTATAAACTCCTGTTACACAGAAGGGTGTTTCTAGTCTATTTGGGATACTCTGTATAAAACTTTAACTTGCAACCACTTCCTAGCTTTCTCCTGATAAGGGGAGATAGATCCATGCATCCAGAAGACATGAGGCCTTCCACGGTGTTCCTCCTTGGATGGGAGGTTTATAATAGTGGAATAGGAAGTGGTCCTTTCTCCACTGTAAAACACCTGATGCATCAATGAAAACCCACTAAATCTTCTTTTATGTCAGTGACTTTGCCCCATCTTGATCACTGATAAATCTGTTTTTGTGTGCTGGCCTGATTAGTCCCCAGATTGGTGCAAGGTTGCATGCAGAAAAATATTGACATTGGAAAAAGACTACCCCCTTCAGATACACACACACACACACATATATATGGGGGGGGGGGAGAGAGAGAGAAAGAGAGAGAGAGAGAGATGAGTTGCTGGTAACCAGTAAATCTATGCTATTCAGTCTGCATAGTGAATACTGACAAAATAACATTAGCATAAGAGAATATAAACAACAGAGGGCATACTCTGTCACGAATCAACATATGGAAATCATTGCCATGTGGTTTTTGTGGCATCCTAAGAATAAATGGATTTTAAAGAACTTTAATGATTACATCATGTAACAGTGTCACTAGCCATGATACACAAAAATAAACTACCTCAGCATTTAAAGTGCAGGTGTTTAAGACCCAAACAGTTTGGCAACCAAATATCTTCTGAGACTCCAATAGCAGCTTGTGGCATCTATGTCAATAGGATGGTGAATCTACTTCAGGTTTTAGTTTGAATTTAAAGGAAGTAATCACAGTGCTGAACAGCTCATTTAAAGTCTGGATCGAAACCTTTATGGATTCACTGTTTTCTGCATGGAAGCCACCACCCACCACTGGGATTGTCTTTTGCTACATCAGTCTTGACTTAAGGAGAGTTCTTCAGTAAGTACCTCAGATACATTTAAAACACACACACAAACATTTATGGCATCTCAATCATCTCCTGGTGGAGATGAAACTGTTACCATCATTATATCAGATCACAACCTGTCCGGATAGATACAGGGCCATTTTTTGAAACATAACTAAATAAAGTACAGCCATCATTATCAGATGTATATGATTTCTGAATAATACATTTTGTGGTTTAACATTAGAGAATTATAATTATTCCTGACTTGCTGGTGAACCCCAGATAACACACCTATCTGATCTGTCTACTCTCTCTTCTTGCCTCTACCCCTACCCTCTCTCTCTCTCTCTCTGTCTCTCTCTCTCTTTACACACACACACACACACACACACATATGTATATATACACATACACATACACATACACAGAGAGACTGACATAAAAAGAGAGAGAGAGAGAATGTGCAAGAGAAAGAGAGAGAATGCCAGCATGGTGTAGTGGTTTGAGTGCTGGAAACCAGGTTTTGATTCCTTACTTGGCCATGGAAACCCATTAGGTGACCTTCAGTGTGTTACATGCATTTAACCTCATAAAACCTAAGGATAAGTTCAACTTAGGCTCGTCCTAGGTCAGAAATGACTTGAAGGCACACAACAATATATGCATACATATATTGAATAACTTGTCTTCCCCTCTTCATCAAAAAGAATTTTGACATTCAAAAAGATTGTCAACATTGAATAAAATTATTACAGTACTTAACATCAACATAGTAACGCTTGTGTCAAGCACTTAATAATTAAGCAAAATATCTTTTATTAATATACATTCCCAGTCAGAGGTTTCTTTCTCTTATTTAAACTGATTTTCTGATGCTTCAGCTACAGATGTCTGGATGCAGTTCAGTATGTCAGTGAGAGTCACTTTCCAACAGCCTAACAGGAACTTTTGGTGGGGATTGTAATCTTATTAAAAAATATTTGAAAAACGAGCTTTAATAAATGAACAAGAAACACTGATGAGAAGAATTCTGGAGTGATGGGAATTTTTGCAATTTGGAACTTTTTCTGCACAAAATTCACACATTTGTTTTGCACAAAAAACATTTTCTCTGCAGAAACAGCATTTTTGTGCAGAAAATAATTCTCAGAAATATTATTTTCTGCACAAAAGAAGTTGTGTCTTGCTCAGAAAATACTGTAATTGGGACTTATTTCATGCAAAATCTGTACCAGTTTGATTCGCACAAAAAGCAGCATTTCTCTTTCTGTTCCTTTGGTGAGAGTCCACTGGGAAGCAGCTGCAGCTGGAACTTGACCTGTCAAGACTATATTTTGCTGTTCTGCAGCACACATCTGTTTGCTGTCATCCACCAATATAGCTGCCACTCTTCCCAGGTTACACTTCCTTAGAACTGGAATGCTATTCATTTAGGTATAGACACGAGTTTCATTTTGTTATCTCTCAAGTTCAGCTCAGGACTAATGGCTGCTTGGTCAAAGTAACTGCAGTCTTGTGCTGCTGACAGTCTTCATTGCAAATCTCTCATCCTGCTGAACTAATTCAGCCTCTAAACTAGACAAATGCAACGTTGTCTCTTGTCTCCTATCTTCTCCTTAACTACAACTTTACCACAACAGCCAAGGACAACTTTGATTTCACAACATACAATGCAAAATTAAAGAAAGTCCTTTAAAATATATCTCTGTATAGCTTTTTCATGAAAGGGATTGCTCTAATCCCTGCAGTTATATTGCTCATCGCTCAGCCATAGACAAACTAAGCTGGGTTCCACGACAGATATAACCACAAGCCAAGGAGGTTCCAAAATGTATGGAATACAAGAAAGTTAAAGTTTTCTAAAGTTTTTCTGAGTGATTTTAAGCAAAGTTGTACTTTGCTTTTGATCCCAATAAAGACTCTGTAAGGGGGAAAAAATATTCTGTCTAACAAAGCAAATTAATCATTTCTCCTTTAAATTTAACTAACAGAATGCTTTAGTGTGTGACAATTAGGGATGTAAATCTATTTAAACTTCATTTTTGCAGGCAAGAAAGAATAATTTTACGAGTTTTCTCCCTACTGCAAGCAAGTCCTTGAAAAATGCACAGTTCTTATTTGCAGATCAGACTATTTGCAGACCTGGACTTATTTGCCATAAAAAAGAGGTACATGGGATTTTATATAGAAAACATGGCTTTCCACACAGAAATGTATTTTTCTACACAGAATTGTGCAGACTCAGTCTGTGAAGATTCTCATCCCCCTAGTATTTTCCTCATCAGGGTTTCACAAGGATTTTTCATTCAAATATTTACAAATATTCTTTTCACCTCTAATGACAAATGAAGAGTTATGCATATGTTGTTTCCATGCAGCAAATAAACTGTTATACCTTTACTCAGCATTTAAACCACACTTTTTATATCTTGGCAAATGTAATTCCTCCCTCTCCCATTAGTGTGTCAATTTCAGCAGTGATACTCACAGGCCATTTCTGCTCAAACTATTATAGTGCTATTATTCCACTTTCAACATCCTGTGGATTTCTTGGGTTTGTTGTTTATGAGGCCAAAGAGCTCTCTGGCAGAGAATTCTAAATGCCCCTCCCTAAACTACAAACCCCAGGATTCCATAGGATGTTGAAAGTGAAATAATAGCACTATAACAGTGTAGTGTGGAAATGGCCACAGTTAGACTTCTGTTGACTTATTAATCTGAATATCTGAAAGGGTGAATATTTTTTATTATCTGACAGGGACCTTGCCCAAGATCTTCCATTCCCTTCAACCACTAAACCTAGTGGCTAGAAGGGGGGCTGAACTTCACAGTCAACAGACTGTACATACAAGAGACAAAGCTCCATCCACTGAATTCTAAGGCCATTTCCACACAGGGTAATAAAAACGGTACAGTGCGTCCTCCACGGAGGACGTCTGCACCTTAGAGCGGACTGGGTCCGGACTACTTACTGTAGATCCACACCTCAGTCCACTCCGGAACGACCCCAAGTGGTCCTCCAGCGTGCTTTTGAAAGACCTGGTTTTTCCGGTCTTTCAAAAGCACGGAGCGCACCACTGTGAGCCTGCTGCCTTGTGCAGATTTGCAGGCTCGCACCAATGCGAGCCTGCGATCTGCCGAGGGTGGACTTTAGGCTGGCAAGCTTCAGCGGTTGGTCGAGACCCATGACCAACCAGAAGCCGCCACTTTGGATGCCGGAGCAGAGCGGACCAACGAACACGCACTGCTCTGGAGCAGCCTGGACCGGACTGGGGAGCTAGCGGCACGGGGCGATTCTCTCGCCCGGTGTGGAAATTTCCTAAAGTACAGACACACCTCATTTAACAAAGCACTTGACAAAGAAGCTCCCGCTAACAAAGTCTTTTAACACCTCTTCACCTTCCTTTTCCCTTTTGTCTTCTGTCTAATTGGAAATTATTTAGCACCATCAGCACTGGAAGGATAGCAAAGAAGATCTAGAGAAACTCAGACTTTTGGGGTTGTGTTGCAGCAGTGCATCTGCAGTAAACAATGCAATAAAACCTGAGCTAGGATTCTGAGATTCTACCGTAGCTGATCCTTTATTATAGCTGTGTGTACCTGCCTACAGACTGAAAGGTAAAGAAAACATCATCTGCCTTCACAGAATTCATTACTGAGCATATGTGAACAGCAAAACAGAGAGAAAGGGGGAGAAGTAGGGCTTCTACACCAGCTCCTATCTGCATGTTCAAGTAGTATAGATCTGTAAATTAAGCTACCAGAATGGAAACAGTAACAAAAGTGGAGACTAGCGAAAAAGAAAAAAAATCACTGTGTGCATTTTGAAAGCAGCTTTCGAGCGGTCTTTAGAAGGTTCAAAATGTCTTTGTTTACCTATACAAGGTTTACCTGACCCAGTTACTTCATTTCCAATTTGTATAATTTTAAATAAAAAAGTCTGTCGAATTATATACAACTGCTCTTTTTTGTAGGTTGCAGGAACCTTTTCTTATTCTTTTCATGCTATTTCTGCCTCTGGCACCAAATCTTCTGCAAAAGAAGTAATGCCCAGGAATACATCTATTTTGTTAACTGAGGTATACCTGTACTTCAGCAAACTACCAGCTACACCGAGTTGTGGAATGTGTCCCTTGAGACAGTTTCAAAACTGGAATTCAGCCCTCAGGCCAAAAAGTGTACCCCACATTGGGTATCAGTTCAATTCAACACCTAAAATTATTCTCCTGCTTCACTATTACCAAGACTTATGTTTCGCTGTACTTCTGTGCTGACTCAAGAACTGTGCCTTACTGAGGCAACAAGAGAGATTTGCAGAAGAACAGCCATTGCTTTTGTGTTCAAGAGTGCATTGCTGGTATGATTGCAAATCTTCAACACCTATCAAGTGACTCATATAGTTTCCAAATCTCCACTTTGAGACCAAATCTAAACCACATGCCTTGTTATCAGAGCACGATTTCTTCAACCTATATATTACTATAGTTTGTGTCTTTCAGCCTCTCCTCCCCATCCCACCTCTAATTTTAATTGTGAAAGGTTGTGTTTGTTTGGAACAAATACCCCAAATTCAATATGGTTGAGGAGAAAGGACAGTTTTGCTTAGTTTCTCTTGATTTTACAACAGTCTGGCACAGATCAGATAAGATGGCTATCTTCAGGATGCTGGGTAGTGGACTCCTCCATGAATAATTAACTGAGTACCACATAAAAGCTGATGAGCAGCACTATGCTGTAAGGTCAAGAAGTCACATGGAATCAATGCTTCAAATAACTTTTTAACAATAGAGTCATAGAATCATAGAGTTAGAAGTAGCCTCATGGGCCATTAAGTCTAACCCCCTGCTTAGTGTAGGAACTCCAACTAAACATCCTCAGCAGATTACAGTCCAGTCTCTTTTTGAAGACATCCAAACGAGACCTCACCACCTCTCTAGGCATTTGGTTCCATTGCCAAACTTCTCTTACTATCAAGAAGTTCCTTGTAATATTCAGTTGAAATCTACTGTCCTATAACTTTAAAACCATTAGACCTCTACCCTTCCAAGCAGCAAAGAACAAACCTGCCCCCTCCTCTCTGTGACAACCATGAATAATTTCATCCTTCCATCCTCTTGTCACCAAACTGAACGAGCCTAGCAGGCCAGTCATTGCCAAATGCAGCTTCAGGAGACCTCAAGGCAAGTACCACATTATGTATGCACGCTACTTACAAAAAGATTCCCTGCCCCGAGCAGGCAGCTTGATGAGCGGGCTATACAACTCTCAAGCACTCCGTGTTTGCATACTGGTTACTCTATTGACAATCTGGCTATAACTCAATCATCTAAAGTACTGACCTTTCAGAGAGGCTTTGTCTCCAGCTCAAAACTCGTTGTTTTCCCCAAGTACAGACTAGCCTGCGGCCACAATTTTCCCTATAAAAACCCCTGACTTTGAGCGCTTCCTCGGATCACTCTTGGCTTCCATCCCGCCTTGCTGTCACTTTGTCCAGCGAGCCTTCCCCTCAGCCCCACGTGCTGAGAATCCAGCTTCTTTGCTTCTAACCAGGCTTCAGGACAGATATAGTATTTCCCATACCAAACCTCCTCTCAAAATCCCTCTATCTCACTCCTACCTTTATTTCTATAGTTCCTTGCGTGAGTGTGTTGCATACATTTGTTTGATTGTATTTCAATAAAACAATTATTATTATTTTCAACTTCTGCCTTATCATTGACTCAGCCTGACCCCGTAGACATAGGGTTCAAGATCTCGCTACGTTACCCTGCCTCTCGCATTGCAAACTTGTGCTCTGTGCCAATTCCCTCCCCCTTGTTTGAGTACATTTAGGTGTCCCTCCCGGGACCCCCAGAAATCAGGGTAACATTAGGTTAACTAGGTGATTCCTGACTAATTGTTATCAATCTTCATTTGCAATCTGGATTCCTAGGCAAGGTTTCTGCTTATGCATGGAAGCACATAGTACTTTTTTGTGGAGATTGAGGAAAAATAGCAGCTCTTGCATCTTGGAGATTTCTGAAATTTGTTTTTAATAGCATCATCTACCACCTCTTCTTGGGTTGGTGTCCTGTATTAAATTCCTACAACAATATCATTTTTATTTATTTCTCCATTTTTCTTTACCCAAATGCTTGCAACTTGTACAATCTGATCAGTTGTGTGGATTTCTGTACAAGTGAATTTGTATTTGACATAATAATGCAACTCTATTCTTTTTGAGCAGATCATATTCTTCAATTGTTATATTCCAATCATGGGCCTCATCCCACTAAATCTCTGTTATACCTATAAAATCATATTTACCTTCCTGTGCTAAGACTTCAAGCTCATCTTGTTTGTCCCCCAAACTTTATGCACTGGTATATAGCAATCCAAAGCCTGGTTCGTTCACATCTTTCATTTTAATGCAAGTTTTACTTTGACTCCCATCCTCTTCTTCCGATTCTCTTCTAGTATTCCCATCCTTGTGTTTAGAGCTCCCTTTTCCATTGATGTTTGAGCTATCACTTCCAACCCCAGAAAGATTTAGTTTGAAGCCCTCTTGATCAGATTTGCCATGCTTTTGCCAAAGACATTCTTTCTGGTCTTCATAAGGTGCAGCCCATCTCTAGTCATCCAAAGAGTGGTCATTCCATGGTCCTGGAAGTCAAACCTCTCCCATAAACACCATCAGCCTAGCCAGTCATTTACTTTCAGGATCTTCCTGTCCCTATCTGGTCTTCTATCTTTAGAATACCACTGCACCCCTAAATGCTCTACCTTTCTTTCCAGTGTCTCTTGTTGCTGCTTTCTTGCTTGAGCATATTCACTACTGCTATCTAAAGGAAGATGTAGGAAACAATGGCTTAGTCAGAGTGATTCTGAATCCCTTGAGTGTGATCTGCTCCTGACAGTGACTGTCCTCCAGGGTGCTCCATCAATGATACTGTCCCCTTCATTTTCCTTGGCAGTTTCTTCCTGTTGATTCTGTAAAATCAATTCTCCCTCTTTTCTATCCAGGAAGCCCTCATGTTCTCTGATGCACTGAAGAATGTCAATACATTGCTGAAGTGCGCTGATCTCTTCCAAGAGAGTCACCAGTTTGCACTTGCTGCAAATATAGTCAGAGGGGTTTTCTGTCAAGAAAAAAACATTGCACATACACTGCAGCAGATGACTATGGATCCTTCTACCTCCTTGCCTGCAGCTGATTTTTCTCTCATTTTAGACTGTAGGAACTCTTTGGAATATAATCACACACCACAAGGCCTGCACTACTGGCTCAAAAGCTTTCTTCCTCACTCAGTCCAGTTTCTTTGCACTCACAGCAACTTCAGCCAAAGCTGCTGGGAGAGATATGTGAATGAGCAACTCTTCTTCCTGGAGCTCCAACTCCTTTCAGTGTGTTTGTACTGATCTTGCTGTATGGCTTTTTTTTAAACCTGTATTTGTTCTAATTTTTGTAACTCACCTTGAGTCCCAATTCTATAAAATTGTTGTTCCCAGCTCTCCCTATGGATTGAGGTAGGGAAGAAGAATAACTATTAGTCAAGTAGCACCAGTTAAAACTATTTAACACCTATTAAAGTAGCACAGTAGTAGTAATTCTTAATCCTAATTAGAGTAGACCCATTGACTTAATAGGAACTTGATAACTCAACACTCACTCAATTTAATTGGTTTATTTTAATCTTAATTAAGACTAGGAACATTTCCACACTACACTGTTACAGTGCTATTATTCCACTTTCAACATCCTGTGGAATTCTGGGGTTTGTAGTTTGGGGAGAGGCCTTTACAATTCTCAGCCAAAGAGCTTTTTGGCCTCATTAAACTACAAACCCAAGAATTCCACAGGATGTTGAAAGTGGAATAATAGCGCCATAACATTGTAGGGTAGAAATGGCCTGAGTTTGGGCCTAAAAAGAAAAAAATTGTATAATTGGATAATGAATAAGCATTGTATTAATTACTTCCTGATTTCTGTTAGGGATACAATGGCTTGACAGTAGTTACTATGTATGAAAAACTATAACCATAAATGTTGTTTTATAGTTAAAAAGAAAAACAAATTAGATATGTAGTCCATGTGTAAAAACTAAAATTTTAAAAAGAAATCAGAGCCTTTGTATTAGTTTTCTTTACATCTTCCCTATTATGTATTTATAGGTATCAAGTGAAAACATTACAGATTAAAAATATTGAATAATGATCATTAAGGAGACAAAAACTAAGAAAAGTAGGAAGCATATTAATCTTTTAGAGACCTAGCAACCCTAAAAATCCTAAGACGGATTTTTAGGAGATATATAGACAACACTTATGGATATACATATCCATGTAAATAAATAAAGCATGAACTAATTCTTTTAGGAGCACTCTAATGCTTTTGGTGGCTTTTTTTAAAAAACAAACAAGGGTCACTACGTTTAACTTTTACAATGTGACAAGAGGAACCCTAAATCACAATTTTACTGGGTCTGAAGTAAAAACAGCAATTGGAAATGCATTGTAAACAGCTTTATTTAAACACAACTTGCCTTAAGACAAAAAAAACCCTGCAGGGATAGATTCTAAGCAGGCAGTTCCAAGAAAGTCTGATATTTTCAAGATTTTATGAGGCTAATCTAACATACTGGTCAGACAAGGTTAAGAATAATGCCCTTGCTGTCTCCTTCCATACTAAGATGGTATTTGATAAGAAATAACAGACTTGACTTTCAAAGTGTAGGCTACAGTAGGCAGGTCTTTGGAGGAATGGGTGTGAACTATTTATTGTTCCCTAAAGACAACCTTTCCTTTAAAAAAAAAAAAAAGCCATTTTGTAGCCCAAATCCTTTTTTCACTTAATGGAAGACTTGAAATAGGGTAGTCCACTTCTTTTCTTCACTTTACAATTAGCTTGCAAACTACTTGATTAAGGTTCATGGAATATCTGAAGTCTTACATCCATGTTCACCCCCATAATCAAGAGCATAAGTTAGTATTGTAGAGGATACTGTTCTTTTCTTTTTCTTTTTTTTCTTTTTTCTTTTTTTTACTGCCCATCCTGATATTTCAATCCCAGCTATTACTCTACCCATAAATCAGTTTTGGATCCTCTTTGGCTTTAAAAGTAATTATAATAAATCCAAAGATATGTTTATGTATTGGAAGCCAATGGAATCCTGTGTTATTTAAGTTCCTTTTAAATTGGTCTCCAGGGGCCTTGGCCCAGTTTATTCATTCTTTTAGCTTAAGGGCTGCAGTATAGATTTAATCTTTTCTTCTTCCCTGCAAAATTTAGTAGTATAACAGGTGGTTTTGCTTTTTGCTTAAGACAGAATGCCTATATTTACTGCAGATCTGGTACAGCCAATATTTGCATTCAAATGCATTTGCCTTTCTTAGCCAATTTACTGAAAAAGTAGCAAAGGTGTTGTTGTTTTCTCTATTGAACATTTCTATAATTTGTTTCTCACTTCTCCTCTCTATGTATGTATTGGTTTGTGTATATATTATACAGCTCCTCAATTTCCATTTGCCAATAAGGCCCACCAGAGGCATAGCATCAGCTTCCTAAGCACAGTTAGGAGATTACAAACATACCATAGGGTTCAGGCATTTTCTCCTATTTCTTTCTCCCTTCATCCTTTGCCTTTTGTTGTTTAATGCACATAGGCCATTTCTGCACTACACTGTTATAGTGCTATTATTCGACTTTCAATATCCTTTGGAATCCTGGGGTTTGCAGTTTAGGGAAGGCCATCTTTGGCCTCAGTTTTCATAGATTTTGATTAATGTATATATGTATATGTATGCACTTATTTTATTTAATTCTTCTTTATATTCTGCTGACATATGAATTACAGGCACAATTAACTGCTTATAAATGGCAAGATAAACATCCTGGTGCTAAAATTTCAATAAATCTGAAACAAGTTGAACTCAGAGAAGGGTGTGCCAAAGCTATAGCACTACCAGAGAGAAATCCCTGTCTTATGTTACTGGCTGGTGTATATTTCTCAGACAAAGGATAATGAGACATACTCCCTGACTAGAAAACCTAAGAGCTCTTGTTAGATCATAGCATGGTATTAAATTGATGGTCAGCCATGAAATAATGAGACCAGACACAGAAAGTTGGGTTAAATAAGTGCCACTTGATTTGACCTAACTTATTGAAGATTCCTTGTCCTGGAAAGGAAGCAATGGGGGGAGGAATCTGATATTGGTCCAGTTGAGGCCACGTGGCACCACATGACTAGCTCCTGAGCCTTCTCTTGAGCAAAACATCTTAGCCCCACAAGCAATCCAAATGATATGGGTTGGTCCCCAGCCCAGCCTAATTGGTAGGTAACCCAGGGACTCTTACCCAAGTCCAACTCTGTAAGAGAGAGCCTGAATCCCAGGTTAACTTCAAAGGAACCCTCTTTCCCAAACCCCTGAGTTGCAGAACCTTATAAGGGCAGGTTTCAGAGCACTACCCCACACTAAAAATTGATGGCAAAATGTGATCACTCAAGTCTTCTATTCTCTCGCTGCTACCAGTGAAATGACAGCCCATGTAATTGATACCACCACACCAATTGTCCAAGTCCCATAGATACAGTATGGGATAGGAAAAATAAAGTAAAAGTGTGAATGAGGGGGGAAAGCCTATTTAGTCCTGAAGTAACCAGACAAATCTCACACTGCACTGAGGGCGGGAGAGTGGGTCACGCTGTAAAGATCAAAGAGGATGCATACTAGGACACCCAGCCTTAAACAGCCTCATGCCCCACCCCTGACGTGTGTCATAATCTGGCACCAGGTGCCAGTCACCAATCTAATCTCTCATAGAAACCATCAAAAAGTTACCCTCCCCTGAAGTAACATTCATCACCCAAGCCCAGGTAAGCATGATCTCAAACCAACTCTGTAGTACAATTAATACACTAAGAGAAATGGGAAAGGAATCATGACATGCTAAATCCTGATTCTATAAAGAAAGGATATGTGAATAGAGTGAGAGTGCTGCATTAAAAGCTGCCAGGGCACAAGGCTGAGGAGTAAGTATTTCTGCACTCTGTGTTGGTAATTATATTGCATAAGTGCTAAGATTTGGTAGTTATAGAAAAACTAGTTTTAAGGCTTGCTGGGAGCTCTGCTTTAGTCTAACATTTCTGATTTTTCAAAGCAAGGGAGCTGATATTTTAATATTTGTTCTATAATTAAATTACCAACTTTAATTCCTAATGGAATCAATGGCCTCTTACATAATGACCAACAAATGGATGATGGGCTTTTGTGCACTACAGCTGACTTCATTGGATGTGTGGACTGGTATTCCCACTTGGCAGGCATCTAAACACATATACGGGTATAGTGTCCTTGCAACTCAAGGTGCAGATGTTTTCAGCTTATTTCAATTGCTGCACACTGAGTCTAAAGTGTAATGGCAATTTGCACTAAATTTACCGTATTTGCCAGTGTATAGGACATACCAGCATGAAAAACACACCTCATTTTCAAACTATATTTTTCTGGAAAAAAAAGTTAGTCATATATGCCAGCAAACACAGTATTTAGCATGGTGGGAGGAAAGAGGCGGTAGAATACTGCCCTTGCCAGTAGGCTTAGGCAAAAAGAAACTTTTGCAGCCTCTCTTAACAAGTGTGTTTTTTCTCATTAACAACCTTTCCATCTTGACCACATTCTGATTTTTATCTGTGCAATATTGGAGGGTATGAAATTACTTTTGTTGACATAATTCAAGTATCTCCAAAATGTTTGCATACAGGGATACTTCTGCAGTAGTCTCAGAGACAGTAGAAGAATGAAACCAGATGATATCAGTTATGGTTTACATGGCCTATATGCTGCATATCCTCTATGGCCATTTCCACACTAGACTGTTATAGTGGTATTATTCCACTTTCAACATCCTATGGAATTGTGGGGTTTGTAGTTTGAGGAGGGGCCTTTGATGCCCCTCGCTAAACTTCAAGCCCCAGGATTCCATGGGATGTTGAAAGTGAAATAATACCACTATAACTGTCTAGTGTGGAAATGGCCTTAGACTTTGGGTTAAATGAGATTCAGACGAATCAGCAAATGCCCGTAGCTGAGTTTTCAGAGTTTCCATACTGAAGCAGAGTTTGCCTTGATGAAGAGCTGATCTGCCTGAGTTTTCCAAGTTTCCCACATAAAGGATACTGCTGTGTTTTCACTAGAACAGATATGCAGATCCACTGCATCAGGGTGATAGGAAACCTGAGAGACAGACTCAAGTGGGCACCACGGCTGATGCAATAAGAAGAGTCATTCAGCTTTTATTTCATTGGTGAAAGAGTGAAGGTTGCTGACAAGCCATTATCTTGGAAGTGCCTTTCCTCCCCTTAGTCTGAGAGGACTCAGATTTACTAACCTCTAGAGCTCTTTAATTTAAGGAACTGTTCTCTGTGAAGTGGAAACATTATGATGAATTACTGAAGGAGTTTGTCTACTCGTCCTGTTAGAGATTAAAAAAATCTGAGGAGCACTGGAGCTTTTGGTCTTTGTACAAAATTTCAGAGCACTTAGGATGCTAAGAGGGATTTGTTCTGGATGACACAGGTCTTGCAATGCAATTTTGAAACTAAAGACTATAGAAATCATTAAAATATCAAAGCAGTTGTGGGCATTTTGATGTTTGGGGATTACATTTCTGACATTTGGCCTGGGATTCTGTGTAAATGTCTCAGTGTACATGTTCATTCATTTAATGCTTGCTAAGGTAGAAGCAGAAAATGGGAAAAGGCTCACATGCAAATGGCTACATGCAAAAAGGACTCACAGCTTCACATCAAAGTATATGCTTTGTGTGCAGAAAGGCCTAGGTTCAAGCCTTGGAAACTCCAGTCAAAAGGATGAGGTAGCAAGTGATGTGAAAGTCTGCCTACCTAAGGCCCAAAAGAGCTGGGTCTCTTCTACTCTGCCAGTCACAGTAGGAAACACTGAATTAAATGGACAAATCATCTCACCTGATCTAAGATAGCTTCTTGAAAATTTAAATCCAATCCATATGTATGAAGAATCAAGTCAGTAAAGATGTCATGTAGATGGAGCAAGCTTATTTTCTGCTACTCGAAGAGAACAGAACATGAACCAATGGATTCAGATTACAAGAAAAGAGATTCCACCTTGCAAAGGTAAGGGGAGGTTACTCTGTCTCACTCAATGCAGTCTGCTGCCCTCAAGTAGGAGATGGGACCCCCATCCTTGCCCCTTACTCTCGTATGGTTGCAACGGTCAACAGCTTTGAGAGTGCGCAAGGAGTTAAACAAGGTGAGGGTAAGGGGTGGTCCCATCTCCTACTTGAGGACAAAGGACTGCAACAAGTGAGAGAAAGCAAAAAAAACAACCACCGTACTCTCATACACCTAAACATTAGGAAGAACTTTGTACAGTAGGAAATGCTTAACAGAGGAATAGAGTGCCCAGAGGATGGGGAACTCACCTTCTTTGGAGGTCATTAAACAGAGATTAGATGGCCGTCTTTCAGGAATTTTTTTTTTTAATATATATTGCTTGCATGACAGGGGGATTACTAGATGGCCCTTCCAATCCCTTCCAATTCTAAGACCATTTCTGCATCTTACCTGCATCCTGGTGTTACCGCAGTTTCTAGCCCGAGCTTGTGATATATTAGATATCATTTGATATCAATAATTTGGCCTTCTTTACCCATTCTTCTCCACGTGCTTGCGAGGCCCCCGAACAAGCACGCACACAGGTGTGGCCGAAAATAGCTGAACCATTCAAATCCCAATCCAGGCAGGCCAATAATTGCCAAATGCAGCTTTAGGAGACCTCAAGGCAAGTACCACGTTATGTATGCACACTACTTACAAAAGATCCCCTGTCCCGAGCAGGCAGCTTGATGAGCGGACTATACAACTCTCAAGCACTCCGTGTTTGAATACTGGCTACTCTATTGACAGCACTGTCATAATTCAATCATCTAAAGTACTGACCTTTCAGAGGCTTTGTCTCCAGCCTGAAACTCATTGTTATCCCCAAGAACGGACTAGCCTGTGGCCACATTTTCTCCTGTAAGAACCCCTTATTTCCACAGACTTCGTCTTCAGACTACCCAGGCTTCAGGACAGGTGTAGCATTTCCCATACTAAACCTCTTGTTAAAATCCCTCTATCCAACTCCTACCTTTATTTCTATAGTTCTTCGTGTGAGTGTGTTGCATACACGTGTTTGACTGTATCTCAATAAAACAACTATTATTATTTACTTCTGTTTGCTCATTGACTCGGCCTGACCCCGTAGACATTGGGTTCAAGATCTCGCTAAGTTGCCCTGCCTCTCGCATTGCTAACTAGTGCTCTCAGCTAATTCCCATTCCCCATTGTTTTGAGCACATTAAGGTGTCCCTCCCGGGACCCCAGAAATCAGGGTAACACTAGTGTTATCCAGTGATGATAGTGGCAGCCGCTGCCCCAGGAGGGGAGTGTGATGGAGTGGTCCCCTCCACACGGGCTGCCTCTGTGAATGGAGGAAACGTGATGGCCCATCTCTTCCTTCTGCAGTACATCCAGGTACTGTCCCAGGCTGTACTGGGTCAAGAAGCACAGTCATTGCACCTCCAGGACCTCTGCAAGCAAGGTGAGTGCAGGCGAACAGCGGGAGAGCGGCGAGATTGCCAGTTATTGACAGGGAAAACCCAACAATGATTTGTGGTATAATTGCACCACTTGGAGACAGGAGAAGGGCTGGAGTGGGATGACATTGTGCATAAGTGTCATCGCAGCCCTGTCCTTCTCCAGTCCCCATGGCAGGTTGGATGTGTCAAGAGGAAAGGGCCTAAGACTCTATGGTTCTAGCAAGGCTTACCCACAAGTAAGTGTGCTTGGAACTTCAGCCTAAGTGTGGATATTTTAACCTGTAAGGATCAAAAGCTGCCTTAAATTTAAAACATAGAAAATATATACATATGCTGTATGTGCTTTCAAGTCACCTGTCACCTTACGGCAATCTCATGAATGCCATAGAGTTTTCTTAGGCAAGGAATACTCAGAGGTAGTTTTGCCAGTTCCTTCCTCCAAAAGATAACCTACACAGCATCTGGTATTCTTTGGTGGTCTCTTATCCAAGTACTAACCAGAGCTGACTCTGCTCAGCTTCCAAGATCAAATGGGACGCTGTACCTTTAAGGTGTTTAGGTGTACATATAGGTTGGAGATGTGAAAATCTGATATTCTCCTTTTCATTGCATTTGACAGTATACCACTGGAATTTTCATTCTGCTTCAGTTTCATTTTGAGTTGTAAGACTTCTTTTGTTCCCTTCCCACACAGAAATTCTTTTTTTTTTTTTCAAAATATGCATACATATATTTGTGGGATTTTTCCAAAATGTACAACTTTTGTACATATTCTTAGTAATGTATACATTTTATGAATTTTCCAACAGACTAAAACACTTCCAGTTAATAAAATCATTGTGCGCAGGATTTTTCATCATACACTTTTTCAGACTTATGCTTCCCCCTCCTTTGGCATTTCTACCAACCATCAATATATGTATTTCCAAAGCAAAATGTGCTTTGTCCCACTGCAGTTTAAGGCAGTATGAAAGAGATATTTTTGGAGGAAAATGCAATCCCAAAGAATTTCTTTTCCATCCCTAGTCTGTGTAAAGATCAGGAAAGTGTCCCAGAATATGTGTTTTCTTGTAAATGATATGAAAATGCTGAAAGATCTCAACAGAATGAGCAGATGTGCTGCATCATATCCATGGCAACGTGCAGTTCAACTTTCCTATACATGAAAGGTAATTATTTTTTTTCCCTCTTTGCATGTGCCTAGCTCAACACAGTAGTGATAACCTTAAGGTTGGGCATTTTCCCTTAGATAATGACAATCTTTATTATGGTCTTCTCTGGTCCTTTCCCCTGGTCATTAATAGTTCCCAAATACCCTTTATTTTGGTCCTTGTGTCATAAATAATGCCTTTGTTTGTAAAAGCAGAACTGTATTATTGAACATACTTTGAATGCATGAATCCTATTCTATGTAAATTGATAAGTCAGAGAAAGCGTTTCTGGGCCAGCCTTGACATTGTGCCGGTTTGCAAATCACAAGAGGTCATTTGTAAATGGATGTGAAAGGGAAGAATATGGGCTCTCCAATTGTACACTGCAAGAGAGGGGGAGATGACTGGGGAAGCTGTGTATCTGTTGCCTAAGTCTATGAAACATATTCAGGAATGCTGGGGAATTTATTTTTAGATCAGGCATTTAGATGTACAATGTATGCTGCTGTGCTAGAAAGAAAGCCATAAGCATTAATAGTAAAGGTGACCTCTAAGTTATCCCTACTGACTATTGGATCTTTAGACAAAATGGTTAGTAATTTCTCTGGGATTAATTTGCCAGTATTTTTCAGGGCCTTATCTTATTTTCTGGAACTCATAGAGGGATCAGAATCCACATGATATATTTCTCTTATCTGTCAGTGCAGCGGCATAAGATAAAAAGAGATTCTTATTGAATGGATATATTTCTCGTTGTCCTTGGTGCTACAGATTAAACAAACATGTCCTGGATGACTGCCCTCCCCATCTTCACACAGTGTATCAAATTACCACATAAACAACTTGTATGTCATTTTTTTTAAAAAAAAGAATTGAAATTCTTGCATATATCAAAATTTCCCCTTACCCCAACCTTCTTTGGACAGAATGCTCATCTCTGATGTTGAATTCTGCCACAAGAGGAATTCAGAAGCGAATTCAAGCCAAGGTGGATCTATGCAAATACAAACATAGATGTGTCCATTTTCTTCCATCAGCTATGTGTGTATAATAAAGCCCAGGCAACCACACAGATACACACACGTGCACACACAAACGCATACACTTCTTAACGCCAATGCTCAAGGAAACTTCGGGTTCATCTAAAACTACAGTAATTTGGGCCAAATGTGGATTGGATTATTGTCTGAATTATTAAAATATCTTTTTGTGTGGTATAATTGGGAGATAGTACTAGACGACACTAGAATTACAGATTAAACTGTTAGAGAAAAAAACCAGATAGTGTATGGGTTTCTTGTACATACATGGGGAGTCCATGCAGTTATGAACTACATAGGGAAATGCAGATAAGAAACTTGAGATCATACAAAGTCCCCTGATAATTGACAGCATCCTTGAATTAGCTGTAAATAAAACCAAATTACATAAGCTTCCATAAGCACGTGAAATTTTGGTTGCTACATTTTACGTAAAATCATTACCTTACTAGTCCATACACAAAAATTTAAATGGACAAAAATCTAACCATAGAAATGTAAGTAGTGATTTTTTAAAGAAGTTTTTATCTCTCTTAAAGTCATGAGAATCTCTTGATGAGTTCTTGTTCAACTGTATCTTTTTTTGGAAGTCATATTCAAAGGCCACCCTGAGGTCAGAAACAGCATATCCTGGGAGAACAAAGTATTCTCTCAGTGCTTATAAATACTGCTGTGACCCACAAACACAAGACAATCTGAAACCACAAAGAGACTCATGCCACTCTAAAGCTTAACAGTTTTACTGGGCATACCCTTTCATGGATAGCAGACCACCATCAGATACATTTCAGGATATCTTTGATGAAGTGGGCTACAGTTCACTAAAGCAAATGCAAAATAAATCTTGGACTCATGTTAATTTTTAAGTCTGCAGCAGACAGGATAACTTTCTTTCACTATACGAAAAATTGAAAATCATTGCAATATATCCAATTTTAGCAAGGGCCAGCTGCGATTTGGATGAGTTACAATACAGATACCAAGAATCCAGTGGAAGCAAAAGGACTTCTATAGCTCTTCACAATCTCTCAGTCTCTCTTCCCTGCCCCTCCCTCCTTGCAATTTTAAACCAAAAGAAATTGGTAAACCAGATCCAGCCAGGAAAATAACTCAAAACTTTCCATCCAACTGGTAATTTCAGCCAGAAAGGATGAGGTCACCAAACTGAGATTTCAACAAGTAGGAATTACAGCATATAATCTCTCCAGCAAAGCATAGCAATTTCTGTTCCAAGCACTCAGCATGAGGATAAAGAGTAATTTCCAACAGGAGCCTCCAGTCTCAGGCCACTTCCCCATGATGTTGCTATCCTGCAACAGCAGCGGGTTGTTTTGGTCCAGGAGTCGTGCTACCACATGACATCATCACTATCCAGCTGCTATCCTATCCCCAAGTATTGAAAAACTGCCTTATACCATTTCCAGAAAAAATCCATTAAGAGCTTCCTTTAGCACTTCAATCCCATCAGCCAGCTCAATGCAGTACCATAATGGTGCTTGATAGTGCTTCCTGTCCTTCCACATCCAGGAGCGGGCAGGGTATGGGAGTGCCCAGATTGTTCCTCCGTCAGCTACTCCCATGGCATGATAACTTTGAAATCTATCACCTGTTTGTTTATTTTAAATTTGTCCTTTACGTTAAAACCTTTTTTACATACACTACACTATACACTATTGTCTTGCAGATATCAGATACTGAGAGAATTTATGTATCCAGAGGATAGGACCAAAACTGATGGATTCAAATTACAACAGAACTGTTTGGTAGTGGAACAGACTGTGCCCAATCTCAGTCCTGGCAGCACAGCTGAAAATTCAAACAAAACAAACTGAATAGCTCCCCAGCTTGTTACTTACTTTTATTTAGTGAGCACAAGGTCAAAAATAAAGTCCAACAGTATTCAAAGGCAAGCGAGTCCAAAGTAGGTCAGGATAATCCAGAGTCAGGAAAAGAGTTCAGCAAGGTGTCCAGCAAACAGAGAGGTCAGATAAGCTCTGATAACTCCTGGAGGGGAAGGTCAGCAGCTACATAGGTCATCAGCCTAACGCAGCTGTTGATTGATTAATTGTTGCCATTATAAATTCTCTGGGATCAGTGTAGGTTTTCTCTTTGTTGTCTGTGTTCAGCAAAGGTGGGAGTTATGTGTATGTCTCCAATAGGATGCCAGCCTATAGTTATCTATCTATATTAGAGATGGTTTATTCATTCATTTGTTTGTTTGTTTCATTTATATCTCACCTTTCTTCCAACATAGGATCCAAGATGGTCTACAACCTTTTGCAAACACAATACAATAGTATAATGGCTACAGTATTCATGTCACTGCTTATGACCTAAAGTCAAAGTTTTAAAAAAAAAACTGTAGACAAAGAAAGAAATGATAAATAACTTTCTTTTTCATAAGGGTTTGAATCAATCCGTATGCGTAATCATGAGATCAGAATCCTAAGAATAAGGGGAGGGGGAGATACATACTTAAAACTGTGGCAAAAGGCTCGTGTAACCAATTCTGAAATTAATGTTACAATCTGATGGAACAATGATTCTTAACCCTTGGTCCTCGAGATGTTTTGGACTTCATTTCCCAGAAATCTCAGCTAGTACAGCCAATGGTTAGGAATTCTGGGAAATGAAGTCCAAAACATCTGGCAGTCAAAGGTTGAGAACCATTGCTAAAGGCAAGCAAACTAAAGGCAAGCAAAAATGGAGTGTTGGAGACAAAACAAGGAAGAACAATGAAATCAAGGAGAAGGGCATTCCTACATAGGTGTTCCACAAGGTAAACCCAAGATATGGGTTGTTGTGGGTTTTTCGGGCTATGAGGCCGTGTTCAAGTAGTATTTGCTTCTGATGTTTTGCCTGCATCTGTGGCTGGCATCTTCAGAGGATCCTCTGAAGATGCCAGCCACAGATGCAGGCAAAACATCAGGAGCAAATACTACTAGAACATGGCCTCATAGCCAGAAAAACCCACAACAACCCATGGATTCCAGCTGTGAAAGCCTTCGACTTTACATTATACCCAAGATAGTATGCTGCAAGAGGTGAAGGATAAGTTCAGGCCCACCATTGTATCCTCTATGCATGCTGACTCAGCTAGTAGCTGAATCTCTCACTATACTTGTGACCAGAAGTCTAACGTAGGAGACAGCAAGCAAGATCTAGGCATACAGAGATGTATTGCAATCACTTTGCTGCTATTCCTTCAGTATGTGTAATCTAAGACAATTCCCTCCCGGGACCCAATTCTATAGGTAGTCCTGGGCAGATTTGAAAAAATAAGTGGGGGGGTATGCTATATGACCAAGCATGACCATGCTGACTAAGGGATCTTAGGGCCTGTAGTAAGAGAAATAGGTGGTACTTTTTCTAAGCTCTGCACCTGGGTAGCATGAAGTTCAATGTTAGTACTTGATATTCTGTGAGGAGATTGTTTAGAATTTTCTTCATTAATGCTTTTAACTGGTTTTAAATACTTGAAATATTGGATTAAGCATGTTAGTCTGGCTTCTTCCTCCCACTGTGTGAAAAGTTTCCTTTTTAATATGGAACCTCATCTGTCAGCTTGTGTTAAATTTGTGAATTATGCAAGAGAATAATGACCAGATAAACATAGGCGTGACAAATGGATGTGCAAGAAAATAGTAAACTCTGCAAATCTTGATAAATGCAACTCTTCCAGTAAGTGACAATGCAGGTGAAACATTTCTCTTTTAAACTTTTTTTTTCCGTTAGTTTTTTGACAGGAGTACACTAGTTCAGTTTAATGAGATTCTGGTGTAAAAACTTCAGGGCTAAATAAAAGAAACAAATCAAAAGGACCAGATGATTGCCATTTAATGTGAAAGAATGAAAGTGCAAACAATCACTGTATGACATCTCGCTGTGCTAGTCATTGCGGAATGACAGGTAGAACAATTCAAAGTTTCTGATCTAAAGATGGAATAACAGCTCATATGTTTGAAGTGCTCAGAAGATGAAGAAATAAAACAGACTTTGAGATAAGACATGGTTAAGCCTTTTAAATTCCATGCCTTATTGTCAGTGTCATTTGAACACTTTTGTACACATATCCCTTCTCTCACCTTTCCAACCCAACTGAACTCCTCCCCCCCAAAAAAAAAACTGCTTTATTGAAGGAATGTTTTAGAAGAACTGACTTTATCACTATGCTTAGGGCTAGTTTAATATGCTTCTTTTCCCACACTTTTTTAAAAGTACATGGGGAAAGTATATCATTGCTTTTCTAGATGCTGTTTTAGTGTCATTATCTGGACTCTATTGGTTCATGTTTATAAATCACGCATTTTAAGAAAGCCTGAACATGGATTTGAGGGTATAAAAATGATACAAATAATGGGTTTAAAACAAGTGAATTGTACAATATCTCTCTTCCATATTTCATTTCTTCTCCCATTTTTAGAATATTATTTCAGAAGCTAAGGAAAACCCCTGATTCTTTCAACCATCCTTTTCATCAGTAAAATAACCTATTCTACTTACTGTTGGAAACAATAATCTATAATTGTTGCTTTCATTCCTAATTTGTCCCTGTCCCTCATTTTTTCATCTCAATCTAATCTAAACCTATTTGAGCAAATAAAATGATATTTACCTCATCCTCTGTTACAAGCTTTCAAGATTACAGGCTTCAGGAAAAATCAATACAAAATACCAGCTTAGCAGCAGGTTGGTGCTCAGAAAGAATGCTAACTTTTCTTTCCTGTGTTTTCTGAATCTCTACTCCCCTGGAGTGAAAGCAAAGCTTAGACTACACAGACACACACACACAAACACACACTTCCTTCAATGCTTTGTTTGGTTCATGGTTAGTTGCCACTATTGAGCTTACAAGTCAAAGTGTAGAGAATGGTCAAGCTCCTAACCTTTCACTTTTCTTTCGGCAGTACACATCTTGCCAAGTTCACAAAAAGGAAAGATCTTGACCTCTCCAGATGATTTCTTTTCCCCTAGACTCAAATACCACCCTCGTTTATTATTTATTTGTTTCCAGCAATTGGCACTCGAGGTATCATCATACCTGACTGACCACTTTGAGAAAGTGGCCATATCTCTGTGGGATGGGATCTCATGAGGACAAAATCCTATTACTTCCCACAAAGATAACTTCATTTGCTGTCGAGAAGGAGGTTTTGATGAAAACATTTTAATGCTGAGTTAGTAAACAACTGAGAATTCTCTGGACTATGACTCTTTCCTCTGCTTCCTTCTTTTAAAAGAAACTTTGTCTATTTTTGTAAAATTGGAAAAGTCTGATGTCCACAAATATAAACATATATCTAGCTTTCTTCTCTTCAGAATAATAGTTAACAGATAAATTTCACAATTAATTCAGGATCCAGGCTGATCTTAGATCTTACAACATCAAGTACCTGAGCCCTGAAGCCTCAATCCCAACTGCCTTCCATGTTTTTCAACCTACCAGAGGACTCCTTTCCTCACAGGACTACTACAGGAGGAACTAAGGAAGAGTTTCCTCACATCACCACATATTCTTGCAAACACAGTATAGCTCAGTTGCTGGGGAAACAAGGGGAATGGTTTCCTGGTAGCATTGTGATGGTAAATGTGCGAACAGACTGTTGGACTAGTTGAGCTTTTCTTCTTGTCCAACTTGACACTTCTTATGTTCTTAAGAGGATTTCTCTCAGAGGAAGCCATTGTTTTAAGAAGGTTAAAATGGATGAAGGGGGAACCAGACTACATGTTTAAAGTGAATGCTTTTAATTTAAATAATTAGCAACTTTCTTTTCTTTTTCATTATTAGGCAAACATTATTTCAATATAGTGCAAACAGGTTCTCATGAGAATGCAATCTTTTTATTTTTTTTTTATAATTTTATTGAAGTTCCATCATATAAAATACACATATGTAATTGTACATGTCACTGAAATATTTCTGCTAGTCTTCCACCCCTCACTAGATTTCAATTTTTTCTATAAAATGAACATATTGAAATTAAATGTATCACACTACCAAATGATAATGTTTCATGATAGATCCTGCAATACATCAGATACAGTATATTATGACATATTTACCATCCTTCCAAATTGCATTTTCTTAATATACAATCTATAATATTTTGCATTAAGCATTGTCATCCGATATGGCCCAGCAATTGCCCATCACTATTTGCCGTTCTTTCTTAATCTCTTCATCTGATTTCCCCTAGAATGCAATCTTTTTAGAAGTGTGCCAGTGTCCTGTTTTGGAGGCCAGCCAGGGACAAAGGTTCATGTAGAATATGTCAAACAATAAAGACTGCAGCAGCCCCAGTTGTATTCCAGAGCTTACCAGCAGGGTGATTACAGTCCTCAGAGTCTAGGCAGTCCAAGTCAGCAGGATAAAGCAATAAATCCAAAGTCTCAGTCCAAGGGAGTGTCAAGTAGTGTGGTCAGAGAGTGAACCAAAGTCCAAGATTCTTTAGAAGCATGAGCCAGGACTCAAAAGATGAAAGTGTTGCTTCCTCCCCACTGGTTTGTTGCCAGCAACAGGCTTCCCAAAGGCAGTGCTGGGATATTTATGGTCTAGCAGCCTCCCACAGATGTAACCTGATTAATGAGTGTTTCTTATTTAAACATTCTGAGTGTCATAAAGCCTTGCCTTCTCATCTGCATTCAGATGTGGTAAGTACTGTCAAGTCTATGTCTATGTGCTATGGCTGCTGCTGCTGGGCAGTGTCATTATCTGCCTTACGAAATGGCATGTCTTCCTGTCCTTCTGCTTCACTACCATGTCAGAGTCTGAAGCTGGGTCCTGGGACCAAGATATGACAGTCAAGACATTTTGTTTCCCCTTTGGGATCATTAGATGTGTGTTGTAAGTGTTTAATGTTGGCAGACATCATTACACAGTTGGTACTTCTAAGCTGCCATGTTACTAATTCCTGCAATGTAGCCATGGTTGTCAGTCACTGGCTTGCATCATTTGTTTTTCATTTGTGAGGTACTTCAAAGAAATGGTGCATATAAATATTAAATCAGTAGGCGGGTAGGTAGATTAGACAGATTAGTTAGATAATTACATAGAGAGAGAGAGAGATACAGACAGACGGACGGACGGACTTTTGATGCTATTCAGACAGTAAAGCTCCTTGCTACAAACATCAAAGGCATTTTTCTTCCTCACATTTTACAACACACAATGTCTACATTGCACAAATCTCTGCATGTGTAGTAATGCTTTAATCGTGCTACACAATCCTTGTGTTGAACACACAACTGGACCAAAACATCAAATATGCATTCAAGGGAACATGCAGAATGTGCAATGTTCATGTTCAAGGGCAGCATGTGTACAACTCTGCCTCCACAATTTTGAACTGAATGTAGACATTCTGTACATAATTAAAAAAATGTCCAACCACTCCCATACCTAATCTAAGGCCATTTCTGCACTATATTGTTATAGTGCTATTATTCTAGTTCTAACTTCCTGTGGAATCCTGGGCTTTGCAGTTTAGGGAGGGGCATTTAGAATTCTCAGCCAGAGAGCTCTTTGGCCTCAGTAAACTACAAACCCCAGAATTCCACAGGATGTTGAAAGTGGAATAGCGCTATAACAGTGTAGGGCGGAAACGGCCAAAGACAGCAACAGGGTCTGAGCCAATGGGTGGAAGGACCGTACACTGCTACAGCTGGTCATATGTAGGGCTTCCTGCACATGGATATAAAATTTTGGCTGATGAAGCTTCATATTTGATGTTCTCACACATGTTCATCTCTATGTGCAAGGATCCTCTTCATAATGATACCAATTACACTTTGTCCAGGAGTGCAGCTGGTGTGGTTTTCCTTGTATTGTGGAGAGGTTTATAATTGAAATGAATCCTATTGTTAGTCCCAACTAGAGTAGATCTATCGAATCAGTGGAATTTGTCTCCATTTTAACTTACCATTCCACAATTGATTCAATACGTCTACTGTAGTTGGGATTAACCAATAGGATTCAGGCCACTGAATGCTACAAATTGATTTGTTCAATTGTTTATGTAGGACAAAGTGGAGGAATCTCAAGGCAAGAGTGCTTGTTTGAAAAGTATGTGTGTTCTCTCATCTGTTAGACTTAGGTGGAGGTTCAGTTGAATGGCTTACTCCTTCAGCTGAGGTTGATGCTTAACATATCATGTAAATGAAATCACCAAGAGCTCATCGCCTGACATCACCTTTGTTAACATCACCAGGTCATCCCTAGTGACTTTGAAGAAAATGTGTTGATTAAAATGACTGATACTCCAGTAACTTAATGAGAACTCTAAACTGTCAAATCTACCAGCTTCTTAATAATACTGGTTTGGCTTTCAGATACAATTTTATGACTACTTTTTATTATAGAAGAGACATTGGTCTTAACCTATGGTTGGCTAGTGAGCCTCTCTTTGGTGATTCATATTGAATTATTCCCCTTAATGTATCATAATCTGTCATATCCGTTATATTACCTTACTTCGTTATGGGATTCCATAAGGCCTGAATGTCAGAGTAAGCACTCATTAAATTCTGTGGTAGATTTAAGCACTAAGGATGCAGGAGAAATGGCCATCCATTTGCATTTTTTATCCGTCCCATCACCTTTACAGGAACATCCAGTATAAATATCGGGCGGTGGGTCCTTGTGGCTGCTCCTAGGCTCTACAACCTTCTTCCTCTAGAAGCAAAACTGTCTCTATTCTTGTTGTCTTATCAGGGAGAAGTGAAGAATTTTCCCTTCCAACAGATCTTGGGAACTGATTGTTTATGGAGGAAGGACTTTTGATAATGTATTACATTGTCCACATTTGTTGATTTTTGGTAGATATGGCTCGCATCCTGTTACTCAGCTACAATGTAATTATTGGATATACAAGCATGTAACTGTTTCCTGTTCACATTTACGATGCCACTGTAATTTCTTGTTCACATTCACATCATGCCACCCCACATTCACAAATGCTTCCGAAACCCACTTAAAACCCAGTTAGCCATTTTGAGTGGCGGAATTCTGCGGCTCCAGTGAGTTGGGTGCTGCAGGATGACATGGCCAGACCCCTCCCCTCGAAGAAGCAAAAGTGCAACAAAGAGAGGCAGGGACACCAACATGGTTCTGTAAACAACAACAGAAACAATATAACATTTTGTGAAAATTCCAAAAAAAGCAAGATACTATTCGACATAAGCTTTGGTGGGCTACAGACCACACTGACAGATGCAAAATGTGAAGTCCACAAAACTTTATGTCAAATAAAATTTCATAACTTTTAAGGTGTTACATACTTTTCGGTTTTTTCCTGCAACAGACTTAGGTGTTATACTACCCCAGTTTAAATTGTTCTTCAGTGCGATAATGTTTATTTCATGTTCAAACGAGTTCTTTTGTGCAATAATGAATGACTTTCTTCTCTTCACCCCCTTTCCTTCCACACATTTCTCTTTTTTTTTCTTTTTTTTTCCTATCCAACATACTGTCAAGAAATCTGTTTTGAACAGAAGGGAACAGCACCAAGGTCAGGTTACAAGTTTTTGTTTTGTTTTTTAGAAGACTTCACACAGAGTATGGAAATATTACAACCTATGAAGAAATGTTGGGAGTCAGAGAAAGACATCTCCCGATAGGTCCTAATCCTATCTCTGCCACTACGTCAAGAATGAAACTTAAGTAGAATTTCCCTAATTCTTTGAATGCTAGGATTTTTTAATTAATTAGCTGCTCATAATTATACAGATAATTTGATTTTCTAGGGAAGTATTCCTGTAATCACAGAAGACTTCCTAGATACTTTGATTCTGTCAGGTTTAGTGGTTTTGGACATTCAACATAAGTTAGTATGATTTTTATTCATAGAATTGCAAAACTATATGTTGGATAAAGGTAATAATAATTGAGCATGCATACACCCTTTCCTTTTTATAAAGCTTCATGTCTAAAAATAAATTAATGCAACAGTGTAACAAAATATAGATTGCCACTCCAAGAAAACATGAATTTAAAAAGCAGTCTATTTAGTGTTCTGGAATATAATTTTGCTTTTGTTGTATTTGAAAAAATGAAATTTTCCTTTATATGCGTCTATCCAGAGATGATTTCAAAGTACTTTCACTTAGAAAAGCTAGCTGCTATTACATATAAATTTTCAAAGCTTGCCAAGGCTTTGGAAGGAATGATGAAAATTACTATTGCACGACCTTCAGGTTTTCTTTGTTTCATAAAGGGCTAAGATAGCATTTTTGTCATTTTTCTTTCAGCTCAGGTCTTTCATCATAAATATCAAAGCATGCAATTATGCCTTCTCATATCCTACCATATTCTGCCTGTTTTCTTCCATGGTGATGGTATTCTCTTTTAGGATATCTTTTCCTTTCTTTTTCTTTTTGTATTTAATAAATCTCAAAAGGCATGAGATTTGTATTGAGTGGTATAAATTGTTTGTGCAACATACATGGCACTGATTAAAAAGAAAATACGTTGATTAAAATGACTAATATTCTTGTACCTTAAGGAGAATTCTGAACTGTCAAATCTGCCAGCTTCATAATAACACTGATTTGGCCTTCAGGTAGAATTTTATTATTAATGTTTATTATAAAAAAGGCATTGGTTTTAACCTATGGTTGGCTAGAAAGCCTCTCTTTGGAGCTGAATACTGAATTATTCCCCTTAATCTATCATATTTTCATATCCATTATATTACTTCATCTCATTCTGAGACTCCATAAGGCCTGAATGTCAGAGCAAAGAAGCATGCATACATTGAATTCTAAGGTAGATTTAAGTACGAAGGATGCAAGAAAATGTTGATCTGTTTGGCAGTGTCAGTCCTGAAGCCTTTCTGAAAATCACTATCCCATTTGCATTATTCAAAGACTAAGCTGTGTTAGTCAAGATCAGTATGCAAAGGGATCGTGTAGCACTTTTGAAACTAACTTGAGTAAAAAGTTGGTAGCATAAGCTTTTGTAGAATAAGTGTACTTCATCAGATGCAAAGAGTGAAATGCCTAGGAAGGTAACATTATGTTACATTTGAATTTTCACAGAACTTTGAAATGTTACCATTTTGGAATATATTTCCCAGAATCTCCCAGCCAACATTTTTGTCCTTGATTAGAGTCATCCTCTGCTGTTTCACATTAAAAACAATCATCCTCCCTCATGCTGGCCATAGAGTATGAAGCCAAAACCTGCAAATACTGAACCATGTGCTTAGGGCCAACATACCCTTTACATGAGATAGAATCAGTTGCTTTTATGATATGGATTCTAGCTTGGGCCAATCATATAAAGCAGGTTTTCATTCAAACAACTATCAGCACATCTGGATAACCAGGTGAACCAGCTTACTGGTTGATGGAACAAGTATAAGATCGAACAAAATATTACATGGGCCTCAATCTCTTGGCCCAGAACTGGCTATTTGTTTCGAGTGTTGCACACAAGAGGAAGAGGTTAGTGGAAAATCAGACAATGCTGACAGCACTTTATACAGATATCTTTTGAGGGGAACTGGTGAAGTGGGTGCATTTCCATATGTCCCTAAATCACTTGGACCAAGGCAGATGTGATTGTCTAAGCCACTCTTTCCATACTCGATTTTCTCTGAGGTACCTCAGGGCCAGGCAGTGAAGAAATAAACAGTGTTTATGAAGTAAGTTAAGGAGGGGGGAGGTTCCAAGCAGATTGAAAGACTTTGCAAGTAGTGCCCATCTGCATGCTCACTCCAACGCAAACTGAGAGGAGGAAATGATGCCAAGCCAACTGAGAGATTTTATAATCAGTATGCATGAACAGTCCCTATCATTTCCTCATGTCCCCTACCGGAAGAAGCCAAAAGGAGAAAGCTGGTGAAAGAGTGGCCTTCACATCAAATGTATATAATTTCATTATGTATAGGCAAATATTCCAAAATCTGATGGCACCAACGATTTCAAGTAATAGATTCTCAACCTTAGCTAACAATTTTGTCTGGGTTTTTTAAAGACCATTGTTTATTTATACATTCTATATACAGACAAACTCATACCCAGCTTCCACAGTTCCATTCCTTACTTTTATATGATTTATTTTTATAGACTTTTTGCCTGAACAACCCTTAAATGAAACAATAACAGTACCTATTAACAACAACTTAAATAAAGCCCTATGTCACTTATTGTCAAAAATATAGATTTCCCAAAAAAATCCTGGCTTACTCATAAAATCCCATAATGAAATATTTACTAAAGACTATTGACAGGACTTCCAGTGCTCCTTTTGTTTTTGTTTATTAGACTCAAAAGTTTTATTAAATTTGCACTGACACAAGGAATGAATTGTTTACATCAATGTGAACTGTGCTGTCATATGAATGTGAACTTATTGCTTATGTCTTAAGCTAAATGTCAAGAGATGTACATTTCTCTCATAGAGATAAAATTGATTTCTAGTACCTTTAAGAACAGGAGAGTGATATTTGTGTTAGATTACATTATATTTTCTATTTGGAGCAAAACAAGTGTGTTAACAGAAAGGAATCCACCTAAACACTAGTATAACTTATAATAAGTGGACTATAGATTTTTAAAAGTATGGCTGGTTAAAATAGCCACCTGTCATATTTTTAAAAGTAAAATATGAGGTAAGTGTTACAGCAAAGCCTTCACAAAAGGACAGCAATCCAAAGAGATGAAATTCTGGGTTATCTTAGAGCTTTTTCTGTGTTGTGTGTGTTTTCTCCTCCCAGAAGTCTCAATGCATTTGGAAGAAATTTAAAAGAGAGAACAGGAGGGAGGATTAGAAAATCTCCCTTGCACTCTCTGCCTAGGCTGATGTGAGCTGGTGGAGCTTAGCAAAAAGGCTTCTCAGATCATGCCAGCCAGGGCCCAACCCTGTTCAGTCTTCCTCATTCAACCTTTGGTCAATGAAATCTGTGAGAGTAGGGTGTAAATCAATACAAATAATAGAATCATAGAGTGGGAAGAGATCACAAGGGCCATCAAGTCAAACCAGTTAATACAATACCCATCCCATTAACCCAAATGGGAGGGAGACAAATATGTGGGTCTAACATACTTTTTCAAACTCCCAGGAATATGTCAGATGACTTTGGATCTGCATATTCAAGGCCTCCCTTAGGCCTTCCTGGGATATACCAAACAAAACATATACAAGAAGGGCATGGCTGGATCCAAGTGGACCCAGCATTGAGTTCAGCCCCGGGGTATAAGGGTCTCCCTAAGCAGTCTTTCAGCTTTGAAAAGCCAATGAGCATGAATCTTGCAAAGAAATGGCATGTTTGTTACTATGCAGCTATTGAGCATTCCTCTCACCCAGAGATTAACATGGCATTTTCCAACATACGCAACTAGGAACGGAGATGAAATTTGGCTAACATTTTAGTATGCACCAACCTAATTCACACTTCATAAACTAGAAAGCAACTATGCTTTGATTTTTGCCGTCTTCCAAATTTTGATGGAATGATTAATGCATGTACAAATATATGCATTAGCATATATAAAGGCATATATTAGGAGAAGATATTGCAATAATACATATCCCAGGGGACTTGCATTCAAAAATGGGTACAAATTTTAATACACATGAATGCTAACATTAATATACATGATGCAAATTTTCACAGACACTTTTTTTTAAAAAAAGAAACTGCTACAGAAATGGAGCACAACAATCTTGCGTCTTAAATATATGAACATTATAAAAAGCAAAGCAATCCAATTCATGCATCCTTAGTAAGCCAAACCCCTATAAACAAATGTCACCAACCCTATGATAGATTCTCTTGAGGGCCTCCATAAGCTGGAAATGACTTGAAAGCACACAACAAAAACAACAAAAGTACATTTTTTTAAAAAAAGTTAGTTGCCCATCTACGTTGAGCCAGGGGTACACTTGGACATACCTATGCTACTCATGGAGCTCTGAACCAATCCTAACAAGGAAACTTCAACATGGAGTGAAGTGATCTGATACTAGAAGCGTGGAGACTCTACACAGGGTCTTTCTGCACTACACTATTACAGTGCTATTATTCCCCTTTCAACATCCTATGAAATTCTGGGGTTTGCAGTTTAGGGAGGGGCCTTTAGAATTCTCAGCCAGAGAGCTCTTTGACCTCAGTAAATGACAAACCCCAGAATTCCACAGGATGTTGAAAGTGGAATATTAGCACTATAATAGCGTAGCACAGAAAGGCCCGTACTCTCACACATTTCAGACAAGGGAACTATTAAGCAGTAGAACCACAGGTACAGAATCCCTAATTTTCTCTGCCAAGAAGACTGCTTGGTTCCGAAGGAATCTTTATTGAGAAGATTCTATCAGAACCAACCAATCTTCTTGGCAGAGAAGATTAGAAAAGTGTCTTCAGGCCTTTTCTGGAATAACTACACTCACACAATCTGCCCATTGGCTCCTTCTTAACAGAAAGAAGTACACAAATATTTGTGGCCACACTGCTGCCCTCTTGACCATGAAGTCTTTGTTGGTAGCTATGAATTCTGTGGCTCTGCTGCAGCTAAAGAATGGACATCCTTGTGAAGGATCAAATATCAGCTTATATATGTGTAATCATCTATTGCTGTGGTAGCAAGTAAAAGCAGAAGAATTATCAGTTCACTGTTGACAAGACAGCTTGGCTGAGGTTCAGAGGAGGACTCAAATGGCATTGCACAGTTTATTTGAAGCTATGAATTCCACAGGTAAGCTTCTATATTGCAGAAGAAAGTGACCTCAATCAGAAAACTAATCTGGGAAGAACTGTGCCTAAGTTATAGATCACATTCTTTTTCTTATTCTTATTATTTCTCAATTAAAAATACATAACCAGTTAAAAGAACATCGTCATTGTGTGCTTTCAGGTCATTTCCAACTTAAGGACACCCTAAGGCGAACCTATCCCGGGGTTTTCTGAGCGCTGAGAGTCTATGGCCCTTTTTGCACCTTACCTTATCCCGGATGCATCCTATAGGGATTCTGGCAGCAGCTCTGCTGGGCGGGGAGTGTAACAGGAATGCTCCCCTCTGCACCAGCTGCCTCTGCGATCCAGGAAGGCCGATGGCCCTGCTACTTCCTTCCACATCTCAGCCAGATATTTTCCCAGGCTGCACTGAGGCAGGAAGCACAGCCATTGTGCTTCTGGACCCTCCATATAACAGGTAAGTGCAAGATGGCAGTACCATCATGGGTCACTGACGGGGAAAACCCATCAATGATTTATTCCATGATTGCACTGCCTGGGAATGGGAAAAAGACAGGACCACAAGGACATTGTGCATAATCATCATTGTGGTCCCATCCTTCTCCTGTCCCTATGGCAGGTTCGAAGTGGGGCAGGGAAAGGGCCTATGACATGCCCAAGCTCATGCAGTGGGTTTTCATGGCCAAGCAGGGAACTGAACCCTGGTCTCTAGGATCATAGTTTTTGGATGTGAAAATTAGCAGGTCTTGTCATATTATTTTGTTTAAATAGTCTCAGTATTCCAAGTCATTTTTAGGTATGAGTTACATGTTCAAATGGATGCCCAATCCTAGCTTTTTAACACTAGCAGAGACAAAAGGACATACAGAAAGAAATCAAGGAACTGAGACTCACATTGGAAGCTACATTCCCTAAAGTTAGCATTACAAGGTGGTCAATTCGACATTCCCTTAGTATGCATAAATGCCTTCATGTAAGGATATGGTACATGAGTGCTACTCAACCCCTTTGCAGAACAGCAATATTGTGCAACAGATGTCAATGACCAGATGCCATTGCACATTGTGTGATCCACAATTGCAATATGTAATCACCATGCAACGAGTAGGACACCAAGCCACAGTGCAAAGTATAGGGGGCAGAGCTGCAACACACAATACACAACTTGCAAGGAGAAGGAACAGATAACCATACTGTTTGCACAACTCCACTTCTGCCACTATCAACAGAAGACATCTGTTGTGCATTGGTGACTTTTTTGCTCCCCATGCATAGTGTGACTTACAGTATGTTTGTTTGTCCCTAAGAGAATTCTGGACAATGTGTAGAAAGATATTTCCATCTCCATATTTACTCTCTGGTATTTTAAAATCATTTTCTCCTCACTGTGAATGTCAGGATTGAATGTAGCAGAGCAGCTTCTACTCATGAATGATTTGAATGAGAAGATGAACACCCAACTAGGAATTTTTTTAAAAAATGCTCTGCACCACTCCCCTGGATATCAGAATGTCTGAAAGACTTGAACCTGGCTACTGTCTGAAACGATTTTCAAGTCTCTGGTAACTGACTGAAAGATTTTGGCCTTTCTCTATCTGAAATCCATTAAGCAGCCACTTGGCTCCTGCAGTGTTCTTTCACATTAGCCAAAACTCCATTTAAAATGTTAAACCTCTGTAACAAAGGCATCCTATGTTGAATAGCATTTGAAATTGTATTGTGCCTTCCATCCATAATACTCAGACCGTGGATCGTTTTAAATGATGCCCAGAAGAACAGTCCATGGTAAATCTCTCTTTAATTGAAAAGAACACTTTAATCCATTTTAGCATTCTTTATGCTTATCAAAGAATGGCAATAAATTGTTTTCTTTTACAAAATATAAATCTTGTTTTGTCAAATCATCCAGACTTACAGCTGAAATTAGTCTTCTTAAATAACTGATTTTACCTTCACTTTGAAAACTGTTTAAAAGGATGTGAAAATACTAAACGTAAAGCTACAATTCATGTCTTCTTAAATAGTGGTCAGAATACTGTTATGGTGTGTGGACACTGTTGACTGGTATGATAGAAATCACCATGGGTCTGTTCCAGGCTGAAGCACACTTAGGCCCTTTCCGCATGACGTCACTGTCTCATTTCTGCCATAGGATGGCAGCGGTCAGCAGGTCGCGCTTCCGCATGATGTCATTGCCGTCCCCCTGCCATCCTGTTGCAGAGCGTCATGCTTGTGCAGTTTTCGCAAAACAGAAAAAATCTGTTCTGCATCTGCAATCGCGTGGTGCTCCCATCACTTCTGGCCATGTGGATGCTACGGAAGCGCATTGGCGATGCTTCTTTACATAACGCACCAGTGGAAAAAGCCCGGTTGCACTGAGGAAGGAAGGCATGACACCATTGCGTTCTCTTCCGCATGGACTAAGCAGGTGACAAGGGGAGCGTTGCTGACGCGCTCCCTTCTGGACCTGGGAACTGCAGCGAGACAATGCGGAAGAGTGTTGTCATGCGGAAATAGTGTTGGAGTGGACCCACTGAAGCCTATGGGACTTAAATTAGGCATAACCAAATTTAATTTTTATGGAGACACTCTGAAAATGATTAAAAGAGAAACCAACCTATCATTAATTAAGTGCCTGGTTGCAAGACAGTCTAACATTGCCCCATCCTAGACATCTCCATCTCCAGATTAGCATAAAACCAAAGGGTAGATAATAAGGCACGATGACCTTACCTGGAGTTTGTTTTTGGTAAGATCATATAAAATTTCAAATAAGACAAAGACTAAAACTGAAATTCAAACTGTTTTTACTTCTTTAAAAAGGGAGGATATGAATCTTTGTGTATTGTAAAATGGTTGGTGTGAATTAAGGTTGCCATCTCTCTTTCTCTGGCCCTTTTTGCATGCCATTTCACATGCAAAAGTGCCTCTGGAGCATCGTGCAACCATGAGGACTGTTTCACATTATGTCCCTGCAATCGCGCGATGCTGCCGGGGTCAGTAGGCAGCGATCGCAGAACAGATCATTTTCGGCTTCTTGTCTAAAATGATGCGCGATCACGCGCCGCTCCTGGGCCCCACATATACCTACCTTGCGTGCGGAGCCTCCAGAGATGCGGCCCTCATGCTTCCTCTCCCAGCACAGCCTAGGAAAGTATCCGGCTGTGCTGCAGAAGGAAGGGGCGGAACCCTCATGCTTCCTTCTGGCCAGCAGGGAGCTGCTGTGGAGAAGAAGCAGAGGAGATGCGAGTGCTTCTTGCAAGAACCTGTTCACATGATCCCCACATGCCTACACTGGAATCAGGTAAGGTGAAAAAAGGGTCTCTCTCTCTCCCTCCATCCTCCCCCTCCCAAAAAACAGACATTTTTGCATTCCATGTCAAAATAGCCTGCACAAATGCATGTAAGTTACTGTTAGGGTGAGTCAAATAAAACAGACCTAAATGTAATTGCAAGTTTCAACTACAGTAAATTCATTGAACCAAGTACTGACTTACCCAATTCCCTTTGTTTGTTTCCCTTTGTTTTATTTGACTGAATTTAATAGTAGCAGCAATTTAGTACCCCTAGCAGGATGTAATAGGATCTCAGTCCAGGTTCCCAGTGATTCTACTTTTTTGTGTCTACTTTAATTGGGAGTAGCAACTGGATTGACAACAGTTCAGTAAGAGTAAAGAAGCTGGGTGGCCAAAGAGCTAAGGCCACTTCTGTCATCCATGCAGGATATCCATCTCAATCAGACATACAGATGTCCCTACCAGATAGCAGCCTTCATGTTAATTTACATGTAAAAGTTCCTTGAAGAAAGGCATTTTGCATGAAGCAACCCTAAGCTTTGCTTCAAATAAAACTGGCCAAACATTTAAGTCATGCTCCAAAGGGAAAATCATGTTCTAGGCCAATGGTGGAGAATATTTTTCATCCTGAGGACCAAATTTAAGTTCAGACATTTAAGAGGGAATTCATTTCATCTTCAAGAGGGACAAAGTAAAATAGGCAAGTACCAAAGATTCTGGCATATTTTGGCTTAAAGCTCCTACTGCCACTAACTGTGCCTTAAGAGACGCATTTCAAACTTTTAGAATGGGGGAAAAAACTGAACAAAAAACCACCAAACCATGAGGTGATGTGAAAGAGGACATAGTGAGCTGGGGAAGCCCAGGGGACCAGACTGGGATCCTAGGAAAGTTGGATTCCCCACGTATGTACTAGACTGAAAAGATGGATGACATATCGATCACATAAGGCCAGCTATATCTGTATGAAATTTGGCTCTCATGAATAACACATTTGTGGAAACATTAGGAAAAGAGAAGATGTATTTGTTGCTTTCCTTCACTGAAAAACACTGAGCTGTTTTATTGGATGCAGTGTGGTTGTGTCCTCTGGTGTGTCTGACTCTGTGTGTGTGTGTGTGTGTGTGTGTTAAAATATGTTTTAATTGTGTGAAACTTGGTGATCTTCATAAGTTGACACTCCCTTTTGTTTCTCAGTGTCTACATTTCTGGTGTCACAAAACTTCTGAATGATATTGATCATCTAATAACCCCATATCTGGGAGCTTTAATCCTTCCCAGATGGTCACGTGTGATTTCTAGCACATCTTGATTATTGGGGGTGCAGACTGTTGACCAAACTGGGGCTTTCGCTGTAATATGAAAATCAAGCATGTCATCTCAATGGCGGTTTGTTCATCAATTTATTTGTAATGCAATAGCTTGATTGATCATTGAAATATTGGAAGAAAATTTGCAACACATGTTCATGGTAGCATTCCTGAATAAGGTAGACATTTTTTCGATCCCCACAGCATTTTGAAAAGCAAGAATGGAAAAGAGAACTTCACTTGAAGGTGAGGCAAAATTCTGCATTTCAAGAATGAACTGTAGGTTGAACCCTACATCTGCTTTCAAAGATGCCATGAAAAAGGTAAAAGGTAATATACCTGCCGTGGCATATTTAATGAATGAGATTCCAGAATAAAACTTGGTAAGCAAGTCTAGATTACAATTATAACAGGGTAACTCTACCATTAGCAAGAGTAAGGCAGCTTCTGATTTGGAGAAGAACGAAAAGGCAGCATTTATTTATTTAGATTTATTTTACTTTTAGTATATTTTCACTGCCAAGGATGAAAAGAAGCATTAATAGGTTTTTCTGTCTCATGTGAAAACATAATTTGACTGGTTTTGGGAACTATGCCCCTGGGCTGATGGGTGGAAAATGCCATTTCTGCTTCTGCTTCAGGCAGAAGTATGACTTGGGTTGGCCCTGCAATAATGTTTTGTTTTTATATGTAAACTGCAACTCTCCCTCCATTTGAAAATGGTTACGAGAGTCACTGAAAATGATTCCTTGTCATATGACTTCCACTGCTGCTTTTGTACCACTGCTGAAGTTCATTCTCATTGTACACGGTTAGTGATGGTAGAATTGTGCCCTTCAGATTATAGAATCTTCAGAAGTATCTTAAGTGAAATACCACTTAAGGTTACTGCAGAATACATGCATAATGTGGTTTCTTTTTAATCTTCCTAACTCATATTCATGAACAGTTATTCATCTTTCTTTGATTTGCTATAGATTATTTTTTGCAGTCCTGTGCAACCTGCCGCCGGAATACATGTGCAAAAGGACCTAACTATTTCTGACCTGTAATGTGTGACCTACAGTATTGTGTGTTTAAAAAAAATTAGTAAGCATGAGCAGAAAGAAATCACCCATGCTTTTACAATTGCCATGTAGTTAGGGCATAAGATAGCAGCCTTGTTGTTATTACATAGCCTACAAAGACGCTCTTCCCCATCAAGGTGATGGTATATTGATTGAGCTCATCCTGGAGAAAATAATCCAGTGTGTGTTTTTATGATTGGTTGATATTGCCTTGTGATATTGCCAGCCATTTAAAGAACACTTGGTTGTCTAAGGTCACCTATAGCCTATAGATAATCTACACAACTAATAAAAATGTTAATGCTAACCACTCTATCCATTTTATAGATGTCTTAATCTTAAGCAAGATTTTTGCTTAAAGAAATAAAAGCATAAACCTGAATAGAATATAATGTTTTCTTGTGTGTTTACCTGTACCATAACACCTCTTTGCCTGGTTGGAAGTCCAGCAATAACCAATGCTATTTCGGTCATTATTTTAAAGACTCTTCTCAAACGGGAGCTGTCCTGTGCAGAAGTTACAAGGTCATGGCAACAAGTTACATGCATGAAATACATTCCTGCATAGACTTAAAAATCCATTTTTGGAAATATGACAATGGGTTTTAAAGTTTTCATGGTACCATGTTATTACTGAACTAGAGTTCCCACCTCTTTTTTCTGAGGCATTCCCCATCTTTGGCAATCATTTGGCAGGTGGATATAACACAGGACTCTCCACGCTAGGAATAACTATTGAATTGATGCAAACGGTGGAGAAATTTGTTTCAGTTATATTTTCAAGAATTCATCAACAATTGGAAACCACATATTTAGGAAAGCAAGTCCCTTATGTGTATACAGAGGAAAGTAAAACTCAAGAATTTTCTCGTTCCTAGACCATGGCACACCCTGTGAGAATATGACCTTGCAAGAAAGCCATCAGTCCCAGTGAGCCTGCTGAATTCCTGCCTGAATATATCTGGTTGCTAAAGCTGGGCCTGATCCATCTGTTTTAATGGTAATATTGCTTTTTTCTTAGAAGTGACATATTTGGATGTATGTCTTCAGCTTTTGCTGACCAGGGTGGAGTGATGTGCAATTGGGTGTGCTGGTTCTAGTAATTGTTTTAGTTTTGAAGCCATTTCTGCACCTTACCTGATGCTATCGTCCTCTGGTTGTGATCCTGGCAGAATCTTCGGCAGGAAGAGAGCATGACGGGAATGCTCCCCTCTGCACCCGACCGGCTCTCTGTAGAAGGAAGACCGAGGGACACACTTCTTCCTTCTGCAGAGCAGCCAGGCTCTCTCTCATGCTGCACTGGAGCAGAAAGTGCCTCTATTGCACTTCTGGACCTTCCACATGACCAGGAAGGATGGGAGCGTCTCTCAATCAGGGGTCATTGATCGAGAAACACTAACAATGATTTACTCCACAATCGTGCTAGCTGGCAGTGCGAGAATGGAGGGACTGCAACGACATCATGCAGAAGTGTCATTGCAGTCCTGCTCCTTTCACGTCTCCGTCTCCGTCTCCATCTTTGGACACAGTCATCATGTGGATAGGGCCATAGTGTCTTAGAAGGTAGTGATTTAATTGGATGTATGGTTTAATACTTCTTTCTAAAAAAACTTTTGTACGCCATATAGTTCTAGATGCTCTGTTTTAGTTTCTTTCCTAAACCACTTTGAGTCCTATTCAGGAGAAAAGTGGAATATAAATAAAATAAATAAAGGAAATAAAGGAAAAGGAAATTGGCATCTGGAGTACACACAGGGTCCTATACTGGCTCAGCTGATCAGAACCCAAAGAATGATAAGTTCTTTAAACCTCTTGTTGACACCAATGGTTAAATATAAAATGGTCATGAGCAGTTTGCATCAGTGTCTATTAGTGGTTTGAGTGCTGGTCTATGATTCTGGAGACCAGGGTTCGAAACCCAGATCAGCCATGGAAACCCATGGGGTGACCTATGGCATGTCACACTCTCTCAGCCACAAAGGAAGGCAAAGGCAAACCCTTTCTGAACAAATCTTACCAAGAAAACCCTGTGATAGGTTCACCTTAGGGTTGCCATAAGCCACCAATGACTTGAAGGCACGCAACAATGACAACAGCAGCAGCAGCAACAACAACAATGCTAAAGCAAAGGTTTTTTTCAGGTTGTCTCTAGTTTGGCCATAGGAGGCACAGCAGAAATCATGCCTAGCAGGAGCAAAAACCATGCATAGCTCTGGTATTGTTGACCAGCAACTCTTTATACATCCTGAAAATGGGATGGGAAATCTGCCCAAGTTGATGCTGATGATTTTGCTTCTTATTTGAAATGAGGAAAAAAAAATCACATCAAATTCTATGCGAAATGGACCCCAAACAGCAATTTTCTGGTAACGCTTGGCAATTGCTCTTGAACTTTCATAAGAATATTTGGCATAGCAACTTAAATCTGTAGAGTTAAAATCATATGATAAAATAGGATTATATGAATCATGTGAATTATAAAATCATAAAAATCAAATCATATGTGTGCATTCCAGAGTGAAAAAGAAACAGAAACCCACTCTGGCCCTTTCCAGACGTGGGGGGGGGGGGGAACGACGGAACATGCTACTCACCGGATTTTAACTTCGTCCGGGCGAGTCTGTCACAACGAGGAGGAGTGCGAGCTCGTCGCTCCGCACTCCTCTGGCGTCCTAAATGGCGGCTTCTGGTTGGTGGAGGCTCTCCACCAATCGCAGAAGCTCACCAGCCGGAAGCCCACCCCCAGCAGATCTGCAGGCACGCACTTACACGCGCCTGCAAATCTGCTCTGAAGCCGGGCGACAGAGCGGCACAGGGTTGCGCGCTCTGTGCTTTTTAAAAACCTCTAAAAAGAGATTTTTAAAAAACACGCCGCGCGACCAGTTCCGGTCGCTCCGGGGTGGACTGAGGTATGGAACTACAAAAAGTAGTCTGCCCCAGTCCACTCTACAGTGCAAAAGACCTCCATTGGAGGTCGCTCTCCACCGTTTTAATAGCCTGGTGCGGAAAAGGCCCCTGTGTGTGTGTGTGTGTGTGTGTGTTAGGAAGTAGCTGAGAAAGCCTTACTGTTATCTTCCTTTTTTTCCAGCTAAGTAATGTACCATGTTGATATAGTTGTGGCTGAGAATTTGGTTTGCATAGCCTAACAGATAAAGAGCTGCAGAGTTTAATTTGCGGTATACAGTAGGTATATTTTTTTTCTCCAATGTCATGATTGTCCTATCCGCTTTATCTTCACAAAAACTCTTTGAGATGGGTTAGCCTGAAAGACAGTAATAGGCTCAGAGTCACCCAGTAAATTTCTTCACTAAGTAGGAACTTGAACACATTTCTCCCAAAATCCAGTCCAATATGCTAACTACTACACTGTGTATCAAAGATTTCAGCTTAGCACTAATAATTATTGCAAGTAGCTGCTTCAGAGCAAGGTACAATTATATTCAGATAGCTGGAACAAAATCTAAACATGTTTGACTGCTTCAAGCCACATTTCCAGCTTTTTTCAAGGAATACGATGTAAATATTTACTATAATATGGTAAACTTTCAATGGCTTGTACAAAAGCATTTGACTTGATTGACTGTTGGATGCTGATTAGAAAAGATGAATATATGATGCTCTTGAGACTAAGCCACTTATCTTAGAAGTCTAACTGTTTAAAACGGACTCAAAAATTTGTACTGGGCAAGAAATCTGGCTTGGCTGAAATGGACAGTGGTGTCCGCCAAGGTTCAATATTCAGACCATGTTTATTGGATTTATTTGTCAATGATTTATTTCTGGCTTCTGTTAAATCTATTTTACAACTGTATAGATGATGCAATGCTACAGCTTAGTTCTAATTCACTGGCCATTGCCTAGAAGTATTCTGATAATTTATAGTGATAGCTTTAGAAAGACTTCTGAAAAACAGGAAAAACTGCTAGCTCTCCATTTTTCAATTAACTACAAGTGGACAGATCATTTTTTCATTTCTTTCTTAAGCAAACTCTTCAGTTTTAATGCAAGATACAAGCGGAGCAACTTCTTCCTAGAGATAGTTGAAAATTTTATTCATTTTATTTTTTCCTAAGAACTTCCCCACATTTGCAAATTTCTTCCCAAATTTGATGGGAAGAAGTCAAGCCTTAAACAACTGGATGGGGGAAAAGCACACACACTGAACTGGAACAGTTCAGATGGGTTCATCCAATTTGTTCTTTGATAAGAACTCCCCCAAATGTGTAAAATATTCCATAAATATGATGGAAAGAACTTGAAATTTTAAAAATGCAAAATTGAAAGAAAGTAAAATTGACAGATTTGTCTATCTCCACTTCTTCAACACCAAAAACTTTTAGTTATACACTATAACCAGGTGCTACAGTGATTTCAGAAAGTACTGACAAAATGATCAAAAACTAAACCTTCAGGAACTTAGCACACTACATCAATAATAAACAGGAGCACATCAAAAACATGCAGATGGAAGATTTTTCTAAAGTTCAAGAACAACAAGTGAAAAACAAGTTTTGACATCAGTGCAACAGTACATGAATTTTAGTTAAAACATATAGAGAAACATGCCCTTGGCTAGATAGATGTACAGCTTTCAAATTCAACATTAAACGCACATACACACAGTGATCCACATATCACAGGAAAACTTTATTCTTATTACTCTATTATTTTGTTGTGCTTTCTGTTGTGTCATACAAATTACCTCTTATGTCCTACAAGGAAGAATCCTCATTGGAAGAGAAAAGCTAGGAGGACAGGCCCCAGCTGGGAGACTCCAACACAGAAACTTGTACCTGAGGCTTCAAAATCAACACTGCAGGCAGAGGCTGAGCCTGACCCTGACGCTTTCCAAGAGGATCTGCTTGTCCGAGAAGAACAGGGAGCAGAGCCAGATACTGAAACAGTCAAGTCTCCAAGTCCAAGAGACATATGACCTCTCAGGAACTATCTCAGCTATAGCTGTGTCGATGCACTTGCCTTCATCAGAGAATAACTCAGCACTAATTCAGCCACATCAAAGATAGCTACTGTAGGAACGGCAGCAGGCAACAGCTGGTACAGACAGATACCCTTTCTATAGTCAATTTCTGAGCTTCAATTCATGCTTCCCCTGCTGTGACCTCTGTTCCTCAGCATTCCTGCCAGATCTCCTGGACATTGAGCCTTGTCTTCTTCTCTGCCTAAACTTTGATACTTTCTAGTTCTTTGAACTCAGCTTACAACTCTTTCCTATCTATTCCTCCAAGTGATAGCAGCCCCTGGGAAATCTCCATGTATTGACCCAGACCGGGCTCTGGCTAACATGTTCAGCAGCAGCCCCCATGTAATTGTTGCTTATACAAGAGGCTTCTTTGACTAGCTGTGGCACTTAATAGCCATAAAATGGGATATTAGCCTTATACCAATCAGGCAAACAAACCTCACTGTCCACCATGATTGCATTCTGTGAGGATGATTATGGTGGAAGGACTGATGAAATAATAGCTCTGATCAATATGCAGAATATGTGTAAACAATTTGTGACATCACAGCAGCTCAGTAGATGACTGTGAAGCAGGCTCAGTTTGACTGACAACAAAATACATACTTGATTTTTGCTGTTTCCTGGTCAGCGAGTTTATTAGGGCATGTAAAAACATTGCTGAAAATGGATCATATTGTCCAGCAGATGCCACAAATATTGGTAACTCAGTCCAGAGTACCTGAAGGTAAACAGCAATGGACAGAAAAAAAATCCTATAAAGCTAGAGATGGAGAGGGCCAATAGCAGAGATCTGTTACTTCCTTACTCTGTTGTGTTTGTCCTGCTCAGAACAGAAAGTGAAGAGAGGCCAATTTTTTACTTCCTCTCTCCCTTCCCCCTGTTCTCTTTCTTTTTACAGCCTTTCTACTGGTTCCTATGGGATGGAGAATAATCCACCAGCTTCAGTCCTGGCACACCTGCCTGGTGAGTGTGTTTGAAATATAAATGGAGTTGTAGATCTAGTGTATGTCAAAGTCTCTCTTAATCTGCCCCTGATAGCCGCCCAGTGTCCCCCTTTTATTCCAGTCCTTTCGGACAACTAATGTCAGGGAAGCATTGTTAGAAAAAATATGTCAAGGACCAGGAAAGTCTCCAGGAGACAGGCTGACCTTTCTGTAGGCAGATCTCTCTCCTCTAAAGGAAGTGAAGGTACACCACATCCAGCTCTGGCTACCAGAATTTAAGAATGACATAGGCCATTTCCGCACTAGGCTGTTATAGCGCGATGATTCCACTTTCAACATCCTATGGAATCCTGGAGTTTGCAGTTTCAGGAGGGGCCAGCCGGCCCCTCCTGAAACTGCAAACTCCAGGATTCTATAGGATGTTGAAAGTGGAATCATCGCACTATAACAGCCTAGTGCGGAAATGGCCATAGACAAGCTGGAATTTGTCCAGAGGAGGATGACCAAAATGGCAGAGGTTCTGGAAACAAAACCCTATCAGGAGTGCTTAAGGAAATTTCATATGTTTAGCCTAGGGAAGTGAAGATTAAGAGGAAATATGGTAGCTATCTTTAAATACCTGAAGGGCTGCCATGTGTAAGAGTATGTATTGAGTGAGTATGTATTCTGCTGTTCCCGAGGTTAGGAACCATAGCTGTCTTGTTATTCAAATTACAAGAAAGACAATTCTGACTAACTATTAAGAATAATTTCCTGAAGGTAGAAGATTTGACTAACTTATAGGATTCTCCATTGTTGAATGTTATTATACAGAAATTTGATAGGCACCTCCTAGGGCGTTAAGAAATAAGTCTTACAAGGGCAGGAGTTGGACTGAATGGTTCTTGGCCACCCTCAACGCTAGGACTCTATAATTCTATTTTACTAATTCAAAACCAGTTTAACCTACAACTCATTTAAACTGTAGCCACCCTCTTGCAAGTAAGATGGATTTAGCATATAAAGGTGTGCGTATGTGCATGTGTGCATGCGTGCATACTTAAACATTCACTGTTGATCAGTCAGACTCTGGCTGTCCCAATAAACAGAGAGCTGTCCGAATAAATACATAGAAAGATACATGATTAACTTTGTTTATACCCTCTACTTGGGTTTTCCATATTCCTTTAAAGACTGTTTTCCATATTCCTTTAAATCAGGAGTGGGGAATCTGTGGATCCAAAGAAGTTCTTGAATTGCAATTCCCGTTACCATTAATGACTGATCTTTCTGTCTTGGGCTCATAGAAGATGGGATCAGGTAACCCATGCTCATTTTAAATATAATGATTTTAAGTTTATAACGTGCTGAAGACGTTATAGGCACTAACAGTAGAGGATAGAGTCATCCTAGCTATCCAGGGTCTCAAGTTAAAAATACAAAACCTACAGCCCCAAGTCTCTTTCTTTCTTTTTCTCTCTTTTTCTTGTAAGATTAGCCTCTATCATAATGTGGCCCTGTATATCACGATACAAACTGAGGGCTTTTCCTCGCAAAGGAATTAAGCATTTCCTACATTTTAAAACTTTAAATCTATGGACAGTTTGGTTTCCTTTAATTTGTTTAGGTGCTTTATTGACATTTTGGTTACCTTTGCTAGATACCTTGAAGATCTTCTGAAAGGATCTGTCTTAAAGTGATAATGAAGATAAAGGCACAGAAAAAGGGAGATAAGCTTCTATTTAGCCATTCTGCACACTGAACATTCTCACTGCTGAGGATTAACTACCACAAAGAAAATTCATTCTAAACTGGGGACAAATTTCTCCTGTCAGATTCATATGGTGATAATAGGCTGTTACGTTCTATCTACCTCTATGCATACATTCCACACAGTGTCAATGCAAGTGTGCACATCTTAGGACAAAGAACAGGATATAATTCCTCTGCTCATTTTCTTTATCCTTTTCTGAGTATTACCACCATAGCAAAATATTTATTTAACACCAGGCCTTGTACAATTTAAAATATAGCTATAGTAGATCCCAGTGTGGTTCAGAAGCCAAATTCAAGGACAATATATCCCTTGGTTTCTATGAGCTATGGCAACTAAACAGAATTTCCATATTCAGAAGCAGTGTAATTTATTGTACCATTTACATCATACCTCAACACAGGTTTTCTGGGTGACTGATAAAACAAGAATAGTATTAGAATACAATATTTTTTTAAAAAAACCCTGCAATTACAGCACAGATTTTTTTTCCAGCTGAGACGACCATATAGTAAGACCTTATTTATTGACAAGGTCAAGATAAGCAAAAAGGTCTTCCCTTTGATGTCAAAGAGACCATAACGATGGTAACAGGTAAGCCTATCTGGGAAGACTCTTTCATGGCCAGGGTACCACAATTGAAAAGGCCCCCTCTGTATTGGCTAATCCCTTAACTGAACCTGGAAGAGGGCACTTGGAAGAGAATTGATGAAAATCTTAGGTTTTGGATACTGAACAGATACTAAAACTATTTGCAAAAAAAGGCTTTCAGGCAACCTGCTTCCCATGCCATTTAGTGTTTTTTGGTTTTTTTTAAGGTAAAACTATCATTTTAAATTGGAACTGGAAATGGCCTGGGATCAAGAGCAGCTGGCAAAGCACAGGTAAAATGTAGGGAAAATAGCCCATTCCAGTGAATAATCCTGCAGCCCTATTCTAGGCCAAATAAAATTGTGGAAATGTTTCCAAAGGCATTCTTATATGTACATTGCATTGTGCCACTACCGAAAATTGGTAAGAGACAAAAATAATTACATGCCAAACTTTGGAGCTTCCAAATCCAACTGACTGGTTGCTGTTGGGAATAAAACAGAGGAATGTATTGATTTTAAACATTTACAGTGTGGTATCAATAAAGACTGAGTGGAGGGGAAAGAAATTACTGCATTTCCACCACATTAAACAACATTTTCTGCATAATAATAATAATGATGATGATGATGATGATGATGATGATGATGCAGAAATATTATTTTCTGCACAGAAAATATTGTTTCTTGTGCAAAACAGCCATGTGCAAATTTTGCACAGAATAAAGTCCCAGACTGCAAGGTTTCCCTTCAGTCCAGGATTCTTCTTGTTGGGATTTCTTGACAATTGAGAAGCACATTTTTTTAACCAATTTTCATCTATTTTTGAATATTCTTTCTATTCCCAGTCCTTCTTTAAAAATATAAAAATAGCACAGAGGGGAATGGAGACAAGGGCAGGCATCTTGTATTGCAGTCATAGACGCCTAACCTAGAATTAGGGATTTGTTACTGCCCTGTATTCCATTGTACTACATATTCATTATCATGCCACTATTGCCACAATCGTAAATGCCCTCTAAATCCCACTTTAAACTCTGGAGAGCCACTCTGAGCAATGGAGATCTATTCTGCTGGTGATTGAGGCACAGTGGGATGATGTTTCCAGCCTCTTCCTACTGGCCAGCAAGGCTGTGACAATCAGAAGCAGGATTCTCTTGCAATTTTTCATCATCAGCTAGCTAGCAGGAAGGGCCTGGAAGCATCGTCTTGCTGCATTCCAAACACTAGCAGAACACTAGCAGATGTCCTAGTCATCCGCAAACCTAACCAACAACTGGGCCACACACTTTACGGAAAACATACACACACTGACCGACATCTACACAAAAACTCCAACCATCATCCAGGACAAAAAAGGAGCACAATAAAAATTCTGGTAGACCATGCAAAAAGGATCTATGAGCCCCACCTTCTGGAAGACAAACTGAATAATCTAAACTGGGCTCTACAGGCCAACGGTTACTCCAGTTCGGACATCAGAAGAGCCTCAAGACCCAGAAAAAACCACAGGGGTGAGGATAAACAGCCACCCAAAGGGAATGTATTTTTACCATACATCAAAGGAGTGACTGACCGAACAGTGAAATCGATGAAGAAACATAACCTCCAAACAGTCTACAGACCAACCAAGAAAACTCAACAAATGCTACATTCAGCAAAGGATAAGAGGGATCCTCTAACTTCTGCAGAAGTTTACCGCATACCTTGCAGCTGTGGACAGGTCTACATAGGGACTACAAAACGCAGTGTCTAAACACGAATCAAAGAACACGAAAGATGCTGCAGACTGATCCAATCAGAAAAATCAGCAGTAGCAGAACTTGTTATAAACCAACCTAGACACAAAATGGTTTGAAAGCACAGAAATTCTGGACCATTTGGACAACTACTATGTCAGACTACACAGAGATGCCATTGAAATCCATAAACACCTGGACAATTTTAACAGGAAAGAAGAAACTCAGAAAATAAACAGAAGTTGGCTACCAGTAATGAAAATACTAAAATCAAGACTCAAAAATATGCCAATGGACACCACCCAAACTCAGGAGGTATCTCTACAGGAAACAATACAATGGATTGCTAACGAGTACTTAAATGCACACACAACTGTTAAGCATATCCCCTGACTAACAACGCAACCCTGGGGGCTAGTCCACTCAAAAATGGGCTATCTCACAGATCAGTTGCATCACTAATGCATCACAAATGCAAATCCCTCCCACCCAGGGATCACACAAGTATATATACTCCATTCCACCTCCATGCCACGAGATCCTCTGAAGATGCCAGCCACAGATGCAGGCGAAACATCAGAGCAAATACTACTAGAACACGGCCTCATAGCCTGAAAAACCCACAACAACCCACTAGCAGAACAGACTTCCGTGGCTTGGAGTGGCTGCTAACTGTTAAGTTTAGGGGTCAGGCTAACGGATGATACTTTGTTACGCATCCATAACTAAGTTGGTGATGTACGATCTTGGCCCATATGTCCAGCGCTGGTGCCTACTTGCTAGTAAAACAGGTTCTTTACTGAGAACTGCAGTTGACTTTCTAATAGGGATGCATGCATAAATGAGTTGAAAATATTGTTCTGGTCTTTATTTCACTGCTGTATACTTCATACATTAATGTAACAGGAAAGCTAGAGAGTCTAGAGAAGTCTAGAAGGAGAGGTCATCTTTAAGGGACATTTCAGAGTGGCATATCTTAGAAATGATACTTGTGGGTTTTTTCCCTCAAACTTGCTCATTTATTCAGGCCAGTTTGGTTGCGTGCAAACAATCTGGTTTTCTATTTGTCTAAGTGGCTATAAATTCACATTGATCAGGACTTAGTGAAAATTAGAACACTCTCTATGAAATGCAACCAATGAGATTGTGATTCCAGCAGGCTCTAACTCATGTTAAAAGCCTGCTGGAATGTTTCTGATTGCTTAGTGTGTTCTCTCAAACTGTATATTACTTTGTTGTGTCAATACCCAAAACACTATTGATTTGGATCACATTGTGTTTTTATTTTAAGTCAACATTCTAAAATATTAAAAATGGAAATTCCTTAATGTATTTCATTCTTGAGTTCCCATTCATTATTATTGTCTATGAATCTGTATGACAGCTTTTAATATTTCCCGCACTGGATACAAAATTCTTATTACAGCCCACTGTCAGTATTGTGATGTTGTCATATAAACGGATTTCTATACCCTGGCATGCCATTCATTTGTAATCTAAAAGGTGGTATTCTGTTTTAGCAAAACTGCTTGAATTCACTAATTCTGGGTTATTAAAGCATATATTCTTATGATGGTAATAGAGAAATTTAATTTTACAAAGTACAGTCCAAGAGATGGGGACAAACAGAGAGAGAGAGAGAATGAGAAAGACGGGGGAGGGAGGGAGGCTTTTCCAAACTCTAGTTCTTTATGTCTGTTAGGCAGTATTGGCAGCAGAGCTGTGAACAGGTCAGTAGGGAGGCCTTTATAGAGATGCTTTTCTGAGATGCTTTTTATGTGAGTGTCAGCAGACAGCTAAGAATAGGGGAGAGGTAAAATCATGAGAGCAAAGAGGACAGATGTGAAACAGCAGCCTGGTATACGTTATGCAACTATCTGTGTGCATGAACATGTGTTCTAATTAGTAAACATCCAAATGAGGCTTAAGGCCATATTAAGAGGAATTAAATATTAGGCCCCATCTGTATGAAATAAGCATTGCCAATAAAGCTCCCCTGATTTTTTTTTTAAGAGATTGGTTACTAATGCATCAAAGAGTGGGCTGGAATTTAGCCACATATCAAAGATTGCCATATGTCATGGGAGTTCTCATCTCCGCAGTGAAGGCTTGTGATTGAAGGGCATTTTTCACATTATTATCCTGCATTTACACCCCATCTATTCATTCTGGAGTGCTAGTGTCTCTTCCTTGCCTGAAGTACTTCTCCAGCTTCTCTTCATGTCTTTGGATACTTGATACACTGCCAGGTTGTGAGGAGACACTTCAAAAAGTGATGCCACCGCATATAGGAAGATTTCTTTTGCATCATCCTCTGAACAGGGCATAACTTTAGCCATATCACCTTAGTGTAATATTAGGTTTTCCATACCTAGTGTAATATGAGCTTCTCCATACCACCTCATGACCATCCCCTATCCAAGTTTTCTCTTTTTTAAATTATCCCCTGCTTCTGGTGACCATTGATGCTAAGTGCTTGACGATAAAGGGATTTTAAGAAAATAGGAAACCTTTGGCCACCAGCAAACAGTGGGGGGGGGGGGGAGGAATAGCAAAGATAAAAACAGAAGAGGAAAAGCAGATGCTTGGTGTATAACTCAAACACCCACAGATGCAGGCCATTTCTGCACTACACTGTTATAGTGCTATTAATCCACTTTCAACATCCCATGGAATCCTGGGGTTTGTAGTTTAGGGAGGGGCATTTAGAATTCTCCACCAGAGAGCTCTTTGGCCTTAGTAAATGACAAACCTCAGAATTCCAGAGGATGTTGAAAGTGGAATAATAGCAGTATAACAGTGTACTGTAGAAATGGCCACTTTCATGAAACTTTCTGATTCATTTCAGAAATAAAGACTTAACAGCATGTCTTAAGGGAGCATGCATGGAGCTTCATGGTTCAATGTAAAGCTATTGATACAGAAGGGAGAGGGGAGAGGGAGGGAGGATCTAGGGAACAAGGAGAGTTGGGAGAAATGTAGTAGAGAAAATACTGCAGGACCCAGGACAGATTCCTGGTGGGTACAGACTTGTTTAATGGAAAAATGGGAGACCCATGCCCATTGCAAAACAGGGAGAATAGGTTGGTGATAATAGCTCCCGCTAAGTAATGGTGGCCATCTGTCTACTTTCTAGAGATTATGATGAATGTAAAGTCTGCACTCTGGGTGTTTCATGTGCTTCCCCATTCTAATTGTTTGCTCCTTGATGGTCCTGCCCTCATTGTTCTAAGAGCTTGGAAAGAATCTTGGTGCTAAACCTATGTAGGCAGCTTTAATGTGAGAAAAAAGGGATACTAGTGCTGCAGCCATGTGTTAGGTGCAGCACGAGGTGCAGGTGCAGCACGAGGGAAATAAGCTGCTTAAAGTTGGCAGACTTGATCTGCCTTTTCTTCTCACCACTATGTGACCCTGGAAAAGTGCAAACTGACAGCAAAATGCACCAATAGCATTCCAACCTGGGATTGTGTATATGTGTGCACATATGTTGTACTCAGTCGCAGGAATGAAAAGAGTATGCAATCCTGCACTGTCTGAAGGGTATCTAAACATGTTCCCTTATTTGAACAAATGTCTGTTCTAAATCTGGTTCAAAGATAAAGAATCCTAAGAAGGGAGAGGGGCTTGAAGTTGCCCCTCCACAGCTAGCACCTGGACAGTTGACTGAGCAGGCTCATGGGCCACCTGGTCATAGTATTTCCCACTGTGGTGAAGCACAATGTATATCTATAGGCCTTTCCGCACTACCCTGTTATAGTGCTACTATTCCACTTTCAACATATTATGGAATCCTGGGATTTGCAGTTTAGGGAGAGGCATTTAGAATTCTTAAGCAGACCTCAGTAAACTACAAACCCCAGAATTCCACAGCATGTTGAAAGTGCAGTAGTAGCACTATACTACTGTGTGGAAAGTGTGGAAAGGCCCTATGTCTGGCACCTTGTTAATGAGTTGCAACCACATAAATCCAACTCACACTATTATAACCCATTGTTTTGGTCATTGTATATTGTATATACCAAAGTTCTTTACATATGTACAATGACCAAAATCCCCCAAGAACTTTTCAGCCATACAGACCCCCAAACAAGCCATTTCCATGTCATTGGAGAGCAAGGAGATCAGTAGAGATGCATCCAGTTATTTTCCTGCAGCCAATGCACCGAGGGATGCCAACTACATTACATCCAGCTACAGGATAATAGCTGGACACATCTCCATTGATATCTGTGTTTTCCCTCAACATAGAAATGGCCATGCTGTGCATGCAGGCAGGTATGTGTGTGCTCACATGAGTGTGCACATGTTGCTTAAAAGACAGTTTTAAAGAGGGTAGCACCAGAAGATGTAACTTTGGAGATGTAGCTAAATGCCAGACATGAATCTCCAGGTGCAGTCCATGCTATAGATTTAAAGATAATGCAGTGTATGCAAATTTTATCAGAATCTGTGTCTTCTTCTGCCCCCCTCCCACTTTTTTTGTAATGCATTTCTTTGGGGACAGTGTGTAAAGTATCTAGCCTAGGCTGGAACTTTATTGGAACATAATTGCTAAACCTGTCTTATACTTTCAGGGGAGTTGGTTTGTTATGATTGTGATCATCAAGGGGGCAATCTGTTTTCCTATGATCAAGAAAAAATCCACATATTCTGTGACCTAGTTCACAGTCTTATCTGCCTTGAGCACATCCCTTCTCCACACAGCAAAGGATGGGAAAATCTCTGTTTTTATACTTTTTTTCTGTTTGTGAATCACATCTGCATTTTCTTTCCATCATTTTTGGGTTGCAGATTGTGAGATTTTGGCATGGGTGTTTGCATGGACATTAGTCAGCATTTTTCAATACATTTTCCTGTGCACATCTATTCATGCATATTATGTAATATACATACATACATACATACATTCCCTCTTTTTGTTTAAAATGTGATTGTGCCTGATTTTCCTCAGGTATACGTGTCACACACACTCAGCCCCAGAAAACCCTGTGACAGGTTTGGCTTCAGGTTGCCATAAGTCAGAAATGATTTGAAGGCACAGAACAATACAGAGTTTTAGCCATTCACATCTCATAATGTAATCTCATAATGTAATGTAATTCCATTTTGTAAATTCCTTGTCATAATGTGCACGTTGTCTTGTGTGCACTTTATTTCCTGAAACACCCTACCAACCCCACAAAGGTACACACTGTTTTTAAAAAATTGCTAAGGTATAAATTTTCAAGGTGAAATTTTCACAGCAAAACTCAGGATGTTAATCAAAACTACTTCTGTTGAGATTGTTACACCAAGCAAAATTGCTTCCATCACTAGCAAGAGAATCACAGCATCAAAGCAAGCAGAGTATGTCTACTATCATCAAACAAGGCATCTTGCACAGGACTATAGTTGTAGAAACTCCAGCAATATTATCCAGGCAACCTCTAAGAACAATTGGCCCAAGGGTAGCCTGTTAAGTGAACAACCATTTTCAGATCAGTTGTTGAATAAGCAGAACCATTCTGTATGTTTCAGTTTTTCTTCTGTACATAAAATTGCTTGGTGGATTGTGTGGTTCTCTTCCCCATTACAGCAAAATTTGCATAATTGTGTCCAGTTATAAAAGCCTGGAAGCTGATTTACTAACCCATCAGTCAGAGTGACCTATCAGTCAGAGAAGAATTCCTTGCATTGTTGCTGGTGCCTTGAAATTTCTTGTATCAGTCACCAGATCATGATTTACTAATAAGGTTTCAGGGGCTGCAAAATAGCACAACTCTAACTGCATATTAATATTTAATCTGGCATTTTAAGTGCACCTAACAATAGACCCTAGAGCTGCTGACAGAGCCCCAATTTGCAAATTTCTGAAGGATTTGAATGTTTCCACTGTGATTTCCTGTGAAAAAAGCATAAAAAGAAAGAACATGAGTGAAACCATTTCCCCTCTGATAAATGCTGTAAACTAATGACTTTATTGCTTTCTGATTTTTTACTAAAATCTGGCACTTGGCTGTGCTTTTACAACCTCCCATTCTGTGATAAAGCAGCAACATACATTTCTATATTATATGACATTACAAAGCACTTTTTCTGATACTTGATTTGGTATTTTGAAAACTACCATTGCTTGACAATTTAGAAAGACTTTGTTACTGTTAAATTCTCAAATCCATGGAAATTACGCATTCCACATTATGATTTCAATCCATGGAGCTCTTAAACACACCTAATTTTGTACATACCATAGGGGGGAAAAACATCTCCTGAGACTGGTTGTAAAGAGACAGCCATTGATTTCCTAGAGTTCTTGATACACATCATAGTTTTCACATGTATACCAAGAGCCCTTAATTCAAATGTTTGGGTATTATATTTAAGTAACAGGGAAACAAATCCATACCATCTTCATGCCCTTCTCCAACTTCTACAGTGACTTTGAGTTGAATGGCCCAACTTCGCTAAACATATGTACAAGGTTCTTTCTTTTCCAGTAATTCTTTTCCTGCAGTAATTTATGAAAGATGTTCCCCACACTACCTGTAATAACAGAATGTTTATTAGTGTGTAAATGAGGGTTATAAATGATGTTGCTTATCTAAGTAGCCAAACACAAAAGGCAACTTATTAGCAAAAGACAAATGGCTCACCAAGTTTGCAATGAGATGCTATGTTTGTCATGAAACGCCAACCCACCCACCCTCATTTCTTTGCACAGGCGACTGCTTTTATAATCCATTTAAAATAATATACTTGCCACTAGGTGGCTGTTTCTGATCTGATCATTTTACCATTTTAATTACATTTTTAATATCCTGGCTGCATAAACAAAGATAAATTACAAATGTTGCACAATCTAGCCGCTAGCTCAGGCACAATCTGTAATAATATTGGCTTTTGTTTTTGCCTCCTCTTAATTAGATTCTGAAATCTAGGCTTTTATCAATCAATAATTTTAATTTCAGAATTACCTTTTGATCTTACATTTCATGTTTGTTTGCAGAAAATGATCAGTAGGACAAAGCTGATAATTTATGCTGAAACAATCTCTCTGCAGAGTTTCAAGCACATTCCAAGCCATCAACAGAGGGGGAAAAAAACCCACAGTCTAAGCCTGACAGAGGTCTAATTAGCATGCAGATATGTCACCTCATTGGCAATTCAAATTGCTTTTTTTATATATATAATGTACCTCAAATTGTGCTACTCAAACACTGTATTTGATTTCCAAAGCCCCCTGGGCATCCCATAATGTTTCCCTTCATCCCGGGTATGAAGCATTTATTGAACAATCTGCTGTGACTATGGCTATCTTTTCAGTTGTGGGTGCGTAGAGGGGGAGTGACACCAAAACACTGTAAAACCTGGGACCAGCTTTTCTTCATGTCAGAGAGCAACTAGTTCTGTGGAACCCTGCATGCCACCGGCTTGTAGGTTTAGCAGTGATATGTTACCTTGAGAGTTGCCTGCTGCCACTGAGTCTGTTCTATAGAGGGCTTCATTTCTGTGCCACTCATTTCAAGGAAGGGGGAGGATGTCTACCGAGCAGATATTAATATGCGGCACATAACCACGTCTCTGAATGCCAGCCTTCCATTCTTCATTAAACAAAATGGCTGGATTGCAGTGATTGTTTTTCCCCTTTTCATGCGCACGCACAGACATATATGCTCACACACACACACACACACACACACACACTCTTCATCTTCTCTCTCTCTCTCTCTCTCACACACACACACACACACACACACACACTTACTTTCTTTTTTTTCTGTTTTGGTATCATGCACACCTTCATGCTTGCCTTTCACATAGCACATCGCTGTTCCTCTCGTGAGTTCCGAGACTCCAAAGTTGCACGCAGATCGCATCATGTGCAAGGAGGGTCCTAACAACATCGGGGCCTCTTTTTTTCTTTCTTTTTCTTCTTCTCCCCCCCCCTTTTTTTTTTTGCCAAGCAGCAACAAGTGGCAGAATCAATGGTGTACAGTTATTCAGCAATGTAATTCATTTCACTGGCTTTGGCATCCAGCCAGATCCGCCATCTGTCTCTTGCTCTCTCTCTCTCTCTCTCTCTTGAATTTGTCCTACATTTCGTAACGTTACGTGCTTGCCATCCTTATTCTGTGCCAGAGGTATTGCATAGCTCTCACCCCCTATTCCGGTGTGGAGTTCTCAGAGTTCGATGCCACTTTGGATCCTCCAGTTCAGTGCCAAGAGAAGAAAAAGGGTAAGCAAGAAACAAAGGAATGACTGCAGGGGGGGAAATTAGTATTCCTGTATATCCGATTGCCACTGCCTTGTAGGATTGTTTTGATATAAAGCACTGAGATGGATCCGTCTCACAAGGGAACTTTCCCAGCTTCGTTAGTGTATCTTCATTTTCTTCATCGGATGCTGGCACTCCATGCCACTGCAAAGCTTTGTTGGATACCTGCAGATCCCTGCCACCAGACAACCTCCTGCATTGGAAATTGGGTGACTACGCCAGGATCTTATGCGTGCTTGCTGTTTGAAGCTGCAGAAAAGTGAATAATCAATTAAGTATTGATTTCTTGTAAGATTTGGTAAATTTCAAAGGCAAGACAAAGAGGATGGCTTAAGGAAAGCACTGCAGGGACTTGGCGTAAATTAGACAACTAACAGCAGTGCAGAATAAAATAACACCTCAACTGAATATTTCCTTGGAAGAATTAGCACTAGCTATTGGAAGAGGATGGTGGATTTAATCAAGACAGCAGGCACGCTCGACTTTTAAACCGTGAACCTGAAAGAGGAGCTAATTATAACCACCTTTTTCTATATGGAGCTAATTTGACTGAATGGATGCAAATGTGCTTTATTTATGGATGAAGAAGCAAGCTTTACAGCATTGACTTTAGGATCATTGTATATGCTAAGCATTCCAGCGTCTCTTAAAAATTAAAAGCTACAGTACATTTTGTATATTGAGGAGGTATTTATGTGTAGAGCAAAAGGGAACAGCGTAAGAGATTCATCAGAACAATGTACTGTAGCATTTAGAGGGTCTAATGATAATTTTTACAGGGTCTTTGTTTGTCCTGATTTAGTATTGTTCCACATTTGCATGCAAAAATGGGCTATATAGCAACCAATAAATATGTGACTCGAATTATCAGAATTTTCAAAGTCATTTCTTAATTGTCCTTCATTGATGCTGCTCAGTTATTCAATACTAATGTGTGGTAAAAGAAAGAACAGTTGAATTTGCTGGCTACTGTTGTCGTTGCTGTAGTTGTTATTATGGTTGTTGTTAATTTGTATTCTACTTACCAACTGATTGTAATGATTTTCTTGAATGATGAGCTTTACATTTGCGAAAAGAATCAAAAATGTTCTGATATTGAGGGCACTGACATTGCAATGACCACAGCACAATACTGTGTAGTTAGTGAAAGCAAAGTTGTGGTGTTTTGACTCTGAAGAATGTTTTTGGTTAGTTAACTCCTTTGCTGCTAATAGTGGTAAACAAATGCACTTTGTATGAATGAAAATACTGCAGTAGACATATCATCCTTCCTGTATTCTCATTGAAAGTCTAAGCTTTTCATCCCATTTATTATTGGTTTTCTTACTTCCTTTTTTTTAAAACACCACTGAAGTCTCTCCAATCTTTTTCATCTTTTATATACATACATACATACATACATACATACATACATACATACATATATATATATATATAGTCTTACATGCTACATTCCCAGAGTAACCGCAGGAACTAAGTTACATTAAGCTTCAACACAAAGACGATGCAAGAATAATGAATCCTCATTTGCATCAACATTTGTATTCAGATTTGCCAGGCTATAAACTTGGCAGATCAAGCGGAATATTAAGTAGAGGCTTCCATTGTAAATTGTGTGTCTTGCAATTGCTGAGTCGGTTTTTCCATTTTTTGTGTTATGTGGGTGCCCGTGTGTATCTGGGATGGCAGGTGGAGTCTCATAGCTACGTGATTTCTGAGTGTATTGGTTCTCTTACTCTTTCAGAATATGATGTCAGCATTTTAGCTAGAGATACAGCATGCCATGTGACTGGAGTATTAACTCTAGCGTCTGGGGACCATGTGAAAGAATTCTTTAAGCAAACATATAAACATGCTTGTGAAAGCAGACCAATCCCTTGTATCAACTGGAGATTTGATTTCAGAGCTTGGCTCAGAGAGAGGCCAAAGCAAAACATATATAATCACCCTTAAACACTGTGTAACATGATATATTGTTTTATTAAGACAGTACGACACTACTAGTTTTGATGCTACTGAGAGTGTGAGCCCAAGTCTCTATTAGAGGCCCTAGGCCTTACTTTGCTACAAGATATTTATTAACTTAGATATATTCCATATTTACTGTCATAGTCTAAGAGCAGGCTGTGGCCCCTCACCATTAGGGATTAGTCAGCAAAACTCTCCCTGATGTAGAATTTAATATGCAAAAATCATAGAAAATCATGAGTACTGTTAACAACTGTTTCCATCTGAATCTTCAGAATTTATTTTCTAGTTAACAAAGAAAAGAATGTGATATTCTAAATTGCTTCTTGAAAAAATTTCTACTCTGTTTTAGATATTATTTCATTTAAATTTGATTAAAAGATTGGTCTGTCCAGTATTCCTTTTCAAAAAGTGCTACCACCACATTCATTCATCTGGCCTTGGGTATAGAGGACAGCTCACAGTAGGAAAACTACAGCAGTGTCCATAGAGTGGTTCTGAATAGCAGCTAATTCTGTCTTCTCATTCTGGATAACAAGCTCTATTTAAAAAGAGAAAACAAGAGAGAAAACCAAAGTCACCTTGTTAGCCAAAAGAACACTCTAAAATCTTCAATGGGATAATACTTTTATGAAGCCAACTGACAGGTCACAAAATATTATGCAAACTTTCAAAATCTTCAGAGCTCTGCATCTGTCAAGATGGTAAATAAAGTAAAAAAGCAGGGGAGAAAAAAAAAAACCTGACTCCCATCTGCATTTAGTTATAGACTTACAATGGAAAATAGAAGAAGCCTCCAGACATTTACAATAGGCTCCTTCAGATACACTGAAATGGTTGCAGGTTGCACCTAAGATTATCCCAAGAGTTGCTGGGAATAAAAACCAAACTATGACTGACTACTCTCTTTTTTAAGAACAACAATAAGCTGTCGCTCAGAACAGTTCTTATTCTTAGGTGAAACACTCAGGCTCCTAGATAGGTGGGAAACAGAAGCAGACAGAAGTAGACAGTTTTCATATGAACAAAGGTGGTGATAATCATAGAGGACATACTACTTTTATGTGGGTAAACATATTGAGGTGATACAAGTGTTGACTGAAAAATGCCATTAGATGGTCAGTGAACACAGTAACTTTTGTTGGTTCAGTTACTTGTAGCTTGCTTATTCACTAGGAAGGAAGGAAGGAAGGGAGGGAGGAAGGGAGGAAGGGAGGAAGGGAGGAAGGGAAATGAAATCAAATAGTGACGGCCACAAAGTGCTGTCTGTTTCCTCAAGTCCCTGGCCTCCACAAAATATCATCTCCTGATCAAGTTTCACCTACTTAGTTGTGTTGAAGGAATTGTTTCTAAACTAAATGCCTTCCCTGTTGTTGTTTTTCCTGAAAAAGCAGCCAATGAAATAATCTCAGAGCTTAGAAACATTAGTCTTTGAACTGTAATTCCCAGAATCTCTGAAGGATTATTCTGGAGGATTCTGGGCATTGCAGGCGCTTTGCAAGCTCTGGATCAGCTAATGGTGTCAGCTGTTTCTTACAGGACAAAACTATCATACCACCAGTTCACATCTAAAGAGGGCTTCTGAACAGCATTTGGTTCCCGCCCTTGAGTTCAGAAAAATGTGTTAAAGCCAACAGGAAAACACCCTAGACAGACAGCAATTCTCTATTCTCAATACAATTGCTCTTGTGTATTCCCAGTGACATTCTTTCAATTGTGTATTCTTGTGTATTCCCAGTGACATTCTGCATGTAATATCATTCCAGTCATCACAGCCTAACCCATTCTGTTCTCAAAGATGTAAAATCCTAGTGTTCGATAGCTCACTACTTTCTCCAGGTCAGACATACTACTAGCCACTAAATACACAGCGGTATTATCAGACTAAACATTCCAGCCTTAGTGTGTGTGCATTGGTCTAATTCTGTTGTTGGAAACATCAGGAGAGTTTTGAAGCTCTGAGTGCTTATTCACACAGCATTGGACAAAGATTTGGTTATACTTAGAGCAGATGAACCGAATTAAAAAGGCATCTGTATTAATCATCAGCACCATTGATGTCCATTCCATTGGATCTACTCCACTCACTGAGATTTGGATATAAATTATTGTTTGGTTCCAGCTTGTTGGGAATAATTGTTAGGCTTCTAACAAGGTACACATAAATGATATCAAAAGTAGTATATAAAGAAAGGCTTGTAGGAAAACCTATCTGAGTATGCACTGGGCTTGGCTCTCCTGTGGAAAGGCCAGCCAATGTATATATCCAGTGTATGCTCAGAATGTAACATCCACAACTCATACAGAAATAGTCAATGTTACCAGGAGCTCACATGTGAAAAGTGGCAGTTTGTATCACAGCATGGAGAGCTATTGTGTGGAAAGTCAGTCACCACGTGTACATATGAGCACTGTATCACAGAAGTAGATGTATTTTAAAATACTTCATTGCACTTTGTATCTCATTCATAGAGTTTTCTTTTCTTGTGTATGTAGTAGGCCTGTTTCAGTATAAAAATGGTACGAACCAGTAGATCTGCGGTAACATTAAGAAAAACCAATTTATTTCAGCTCACTTTGCCGGACTGCTTTGTCTTAAAGGTACTACAAGGCTATCCTTTTCTTCCCTTCCAATTTCTCGGCAATGATATTAATTTGGACACAATTCCAAGCCTAGGTGGAAATACGTGGTTAAATATTGTTCACAGATTTGCTTAAAAGTATGTCCAGTTAAATTCAATGAGACTGACTCCCATTTATCAGGGTTTTTCACCTACAAATTCCCATATACAATAAAAAATCAGCTCTGCATTGCTAGAGAACAATCACCTGGAGAACAATCCAGAGCTCTTCAGGGAGGACAGGAAGGAAGTTTTGTTGTGTTGGTATTGCAGCACTAACACAACACTGACTGTAGATCTTAGCCACATTGAAATCAGTTGGACTCAACTTATTTATGCCTCTCTTAACACATTGATTTCAATGGGAACTAAATTCAACTAACTTAATCCGGATCCAACCTAAAAGGTTACGTTGACATTGAAGAAAGTATGGCCAGTGTTCTACATCAGCTATGTAGTTAACTGTACTTGTTCCATCTGTACCTATTCCATATTTAATTTTTACTACTTAGTCATGAATGTACCATTCCCCTCAATCTATTTTACCAAGCATCATCTGCATGGGGAGAAGGAACTCCATTATGGAGGTAACTGGAGTGCAGGTGAAAAAGGTTTCCATTGGGTTTGTGGTGGGGAAGTTAAAGTATAGTTTAACTAAGTAGCTGATGTAGAATACTGGCTAATGTTACAATTGTGGCAGATATGCCAGCTGACATGTGTGGGAACTCTACTGTAAACAATATAAATATGGTTGTTTTTCTCTTCTTCCAAATTGCAATATGATCCTAAAAGTTACCCTTCCTTGTGCAATAGTAGTAATATAGTACTATCAAAAGTATACATCAGGTTCTCAAAGTGCATATTCAGTAGTATATGCTAGGGTTCAGCACCATACAAGTCACACTTATTTGTGCAAATTTCACAATACTTCTATGATTACATCTTCTTTGCAGTAATTTCACTTCAGGCTCTCCAAGGATGTATTCATTAGAGGTTACTTAATTACTTATGGTAGGAATCAGCTAACGTATAGTGCATATAAATAGCATGTACCAGAGGCATTGCATTGAAATGAAACACGTTTCTTGAAGTCTTAGGGATGTACCCAGTGGTCTCCAGAGCAGCATGTTAGAGGAACCAGTTCTCCTCATGTCTACATCTTTGCAGCCCCCCAAATCTTCTTTGGAACATTAAAGGACCATCTAAATCCCAAAGGCAATTTAAAACTTCACATTCTTTTCTTCTTTAACTGGAAAAATAATATAGAATCATAGAGTTAGAAGAGATCACAGGACCATCCGGTCCAACCCCCTGCCATGCAAGAACCCACATCAAAGCACTCTCAACAGTTGGCCATCCAGCCTCTGCTTAAAAACCTCCAAAGAAGGAGACTCCACCACACTCCCAGGCAGCATATTCTACTGCCAGACAGCTCTGACCATCAGGCAGTTCAAGTGGAATCTCCTTTCCTGCAGCTTGAGTCCACTGCTTCTTGTCCTAGTCTCTGGAGCAACAGAAAACAAGCCCACTCCCTCCTCAACATGATATCCCTTCAAATATTTAAACATGGCTATCATGTCCCCTCTTAACTTTCTCTTCTGCAGATTAAACACACCCAGCTCCCTAAGCCGCTCCTCATAGGGTATAGCTTCCAGACCCTTCACCATTTTGGTCACCCTCCTCAGGACTCCTGATACTCCTAATTTGCTATGATTTTTGCATATTAAACTCTACCTCAGGGATAGTTTCACTGACTAATTGTAAGAGACCACAGTCTACTTTCAGACCATGACTGTGAATATGGAATGTGTCTAAGTCAATAAGTACCTGAAAACAAAATAGAACCTAAGGCCTCTGGTAGGAACTCAAGCTTATGTTCCCAAAAGCATCAAAAGTAGCAGGGAATATGGAAATGGGACATGTCTGGGTATCACATTAACTTTTACTACTGTATTGAAAAACAATGCTAGCTGATGGCTTCCATTTCAATGGACAGTGAATGTGCTCCAGATTTTATTCTGCACTTTAAAAGACCTAACTAAGGTGCCAAACCCATTTTGGGAATAGGTTTTAGTTCCCTAAATAACTGGACAAAAACTTGGCATAGATTCATTGTCCCACTGGCCCAGAAGCTACTAGCTGAAAATAAAAAGTAATGGAAACAGACATTCACTGAGCTATAAGGTCTACTGGACCATTATGAAATGTGTAAGAGCTGCTGATGACCTTAAACAGTAGCAGTATTAAAGCAATGCAAGAATCTATGGGAATCAGTGTGTGTGTGTGTGTGTGCGCATGTGCATGTGTGCCTTCATACACCTCTCACAAAATCTTATCAAGTGTGGGGTGTTTCTTACACTTCTCATGGATTCATAATTTATGGTGTAACCAGAAGTGATTCCTACTGCATGCAAGTGGCCCTAGACCACAGAAAATAAATCTAATAGCCTTTCAGCTATTACTAATTTAAGGCCTTTCCTCCTTTCAGTGAAGCAAGCACAATTCCCTTCCTCCTGTCTCGGCAACAAGGTTTGCTCTTTGACACATCAGACTACAGAAGAAGAGGATTCCTTTACAGTGACAGCACAACCCATGCTGAAAAAGTACAGACGACTGGAATCTCCTTAAGCTGTCCCCTGAAAGAAGCTTTTGAGTCAGAAGGGTCTTTCAATGAGGTGTAGGTAGTTTTATTCCTTTTGTTGTGTTTAAAATACTTTTAAAGTGTTTACAATCTTTTTTAATATTAAGTTATATTTTGTTGTAAGCTATGATGTGAGCCACCTTGGGTCCCACATTGGGAGTAAGTATGGATGTGACACAAATAAAATAAATAAATAAATCCTATGATGTGGCAAAATGTTCATTCACAAAAAACCAAACTGCTATAGATTCTCAGGCTCCTGATTAAATGATGACCCATTTGCTTTGCTACTATATGCTAACAATTGACCACCTTTCAGTGTACAGTCAGCCTTCCACATTTGCAGGTTTGACATTCATGGATTAGATTACTTGCAAGTTTCTTCAACTCCTGTCCCCCCTCTTCAGGTGCTTCTTTTCTGGAGTAACCTTACCTCTTAGGAGCTCTGATCAGACCATGCAGCCCTTTAAAATCTTCTCTGGTCCTCCAGAGGCCGTCCCACACCCAAGGAAGGAAATGAGCAAGAGAGAGGAAATATAGGGCCACCATGCTGATCCACCCACTTTCCCTCTCCTTTCCCAGACTTGGTTTGGATCCTAGGTGCCCACTCTCCCTACTGTGCCTCAGCCTCCTTACCACAGACACATGCATACATTTTGATATTTGCAATTTTTCCACTTTTGTGAAGGTCCTGTTCCTCTACCCCTAGCAAATGTGGAGGGCCACCTGTATTTTCTAGGTCATAATAACCAGCACTCCAGCAATGCCACATATGGCAAATGTTTAGGTGTAGCTCTCCATAATAAATATAAATACAATAGCCATCAGCCAGCAAGACCTGATGACTCAATAGAACTCACCTACATGTTGACATCAGCGGTGGATTTAATGGGTTTACTCTATTTGGGGCTAACCAGTGGTTTGACCACTTGTTCTAGTGGTTTGAGCACTGGATTACAATCCTGGAGACCAGAGTCTGATTCCCCTCTTGAGCATGGAAATCCACTGAGTGACCTTGGGCATGTTATAGACTCTCAGCCCCAGAAAACCCTCTGATAGGTCCACTTTACGGTTACCATAAGTCAGAAATTATTTGAAGATGCACAACAAGAACAGTCTACCACAAAAAAAAAAAAGCTAGTAACTACACAGCAGCTACAAAAAGCAAGAATTTCTTTCTGCAGAATTGCTCAGTTACACAGACTCTTTTCCTGTTCTTTCTCAAGAGCAGTTCTTTCTATAACTGCCTTCCTTGTCATGTGTTAAGCAAACCAATCTGATGATGATGATGATGATGATGATGAGTGCCTTCCCATCATTTCCCACTTATGCAAAACCTCAGACAAACCTTTCATGGGTTTTCTTGGCTGAGAATGTGACTTGTCCAGGACTTGGTCTCCAAGTGTCCTACTCATAACACTGCACCATTCCAACTCTTTGCCTCATTATTAATCAACCCGTTCCTCTGACACTCACCTGCATTCTCATCCCATCCTTAGTTTATACCGGATTTCAATTTGAAACCTAATTTGAAATTTCAATTGTTTCTTCTTCCTATATGCAAATTCACATGCAGTTTTCATGTACCTTTTCCATAAAGTATGTGTTTATTTATACACCTTTCCTAATGTGCACATTTTAACATATTTTTACAACTGACAGGTGTGATTCTGCATATAACTATACAAATTTCAGCTGTTCACATTTTTAAAAAATGCACTCATGATCTTGTGTGTGGAAAATGTAATGAAAACCTTGCAGAACTGTGAATATTTGAGACATGTTGCATTTAATCTCACTATGACTCTCAGGAGGCAGAAAGTATATAATTTAATCAAAAATCTCAAACCAACCAAAATTCTTTTCCACCCCTAATCATTATATTATTCATGTTGCAGGAAGAATCCAACTGATTAGTATGGATTCTCCCTCCAACATGTACAGTTGCAGAGAGTGAATCAAGGTGATGCATATCTCAAGACACAGTACTTCTCATATCCTGTTAATATCCCAATAAGTGGGCATGCAACTCTTTGTTTGAACTACTGTGTGTAAATGATATGCACTGAGCTTACACATCTCCTCATAATCAAATCTTTCGCAGCTGCAATGTAATGTTGACTGTACATTCCCCATAGAAATAAAGTATTAATTCTGTTGCAGCTTAGTTGCATTTTCTTTTGTTTTAACTTTTGTTCAGAATCCAATTTAGCAATTTTGACCTGATGCCGATTCATTCAAAATTAGTCTGAACCTCAGCCAATCCAATCCAGATCCTGAATTAGAATGGAAATTCAAAAATCCATATTGGTACCCATCCCATGGAAATGCATTAGGAGCTATGGTTTTAACTTTTTAATTTTTTCACACATATGTATGATTAGACTTACTTAACTGCCCTAGTTAACTGCCAGCATGGGGTAGAGGTTTAAGCATTGGACTATGAATCTGGAGCCCAGGGTTCAAATCCCGCTCAACCATGGAAACCCATTGGGTAACCCTGGGCAAGTCACACTTTCTTAGCCTCACAGAAAGGCAAAGGCAAACCCCCTCTGAACAAACCTTTCCAAGAAAACCCCATGTTAGGCTTGCCTTAGGGCTGCCATAAGTCAGAAATGACTTGAAGGCACACAACAACAACAACAACAACAACAACAACAACAATGTGTAAAATCTGGAGACATTGCCCTAAAGATAGGAATAATTCTGCCAAATTTCAGATAGACATCTTCAAGGAATTTCAACTAGACAACTTTAAAGGATGCTTTTTCCCAAAATACAAAATGCAGTTTTTACAAGCATGTACATTCACCTGAGTGATCAGTCTTGCCCATTCATGCTGGTTTTATCCTGGCACTGTCTCTCTGTGACTGGGGCACCTTCCTAGAGCCATGAGAATAAGTCAAAACATTATAGTTTTGAAGAATAACTGTGCCAAAGAAGAGTTCATTAAAGAAGCAGTGTTAGGTGGGTCAAAGTACTTCACTAAAGGACATCACAGTGGGCACTGGCATAGCAGATAGGCTAAGAGACAAAAGAGAGCAACAGGCAACTGAATCAAAGTATCTCTTTCCAGATAAGTACAGTTCCATTATTTGGAGGGACCAAACTAAAGCCTCAAAGAGCATCTAGGATTGAATTTAACATATTGCTGTACTGAATAGTTCGACAAAGACAACTGTAGTGATCAGAGCTGAAGAATTTCATGAAAAGGCAGCTTGATGATACTGATACGCACTGGGAGGCCACAGAGTTTGACAGAGGCCGACAAGCACGTTATGAAGAAAAGCAGCAGGCAGTAAATTAAGTCTAATTGGGGTAACTGTCTAGGTTGGCTCAGCCCCCCACTCCAAGTTTTGGAGGCACCATGCTTAAACCCCCAGAGATCTTCTCCAAAGTTCAGAGTTGAAGAGTACAAGGACCGTTTAGTTATCCAATGGCACTATCTTGCTAAGCAAATTCATTACACGGGCCCACACTGGAAAGGTCTCTCTTGTGGCCCCATCTTTCCTCCAAGCTATCTCTACCATGATTGCCTGCCCAAGTGTTTGCTTGACAACATGTTTAAATGCTCATTAATAATAATACTACTAGACATGTTTCGTGGATAAAATTAATAAAATCAATGTGGTCCTTAGCATACCAGATAAATATAATACTGCATATACAGAAAAAGAGACCAAACTAAAGAGATTTTAAAAAAAATATCTAGACAGACAGACAGACAGACAGACAGACAGACAGACAGGTAGGTAGGTATAGGATATTTTTTTTTAAAAAAAAAGTTCCACCTTTACAGGGGCAAATTCTCAGAAATGATATTTTGTCCTGTGCTCCAATCTAGACTTGGCCTAAATTTGCCTGATTCATTTTGGAATTTGAGTGAACCAATTGCAAAGTCCTAATTTAACACTCCTGAAATCTAATAATTACATTGTCTAGATATGTTGGATGTGACAGGCAGTATATAAACATTTTCAGATAAAATAAAACACAGACGTACTAATAGTAATATCACTTACTAGCTTGCCAAATGAGTTAGCTGTTTGCATCAATTTTCACTCAACAGTTAGCACATGGTTTAGCTTCTAGTCCCAAACACCATCTGGCAGTCATGTAGGGATGTGGGGGCAGGGGAGGGCAATTCGCCCTGGGCGGCAATATTTCTGGGACATCCCGGCCCATAGCCACGCTCCTGCGTGCCCTGGCCACGCCCCCATGCACTGCGGCCACGCCCCCATGCACAGTGGCCATGCCCCTCGCACCATAGCCCTGCCCCCTCCGGCCCCCCTCTCCACACACTCCGAGCTCCACCACTGCTATCTGAGGTGTTCAACCTCTTCTTGTGGTGTGCCTTCAAGTTGTTTCTGATTATGGCAACCTTAAGGCGAACCTAACACAAGGTTTTCTGGGCAAAGTTTGTCCAGAGAGCAAGTTGTCTTTAGGCTTAGAGAACATGACTTGCCCAAGGTCACCCAATGGGTTTCTGCAGCTGAGTGGGGTTTCAAACCCTGGTGTCCAAGATCGTCATCCAGTGTTCAAACCAATATCCTACACTGGCTTCTTCTGCTGATTTTTAAAATTTATTTACAGCCTATCTATTCTGAGCTGAGGATGATGGGAGTGACAAGGATAGTGGTGAAGATTACACTTACTGCATGCTGTTTTAGAAACAAAACAACAGATCTTTACCTCCAAATGCTTACAATCTGTGGTAAATTCAGGGAAACAACAGACAGAGAAAGGAAGCAAAGGCATGAGTAAGCACAAGAAGAAAATGTGATTATTTCCAGTTATGTGTACTTTGGCTAATAACTATGTGTTATAGGGCCAAAGGAAATCATTCAAAGGTGTTAAAGAAAAGGCACATTTGGAGAAAGGACTTAAAATAAAGGAGGTGGTTGTACTAGGGCATTCTGGCAAGCAATTCTAGGGGTAAAGGAATGCCAGGAGAATGGGTGGAGCCACTTCAGCAAGCAGCAAACTTTTAGACAGCTATAGCTGGTGGAGCTTGATAAGCAAATGTCACAGGACTTGATGGGCCCGGATATAAATGCAGAGAGATAAAGAGGGGGAAAGAAGTAGAGAGATTTGAAGATTAAGATAAGAAGCTTATGCGGGATCCTAGGGCAGTTTAAGAATTTAGAATACAGACAAACAGAATAAAAATGCAAGTACAAAGAGCTCTCAAAACACGTAACATGCACTTGTTTTGAAAAGCACATGGTAAGCTATTCAATAAAACTATCAGCATTTGAAAAGCAGATAAAATGCTTATGAAGTACAACAATGTTGGTGCTTTGTCTAGCTGCAGCGCATTCATTTAATGCTGTTTAATATGCTATTACTCAAATGCAACTACAACAGTACTCTGACCTGCTACTGAAATGCAATATGCAATTAAAGTGGTACAGGCAGAATTCCAGCCATGGTTTGGTTGCTCATGGTAACAGTATCATTTCCTGAATGTCCACTTCTTGGTTTTCTCTGTCTGTAACGTGCTGTGACAACTGGATTGGCAGACTAGGGTTAGTGCGAAAGCACTCCTAGTATATAAACCATTATTAGACGTGGTTTTACAAACCCTGGTTTGTGGCAGTATTGACCACAGTTTGCTGGTTTAAGTATCATCCCAAATTAGAGTCAGAGAACATGTGAAAGCAGAGAAAGGATCATGCACACTGGAGCGGAGCATGGACAAGAGGAGTGGGGATAAGAAAATACATGAGTCCATCCTTCTTTTTGATCCTCTGAATCACACTTTTCAGGATTGCCCAATGACAACCATTCCATTTCTTTCATTACACCTTTTGTAGCATTCACTCTCATTTCACACCTGCCTGGCATTTCTCAGATAAGACAGATTTTATTTACTTAGCTTTTAAATTACATTGTACTGGACATGAAGGGTCCTCTTGCTGTAAACATTAGTGAAAGCCAGAAGTGAAATGTGCACCTTTTTGCATTATTTTTATGTTCCAGGGAATGATGTTGTATACAGGTCTGATACTTGTATAACTTACATTTACATTTAGATGGGGCTTAACCTTACACAAGATTTGTAAAGCATCTCATATTCATACACTTTAACTTTCAGCCCTATAGTGAAATAATATTTTTTTTAAAATACCCAGAAGTGGCTGGTGTTTTGGCTTGGGATCTTTATCTCTTGGTTTCCTAGAATGCCTGAGGAAGTTTGAAAAGGACCCACAGGTCTGTGTTAAAACAAATTAACGTGGGCATCTCAAATAAATAATTCTGGGCTGTTTTGCTGATGAGCTTGTATTACGTTGCTGTTTGGATTCTATCTCTCAAAATTTCTAAATCAGCTTGGCCCATACTGGGTTGGGGTATTCTGCGATCTACGGTCCAAAAAAAGTAAATTTTTCCAGGCCCCGCTATTTTGACTCAGATAGTGAGATCCAGTTTCTTGAAATGAAGGTAATTGTTAAGCTATTCAGTATTTTTAAACTGGGATGTGCTTCAAAAGCTCCAACACATTTTTAAAAACCCAGCAAATTATTGTTTTTTAAATGCAAAGATCATGAACAATGCTAAATCAGGGAGAAGCAAACCCCATTCAGATTGCTTCTTACATCGTTAGACAGATTTTTTCTGGGTTTGTTTTAACATACTGGTATAAAGGATACTGCTCCCTCTTCCTGGCGTGTAAAGAAGGAAGGTTCACCTTTTACCTAAAGGAAGGGACTGGACAGAACTGGCCCGAGTGCCATCCTGTTCAACAGAGAAAGAGGAGGGGCCCAGCACAAATAAAAGGAGAGAAAATATTCTCTTTTTATCACTCGCTCGTTTAGAAAAGAAACCACAGGTGGGATTCATGAAAGCTTACAGAAGTCAAGAGAGGTCAAAAACCAATTTTCTCACTTGTTGAAAACAACCTACGGATTCTTTTGAGGGTTTTTTTTAATTTTTTTTTTTTTTTTTTTGTATTCTTGGCCAGAGAGGCAGCTTAATAGACAGTCATATGGCTGCACTGAATATACATTCAGTGAGAGAGAAACATTACAGTCTCATTCTGTTTTGCTCCTAGACTACGGCCATTTCCATACTAGACTGTCGTAGTGCTATTATTCTACTTTCAACATCCTATGGAATCCCGGATTTGCAGTTTAAGGATGGGCCTTTGAGACCTTAGTCCATCATGATTTTAATGTGGATCTATACAGTCATCAGTGATTTGGATATCTTTTCGTTCTCTCATCATACTCATCTTATTAACTAGAGTTCTAGAGAAAAGCTGGTCATCTTAATCCACCTACGATGCTATATTACCAGATCATTCCTGGCAGAGTTCTGGAGCTATAGTCCAAAAAACTAAATAGTCCAAGTTCTATATATTAGCCCCCACTGGCAATGCAGTCTGTCACAGATCTTCAAATGTCCATGGCTATATGGCAATATTTGTGTGCTAGTCTTCTGGAGTATATGAAAGTATTCAGAAAATAAAATAATTGGAATTCTAGTCTACTGCCTGCCTATATAGCCCACAAAGTTTTAAATTATCCACTTTTCAAAATTATAGTATTTGATTGATTGGATATATGTTTATTCATTTATTGAACATTTGTTGTAAATGTACAACACTTTTTTAAACCTTTTTTTCGTACTGCAAATCTTTTTATCAATATATTCATTAAAATACAATTCTGTGTGTGTATGTGTGTGAGAGAGAAGCATCTCTTTCAAACTGTGTCCTAAAATGCTTTGGTAGATAAATAATAAGTAATCTTATGGGGCAGAGAGAAAAAAATCAACTGGAATACCTCAAGCAGTCAATATATCATATTTACATTTGGCATTTGGGAAAAGAAGTTACTTTTATAGGAAAACATGGAGAATTTTTCTCTTTTTTAAGAAAATATCTTAGGATTCTTGGGAATGTCTTCTAATGCTGTATGCCCACTGGGTCTTGACATTCCTGGTTGCATTTCTCATATAATTAAAATCATATGAAGAGGAGACAATGTGTGCTGACTGATTGTGATGCCTTTCACACAGTACAAGTATAGCAATATAATTCCACTTTCACTGCTAATGCAACTTCCTCTGAAATCCAGGAGTTTGTCATTTGGTGATGCAGGAGTGATCTCTGACTGGGAATTCTTAATATGCCTTCCTATGGTACAAATCCCAGGATCCCATAGGATGGAACTATGGTAGTTAAAATGGAATCTTAACACAGCAAGTGTGTAGGGTGAGAAAGCTCCATAAGCTCTCACCCAGTTCTATTATATTCCACACCAAACTCAAAAGTCAGAAGCAGAGTGCCTGTTTTACTCATGCAGGCTCTTCTCATGATCCAGAATCCTGCCCAAATAGAACAGGCTTTCTGCCTGAGACTTTCTTCACACACGATGTGGAGAAGGCAAAATGGACAGGTGATGGATGTTGGAAGCAAAGAGGCATCAACACTCATACAGATTAGTGAAAGGGAGCTCTAGAGAACATGTCTACCCTTTTGTTTCACCTCTCTACTTCTCTCTTTGATCTATGTTCTCAAGCCTTTATGATCCCTTCCTGCCTTCAGAGGTCATTTCCTCCTCCTTCCAAAATAAATTAGTCCTTTGTGTGTGAGAAGGGAGCATCCATGAGATTTCGGCCCTGGATGACTTACACTCATTCATAAGAGCCAGCTATTAGGGGCTCTTTTACCAAAAGTTAGGGAACCTTTTTTAAAATCTATCTCCTTTCCTATCCAAGATGGATTTCCTGAAACAATGAATTTACATTTTTCCTTTTTTTTTAACCTTACAAGACCATCTCGAGTATTTTCTCAAACCAAACCTCACATTGTACGAAACGTAACACTGCATTGGCTATGCTGGACTCTGCTTGATATAGACACCAGATATTCCTACGGTAGAGATGAGATAGTGGAGGGCCCTGTTCTCATACACAATGTGAACTAGGTGATTAAGTTTGAAACAATTTGCTTCAGAATTGGCAACAAACACTGCATTTGCTAAAGCTGCACATTCTGGAAGTGAATCCAAAACAACAGAAATAGACAAGGATGATTTTTTTTAAAAAAATCTTTTCTTTTTTGCTTTTCTTTTCTTTTTTGTACAAAATCATTCCAGCTTCAAACTGCAACTGCCATTTTTAAAGATTTCTCAACCATTCCAGCCTATGTATTCAGCTGCAATAGGCTGGTGCTGGGAACTCCACCGCAGATCCCTCATAGCTACCGTGTTTCCCCGAAAATAAGAAACTGTCTTATATTTATTTTTCCTCAAAAAGACACAGTATGGCTTATTTTCAGGGGATGTCTTATTTTTATTAAGTATGGTACAACAATCTACATTTATTCAAATATAGTTAAGTCGTCTTCTGGAACATCGTCATAACTCTCCAAACCCAGAATTCCATTCTGAATTTCTTGCGACTCCATTTCCTTTAGAACCATTGGCCCCAATCTTTCATGTCGAGCAATAGAGCTCTCATTAAATGAGCAGCTCTTATCCATGTAACCTGCTCGGAGTGCATCGGCGACAACACTGTCAGTGATTTTATGGTCTTTGAATGGCTTGTTTATTGCAATATCAAGAGTCTGCAGATAGGCAGTCATTCCTGCAGGAATCATTATTTGATCTATTCTTCTCTCTGCAAGGAAGTTCTTCATGTCTTTAGCACGGTGAGTGCTGGCTGAATCCCAGACTAGCAGACCTCTTTGGCCACCTCGCAAAACAAGTGGCAGCATTAAATCAAGCCACTTCCTTATAACTGCTTGTGTGCACCAGGTTTTTCGGTTTCAAGAACGTAAATGCCAGAAACACGTTCAATCTTATCTTTCTTGCCCTTAGTGATGATAAGAGGTGTGGCTTTCTTTCCATTCAGACGAATTGCCAAAATACAGGTAACACGCGAACTTTCGTGACCAGTGGAGGGAACGTAGATTGAGGAGGCACCCCTCTGTTCAATTGTCGTTTGGGCTCCTTGACCCATAAACACTGCAGTTTCATCCATAGCAATCATGTTGCAAAGTTGGTATTTAGAAAAGTCGATGCCATCAACAAAGGACTTGAATGCAAATGCTCGCTTAATAACTTCAGCATCTTCCAACTTAAACAGTGTTGTTGATTTTCTGAGAGACAGTTCATATCGCTGAAGGAAGCCATCCAGCCAGTGTTGTGATGCTTTGAATTCTGGGGATATTTCAAATTGTGGTGCTGTTGCAAGGGCAAATGCTTGAACATCAGCCCTGCGCACAACCAAAGCCTGTGCTCTCCTGTCAGCAATCCATTCACTGATCATATCTTCCAGCTCAGGAAATAAAGGTTGTCGACCTGAACCACACTTGCGCTTCTTAGCATTTCCTCTGCCCACCTGTAGACTGAGGTTATCGTATTCTGCCTGCCATTTTTGGACCATTCGGATATCCAACTTCTTCTCTTTGCAGAAGGCCGTAAGATTCTTGCCCTGGGAGTCCTCCACAATTCCTTTCTTGTACTCAACAGAATAACTCTTTCTTTTTACACTCATCTTGTCTTGGGGTACAGATACTCAGGAAAAGCAGAGATAGGCGAGCTAAGCTGATGTGTAAGGGCTGGCTTATTTATCAGGGATCCAGTGAGAACTGGGTCCAATCTGCACAGTGGAGCTGGGATGATCTCTCTGGGCTCAGTAGCAGACTGCTTGCTGAAGCTTTTCCCCTATCCCCTGCTGTTTGTGTGGGGTGAGAGAGACCCACAGACTGTTGCTGGTTGGTGCTGGGGGAGGGAGACCCACAGTGCTGAGTAGAACAGCAGCCACAGCTTTACTTCTTCCCCCTGAGGACACACAATACCTAAAGCAGAGCGTCCTGCTCCTCACTTCACTGAGGAGACTTTTACTTTTACTTTCTATGCCTCAGCTGGTACGCTGCATAGCCACGCCTATCACTATGTCTTATTTTCGGGGTATGGCTTATATTGCACAAATGCTTAGAAATCCTGCTATGGCTTATTTTATGGGTATGTCTTATTTTCAGGGAAACAGGGTATTAGGCCCCAGTATGTCGCTCATTGATGCAGAATTTAGCTAGCACTCCAAAAGAGGCTTGCCAACAATGCATTCCCCTGTGTGTACATTGTGAACTGGAAGCAAGGTGCTTGAAATCACACGTTATTTCAGAATCTTGGGATTCAGGCCCGGCAAATGATCTGTAACTATTTATTCTGTATTGCTGAAATGAGAGGAGGTGAAGTGTAGTACTTTGGTCTCCTACTGTATACAAATCCATAGAAGTGGAGGAAGTAATTATGAAATACACAGGAAGAAAATACAACAATATGGAAAAGTAGGATTCACCAAAGGTACCAGCTTGCCTTTTCCCATCTCCTGGCCTCAGGAATGAATGAGAGGCAGCTGCTGGCCTCAGTTAAACCTCTGCAGAGGGGAAGAACCAAGAGGCCAATAAAATACCACTGTGGGCCCTGAAGGGGGTGGATATGAAAAGCAGAACTGCAAGATAGCAGAAGGGATGTGGGGGCTGCAGGACTTGAGTTGCAAGGAAATTAAGAGCTGTCATCCATAGGGCTTTCAGAACCTGGCCTAGAATGCTAGGGCCTGGCCTAGAGTCTCAGGGGCTTTTCTCCAGTCCTCAAGGCAAAAGGAGGGAGTCTCAGGACAAAAGTGTTGCCTTGGAAAATATACTTGTGTGTGTGTTTTCTCCCTTAGAGATGAAATACATTTTAGAGCGTCTCAAAGGGGAAACCCAAACAGTTTGGCAAGGTAGAGAGAGGCCTGAGGATAGCTGATCCAAGGAGCCTGTCTTCTCCGAAACCTTCTCTTCACTGCTTTGTGTTTTGGTTTCCTTGGGATTCTAAATTTAACGGTCCATCCCCACCTAGGCCCATCATCCTGCAACTATCTAGCAAGATCCTTTTCCTGAGGCCATTTACCTGGGTACCATAGAAGCTCGTCCTGCAGCTACTTTCACTAGGGCGTTGCCCAATAAACCATCTGGAGACTTTCTAAACTTAAAATAAAGGCTCTTTTTCTCTAGGTACCATATTTGCTAGTGTATAAGACACACTTTTCCCCCTAAAATATACCCTTTGAAAATGGGGTGCATCTTATACACCAGCAAATACGGTAACATTAAAAACATAGGGAATGAACCAGGAGCCAAAGTTCTCCTTGCCCAAGCAAACAGGAAGGGAAGGGATAGTGGAATTCAGGTGAACCACTCCTTACCTTCTCTTCCTCTCCTGTGCATTTTGACTCTCCTAGGGCCCAAGAAAAACTGGTGCAGCAATATCTTCATTCCCCTCCTCTCCTGGTGCAATACTCTTTTCATTCCCCTCCTCTCCTGGTGTATCACTCCTTTCATTCTCCTCATCAGGAAACTATAAAACTTTTTTTCCTGAAAAACATCTTTTGAAAGTGGGTTGCGTCTAATATGCCAGCAAATACGGTAAGTGGCAATGGGTTTGACTGAAAAAGCAAGTTTTGTTTGAAAGAGCAAGCTTGATGTATACCTTCCCATGGATCCTACAACCTCCATGACAATCAGAGAGAGTAGGATTAACAACCTAAAACTCAGCACTACTACTACCATTAAACCAAAGCAAGAAGCATAATTATGTAGATGCATTGCAGTGTACCATTAAAGTGTGGTAAAAATTCTAAAAAGTAGAGAAGAAGTAAAGATACCAGCCCAGAAAGTCTGTTTGTTAAGTAAATGTTGTCATTCATCAAGTAAATGTCTTCAAGAGGTTCCAGAGATGAGAGTGATAACAAAAAGTAGAGGAAAGTAACTTTCATCTGGTAGGAGAACTAGTAGAGTCTTTCTTTCCTGCAACCATCTGCAAGATAACTACCACATACTTACTGGAATCATCTTCCCTCTACATCAGATATCAAACCTGTAGTGTTTAAAATCAAGAAAATACAAACACAAATACCTGGAGTGTTTAAAATACAGGAAATACAAATTGTCATCCAGAACTACTAGTGTACTCTGTCTCATTTGAAACAAACTTCCCTCAGATTTCTAAATGAGCAATTAACAAAAACATGAGTTTGACATTCCCATTTTGGGACATCTCAGGAATACATATGCTTAGCCGCTTTAAATTACTGTCTTTATTCACTCAGATTGTACCTGTAGGAATGAATGAATTGCAGTGAAGCTCCATTGGAAAATAGTAGATTTGTCTTCAAATATATTCAGAGCTTGGGTTCCAAATAAGACTTGAGTCCCACTAGCATCGTTCTATCATTCATAAGTAAAAACTATATTTGATATTATAATAAGGTAAAATCTGGTTTGTACCTTCTACTGACATATGTATGTATATATATATGCTTTTTCATAATCCCACGGACAGGAAAATTAGAAAAGCTTGAAAGCATTCATCTTTTCCCCACATTTCCATGTGTCCCCCCCAGGAATCAAAGCTAGCTTTCTTCCTTGAATCTTCTTCACAAGGAAAGAAGAGCCACTGGCCTCCTCTCATGGTGAAGCTCATCTTCTCTAACAATTGGGTGGATGAAGAGGAAATAATTTTAGCTGTATGAGAAAGAATAATGAAAAGAAAAAGTGCATTCCCTGTTTTGCAATTTGTTCATTCTTCTCACCATGAAAGGATTCTGTGAGTGGGACCTACTTTGTACAAATTTCAGTTGTACCCTTCTGTGTATTTTAACATTTCTGTCAAGTGCTCATGCTATAGTGAACAGATAAACATGAAAATTAATGGAGTAGTCAACATTGGACAGGGAGGCAAATTGAGTCAAGGCCAGCGGCCAATAGGGCCTACTTGTCTCCACTGTCCCCATCCTCGTTCCCTGTCTTACCTTCTCCCATATCTCACCAATCTTTGCCATCCACAAACAATGCTAAAACTCAGGAGGACATATTTGTACATCTTGAACCCTGAGCCCTTGAACCTCCAGGCACTTAGCTAGGTCCCTGGTCAAAATATGCCCTTGAATCATAAAATCATAGAAACCTATAAGGGACCTCACAGGCTATCAAGTCCAACTCACTGATCAGTGCAGGATCTCCACCTAAAGCATCACCAGAAGGTTAGTGTCCAGCCTCTTTCTGAAGAAGTCCAGAGAAGGAGACTGCACCACCTCTCCTGGCAATTGATTCTATTGTCAAATTATTCTTACTGTCAAGAAGTTCTCTCTAACGTTCAATATCTATCCTCCTATAAATTCAAACCATTAGATCTGGTCCTACCTTGTGGGCAGGAGATAACAGGTCTGCTCCCTTCTGCCTATAACAGCCTTTGAGGTATTTAAAGAGTGCAATCAGTCACCCCTCAGTCTTCACTTCACCAACGTGAACAAGCTCAGCTCCTTCAACCTTTCCTCATATGTTATGTTCTCTAATATCTCTTATGCCCAGATATATGCAGATATGAAACTCTATCCTTTCATTTTTGTTGCATTTCTCAGAACTCTACTGTCATTCCTGTCACTTCACAATTCTACTCTAGACTTTATCTGTCCTTCCTGCATAAAATCTGTGGCCAGAATCCTGCTGGTGTCTTATACATGTTTGTATTTCCCTAAGAAAACAGTTGGATGTGCACATTCCACTCAAGGTTGAAGAAGTGAAGTTGTACATGCAGTGCATTGCACATGGCAGCCCATTGCATGTTGGTGCACATGTAACATCTGGTTGGACACTTGGTGTTTTGGGTTCAGTTGCACAACATTGCTAGTTCACACAAGAATGTGTATATACCCACATAAGGATTTACAATATGCAGCCCCAATGTAAGGATCTTAACCTGCATTTGATAGGCATTTTTCCTAGTGTATGAATTACTCTGCATTCTATTTTTCATGTATTCATTTGTAATAAATTTTCAAATGACTATAACATGCTTTTTTTTTTCAAATGCATATGATTCTGTATACATTTTTCCTTTGTGGGGATGCATTGAAAACCTTGGAAGTGCACAGATTTCTGAGAGAAGATGCATTTTGTCCCGTCACCTATCTTGAAGAGTCTGAAATACATATTTCCTCAGGAAGTGTTAAGGAAGCAAATTTCTTTTCCACCCTTGCCTTCAAAGAAGGTTAAACATTAAGCAATGGGGTTTGCATTTTATGATTTCTGTGGTTCATGTCCATATGATGGGAAGCTATGTGGCTGAGTTTAGTCTATGCAAAATATATTTTTACAAATGAATGCAGCAATGATGCTTTTTCCTCTTTCACCAAAAGGGAAAAAATTAAGGGAAAAAATTCTTAGATTGTCTCACTATATGGTTTTCAATGCAAGAAGATATTCAGAAATGGTTTACCATTGCCTTCTTCTGTGCTATATTAATAAAAGTTAGCTAAAGTGCTATTGCTATTGTCTCTAAAAAGTTATGCTGTGTTCTTTTGAAATCTGCACAATTTTAATAACTGGTGTTATTATCCAGTGATTAATTGCTGAGTTGGTAGTCTCATGATACCAATAAGGAGAGAACAATGGAGATAAATACAAATCTATGCATTAGCTCACCCTTTATCTATGGATGATCATAAACATTTCTAAGTGAAACATTTCATAATGTGAACTGTGATGCATATGGGAATATGCTGTGATGTTTGGACAGCTGACATTTAGACAATATTTATAATCATATTTCAAGTATCCTATCCTCTGTTCACTGTGTAAAACTGACTTAATAGTCTTGTGAATTGAAAATATATATGGATGAAGAGCTTAGAATGTTTCCACTTCCTTGTAAATCCTTAATCAGATTCTGTGATTCTGCTTTGTTTCCTCTTTCAAATGTTTTCAGTCCACTTTCAATGGTGAAGCTCAATTATATGTCATTTATTGTATAACAAAGCATTGTCTTATTATAAAACTGTCAAGATGAACCAGATAAACTATTACAGTTTCTTTTACAATTTCAGAAACTATCAGAATACCATTAGAATTATATATTCCAAGTTAGTTCAGGGTTTTTTTCCCTTGACTAATGAACTTTGGGTAAGTTCTATTTTTGTTTAACAGAAGTCTTACCCAGTGCCATCAAAATGAGCTATAACAAAAAGAACTGCAGCATTTAAAAAAATGGAGAAACTTTAACTTGGGAAACTTCTGATTCAACACATGTTGTCTACAGGCTTCCTTGCAGAAATTTCTGATCAGGAAATATATCCTTCAAGTCTTAAATACAAATCTGGAAAAGAGGTCATCAGGGAAGCCTAGACTCTCATAACAAAAAAGAACATTGGGGTCATTTTCCCACAATAAGATCTACTTTCAAAGTCTACCACTCATTTTCTGGCTTCTGGGTTTTATATTCTTTGGTGTTTCATGGCAATTTATCTTCCATGTCATGTTTTAAAGAGGATTCCTTGTCTTAAACAAATGGAACACTTACAGGATTTCACTCTTTGCCTGCATAGTCTAACAATTTTCTGTAGTATCAATACTTTATAAAGCTGAAAATGAAATAAGAAATATAAAAGAATACAGATTTTAACCAGTAAATGAGCATTAAGGTATGCTGTTTATTGGATCTACCTTTTAAATATTAATATGTAATCAGTTTCAAGAGTTCATTCTTTTTACTTCGTCTTGTCTTTTTTTCCTTCCAATTTTTCTAATGATGTCCCCATAATGAAAACTGGTTGGATATATATTATAAATTCCATTCCCTGAATCTGAGTTTTGGAATAAGTTTGATTCACATGGAAAAGAGAGAGCTAACTGCACCTCGGTGGTATTTGTGCAAGTTGTTTTTACTGCTTGTATCTGTTGCAAATGAAATCCTGTTGGTTAAGCACCTTTTGACTGAAGAGAAAGGTGGGGGAATGTGGTGTCATTTAGGTACTTTTGTAAGGGTAGTTTTCACTTGAATATTTGTCTTTCATGCTACTACTGTTGCAGAAGGCACACCAGTGCTGAAAGAGGCAACAGCAGCAAAAAGAAAAACCTAAAATAAATAAACTGGGGAAAAACGGCTTTGGAGAAAGTTGGCTCATCATTTCCATCTACACTTCTTTTGTAACGGTAAAATACCTAATAAGCACAAATTCCTCATTTTCAAACTCTTCTGCAGCCATGTGCCTCACTTCCCCTTTATTATCTCTCTGCTCGCTTATCCTGAAACATTCCTTCTCATTTGCTCCTCTAATTCTATGACACTTCATCATGAAAAAGTCTCAATTTTTCCTGTAGTGGTAGTTGATGCCTCCTGGGATTGCAGCACGGGAGAGAGGGAGAGCAAGGGGGACAACCTGTTAACAGTAGTAAGGCTGACATGACCCTCTTCTCCCAACATTTTACATCAGTTCCATTGCTCCTTCCCTCTAACACACAGAAACACAGTATTCCTTTCATGCCACATTATTTCACAGACAATATCCTCTCTCCAGCACACATTTCTTCCTCAGAAAGATAAATATGGCTCTCAGTCATACACTCACACATACCTTACGTGTGGTCTTACATACACAGGTGCACACACGTACAAATGCTTGTCATGCATACAAGATTTTCAAGCTAATTCATACAGACCTCCTCTGGAGGGGAATGATTCATCCCTATTCAGGCCTGTTGTGCTGAGAAAAATAAACCTCACCATCTAACATGATCCAATAGGAATAAGAACAGGAACTCTCATCTCTTCAGCTCAGCTGTGACAAGATCCCTCTTTCTCCCAATTGTTCGGCACTGCTAGGGATAAGATTGAAACTTCTTCATAGTCCAGCTGAAGAACAGAGAATTTCCAGTCTTCACCTCCCATAAACCAAGAAGGGAATAAAGACTAGGACTCCTCTTCATTTCAAATGAGCTGCAGAGAGGTACCTGCATATCTAGATGGAATTGTCAAACACTTGCCTTATTTTCTAATCCTAGCACTGAGTGGAAATCTCTGGTCTGTTTTGGAGAAACAGGCTGGCAGGCTTACTGTGGATGGTGTAACTACATTACCCCCCCATGTGCCCTACCAGATCACAACATTACATGAAGTGATTGCCTTGGTGAAACTAAGTGAGATTTTGATTTGGTTAGTTCCTGAATGGGAGACTGTGAAAGAATCCCATGTGTATAGTTTTGAGTTCTGTGTTGGAAAAAGGGTAGTTTATAATAGTTACAGCAGATATCATCATCATCACCATCATCATCTTTTCTATTTTGGAACCACAGTTGCTCTCTTTTTACTTTGAAATTCATCAGCTCTGGGAAAAGAAAAACACTGTAGTTCCAGAAATAAAATAAAAAAATGATGACGATGACGCTGATGACGACGACGACAACTTTGTAATTGTCATTTCAGTGGTGACCTATTCTCTGGGAGCAGTCCCCTATGGTCTGGATGAAATAGGCATAAATAAGGCAGCAATAATGCAATTACAAAAATAGACACTGTAGGCTACCCTCACTTATTTGACAGGTTAGGGACCAGAGCACTGTCAAAAACCAGAAATCATTAAAATGTGGAATCCAGTGTTTAAGACAACCAAGTCAGTGCCAAGGCTGCTATGAGTGTAAGAAACCAGTGCACATGGTTGTATAGCATAGGGTGTGAGAACAGGAAGAGCAAGGGACAAATTGGGGGAACAGAATATGGAGGAAAAGCTTCCAAATGAAATACATCTACATGAAATTCACACTCCACTTCCTTTTCCAGGGGAAATTTCTGATTGGGTGAGGTTTTGAGAGGAGTGGAATGGAAGCAGTGAAGGAGAGTAGTTCGGGTTACTGTTGAAAGTGTGAATCATCAAAACCCAGAATGTCACAAACTGGAGGACACTTGTACTTGGAACATGCTTCATTCCTAATGAACCTCAGGAATCCTAGGCTCTTCAATAGTAGAGAAGGAGTAGCAGAGGAGGCAGCAGTAGCAGTGGCTACCATTTTCTCTTGCTGCCATTAAGCTTGGAATTGCCTCCAAGAACTCTTATTTTGTGTGACATCATGTCTTTTCTTCAATCCTAGCTCAAACCCATACCCCTTTCATAACATCTTTTGTCTTCATCATTATTGCTGGAATAAAATTAAAGTAAATACATCTAGCTGCATATTTGCATATTCTTCTTCCATGCCTCTACTCTTTGCCATCCTTTGTTTCCTCTTCATTCATCTTATCTTAACATTTAAAACTGAGATTTAAAATGTTGAGTGTGAATTGGAGCGTAATTAAGATTTAAAATGCCAGTCGCAGAAATTGTGAGCAGGGTAGGATCATGCAAGGCAATGAGTCTTCCTATTTGATTATGGTAGAACTTGGCATAAAGCAAAGTGGCAAAGAGGTTTTGATTCAGTGCATAAAAACTCCACTACAGTTTATTTTTCCTCTAAGCCCAAACCTCAAGGGGAGGCCAAGAGACCCATTGAGGAAACCGCTTTCAGGAAAGGGGAGCTAACTTCATAATATCTTCTCCCACTTCCTTACACATCTTATCAGGAAAAGAGGCCAATGTCATTTCAGAAGTCAAAGGGGCAGAAGTCATTTCAGAACCACTCACAATAATCTTTGAGAACTCTTGGAGAACAGAAGTCCCAGCAGACTGGAGGAGAGCAAGTGTTGTCCCCATCTTCAAGAAGGGAAAAAAGGGGGACCCAAATAATTATCACCCAGTCAGCCCGACATCAATATGAGGAAAAGTCTTAGAGCAGATCATTAAGCAGTCAGTTTGTAATTTAGAAACTTAACTTAGAAAGCAATGCCGTAATCGCTAAAAGTCAACATGGATTTCTCAAAAATAAGTCATGCCTGATTAATCTTATCTCTTTTTATCATAGAGTTACAAGCTTGATAGATGAAGGGAATGCTGTGGATGTAGCATATCTTGATTTCAGTAATACCTTTACTAGCAAAGAAGTAGTAAAATGCAGGCTGGACAGGGCTACTGTTAGGTGGATTTGTAACTGGTTGACTGACTGAACCCAAAGGGTGCTCACCAATGGCTGCTTTTCGTCCTGGAGAGAAGTGGCTAGTGGGGTGCCACAGGGTTCTGTCCTTGGCCCAGTGCTATTCAACATCTTCATCAATGACTTGGATGAGGGAGTAGAGGTCATGTTGATCAAATTTGCAGATGACATCAAATTGGGTGGGATTGCTAATACGCCAGAGGACAGGATCAAATTTTAAAATGACCTTGACAGATTGGAGAGCTAGGCCAAAACTAACAAAATGTATTTCAACAGAGAGAAATGTAAGGTCCTGCACTTAGGCAGAAAAAACAGAATGCAGAAATAGGATGGGGGACATGTGGCTGGATAACACTACATGTGAAAGGGATCTAGGAGTCTTGGTATCTCATAAGCTGAACATAAGTCAGGAGTGTGATGTGGCAGCCAAGAAAGCCAATGTGATTCTTGGGTGCATTAATAGGACTATGGTATCTAGATCACAGGAGGTAATGGTACCACTCTATTCTGCTTTGGTTAGACCTCATTTGGAATACTGTGTCCAGTTCTAGGCACCTCAATTCAAGAAGGATATCAATAAGCTGGAGCATGTTCAGATAAGGACGACCAAAATGGTGAAGGGTCTGGAAGCCATGCCCTATGAGAAGCAGCTTAGGGAGCTGGGTATGCTTTGTCTGCAGAAGAGAAGGTTAAGAAGGGACATGATAGCCATGTTTAAATATTTGAAGGGATGTCATGTCGAGAAGGGAGTGGGTTTGTTTCCTAGTGCTCCAGAGACTAAGACAAGCAATGGATTCAAGCTGCAGGGAAGGAGATTCCATTTGAACCTCAGGAAGAACTTCCTGATGGTCAGAGCTGTCTGGCAGTGGAATATGATGCCTTGGAGTGTGGTGGGGTCTCCCTCTTTGGAGGTTTTTAAGCAGAGGCTGGATGGCCATCTGTTGGGAATGCTTTGATTTGTGTTCCTGCATAGCAGGGGGTTGGACAGATGGCTCCTGTGGTCTCTTCCAACTCTGTGGTTCTATGATTCTATGGATTTTAATTTGATGCATTTCGCTTAAAATTCGAGTGTCGACATTTTTAAACCAGTATTCCTTATTCTTTCCCTCACTCAAGCTTTGGAGAAAACAGAATGGCCCAGGAACTGATAAGGTTATGGGACAGGTTATAGGAGGCTTCTGAAAAAGAAACCATTTTACTCCAAATTACTATAACAAATTGCTGCCAGTTATATATTGTTTTTCCTTGACACATTGGTCACATGCCATTCTCTCTTCTTGTGTTGCCTCCTTCTCCTCAATAAATGGCTGAGTGACTGATATGAACCGTGCTCAAGGCTGTTTTTGATCTAACTGCTCATGTGTGCACTTAGATCAGCTTATGGGACCACTTGAAGCTCAAAGAGAAATGAATCCTTTCAAGAAAGGAAAACAAATAGCAAAAGGAGAAAGCAAATGCCTATGCTTAGGAAATAGGTTTTATTGGTACAATTATATTTTATTTTTAAAGTCTCAAAATGATACAAAAATATAGCCGTGTGATTTTTCACTTACATACTTGCAGGAGGAGAATTTTCACATTTTGTAGAAAGATTGGAAATAAATTGCAGCATTAACTTTGTTTTACTCTTAACTGTACTTGGAACTGATGGCAATATATGATATAAAACATATGATTGTAGTAAGCTAGCCTAAATCCTATTGTTAGTCCCAACTAGAGCAGATCCATTAAGTCAATGGGATTTACCTTCATATTGACTCACGATTCAACTGAAGTTAACCAATAACATTCTACCTAATTGTGGCATCTTTTTTGTTCTTAGCACTTGCATCAGAAAATGGCAAAATGAACATTGCTTCGTTATTCATATATTCTGGTGCCAGCATATAAAGCTCACAGCCGTGCTTCTCTATAAGGGCTTCAATGAATAACTTCGTGTTGCATTGTGATGGCAGTGGCTCATACATATTGGAAAGTGATGGCACTTTTCAGTATTATTCAGCTACCCTGAAAGTACTACAAAAAAAATATGGTTGTCACAGGCCATGGCTGCTGTCAGAGGGGAACAATTCAGTGGTTAGCAGGATGCAGAAGCAGCAATGGTAGTCAGGTAGTGGTGGAGGAAGAGGTGGTGATAGAAGAGGAGGAGGAGGTTAGAGGAGCCCCCACCACACCAACAGTCTCCACCAATATGACCCCTGCCACCAGTGCAACAATGAAGACCATCAGGGAGTCCAAGTCTCTACCTAGCCCAGAAGTGATGCTGGGCCAACCCTGGATCAATCAGGTCAATACTGGTAAACTTCAAAAGAACAACAGAGCTACCCCAGAAGAAAGTTTCAAGGAACACAGGAAAAACAAGAAGCAGTGTAACTCCAGAGAGAAGGGAGTAAAGGGAGAGAAATAACTGCAATGATAAGAAGCAGAAGTATCTATAGCTGTCTGCTGCTATGTATGTGCAATGTTTGTCTTCTTGCCAGAAAACTTCACCCCCTACACCTACAAATATAAATTGGTAACTCTCTTGGAAGAGAAGAGAAGGTCTGTCAGAGTTCAAGTCCCAGCCCGTGCCTCTCTGCAAGCAAAGGAAGGAAGGCGATAGTACCTGCCCAAGAGAAAGAGGCAACGGGGAGTGTCTAGTGCAAACAATCAGTAGAAGCGCTGAGCTGAGCTGAAGTCAAGGTCAAATTCAAATGGTCCAGAATGCCGAAGGTCCATCCAAAAGCGGTCAAGAGAGCTGGAACACAAGGGTCATGCAGACTTGAGCAGTGATTTGCTACAAGCAAACAGCAAGCCATGCCAAGAGACTTGTATAGCTGACAGAAAGAAGTGCTAGTTATCATTGTTCTGTTTTTTGAATCTCACCAAAACGGCTTCCCTCAGAGCTGCTCGTTTTTGTCTCCTCTGTGTTTGAAGCCTGGGGGGCAAAGGTGGATCTAATTCCTCTAAATCATTGCTGGTCCTTTCTCCCTCTGGCACTGGTTGCAACAACTCCATCTCAGCTTGTCTTTCAGCTGCTGGGGGTGATGGCAAGGTAGTTTGGTCTAACACTGGCTCTGTTTCTGGCACAATCAATTGCTCATCGACCTCTGAGCCATCGTCTATTGCAAGATCATTGCACTGCAGCCACATATGGTGGCTAATGCATCAAAGATTATGAGGACTTCCTGGATAGAACACAGGGAGAGCTGATCATAGAAAACCAAAAGGATGAAACTGCCAAGGAAAATGAAGAGGCCTGTAACAGTGAGGAAATACCCTGGAGGAAAGTCACTGTCAGGAGCAGACCATATAGAAAGGATTCAGAACCTGTCTGAATAAGAAATCATTTCCTTTATCTTCTGAAGAATGGCAGCAGTGAAGATACCAGGAAAAATATTAGAACAGATTGTACAGGAATCTGTATATCTGGATGCCCATGCAGTGATCAATAGGAATCAGCATGGGTTTGTTAGGAACAAATACTGCCAAACTAATCAGATAGATAGATAGATAGATAGATAGATAGATAGATAGATAGATAGATCAGGTCACTAGTATAGGAGATGGTGGGAATGCTGTATTTCAGCAAAGCACTTGATAAGGTTCCTCACAATGTTTTGATTAGCAAACTGATTAAACGTGGAATGATTGGGAACACTGTAAGGTGGATCCCAAAACTGGTTGGAAAACCATGCTCAAAGAGTTGTCATCAAAGCTGCACTTATAGCTGAAAGAAGGTCTCTAGCTGAGTACCTCAGGATTCTATCCTAGGGCCATTACTCTTCCATATTTTAATCAATGACCTAGTTCATGGGTTAGGGGGAATCCTTATCAAGTTTGCAGATGACACAAAACTGGAGGGTGGCTAACATATTGGAAGATGGGAAAAGAAATCAAAAGTACCTAGATAAACTAGAAAATTGGGCAGAAATTAACAAAATTAAATTCAGTAGGGACACATGCAAAATTCTACATTTAAGCCACAAAAACCAAATGCCCAGGTATAGGATAAGGGATCGATAGCTCAGCAAAACAGACCTTGGGATTATTGTTGATCGTAACATGAGCCAGCAATGTGATGCTGCAGCATAAAAGGTGAGTGGTATTTTAGTCTGCAGTAATAGGAGCATAGTTTCTGAGTCACATTATGTTCTATGCCTGTCAGGCTCTATCCAGAATACTGTGTTCAGTTCTGGGCAACTCATTTTAAGAAGGCAAGTTGGAACAGGTTCAGAGAAGGGCAACAAGGATGATAAGAGGTATGAAGAACAAAACATAGGAGGAAGGGCTAAAGGAGCAGGGCATGTTCAGCTTGATGAAGAAGATATTGAGGAGTGGCATGACTGCACTCCTTAAATGCCTCAGAGACTGCCATGGAAAGGAGGCAGCAGCCTGTTTTCTACTGCCTCAAAAGGTAAGACCAGGTCTAATGGTTTTAAGTTACAGGCAAGTAGATTTCAACTGAACATTTGAAGGAATCTCTTGACAGTAAACATAGCTTGCAATGGAATTAGTTGCCTAGAGGAGTGGTGGTGTGTCCTTCTCTGGACATCTTTAAAAAGAAGTTGGACAATGAGAATGGTTTATCTGGAGATCCTGCACTGGGCAGGCGGTTGGATCTGAGGACCCATAAGGCCCCTTCCAGTTCTATAACTCAATGACTGTACAAATGAACCTAGGTAGATTTAACTTCTTAATTTTAGCATAAGCTTTGTTGACTGTAATCCACTGGATCACAAGCTTTGAATCCATATCCAAAGTTTATCATTAAGTAAGTTGGTTTCTTGTGTGTATTTGTCCTGAACACATACAAACATTCAAAGAGGCATCCTCTTAAGACCAGATGGGGAGACTGCAGTCCAAATACCCTTTTTGCAACCCCCTCCAGACCCACCAAAGTCCTTAGATCCTTCCAGGTTTTTTTCCAGAGAAAAAAAATCACCCCCATATTACTCAAAATGTTGACAAAATGGGTGTTTTGGTTTAATTTTCCTATCAGTGCTCTCCAATGGAAAAATAAAAGGCAAAACTTGGCCAAAATCAACTGCATCAAAATGAAAGTGACTTCTGGCTGCTTCTAGTTTGCTGAAAATAAACTGGTTTATCTCCATTGGGGTGAGGATGTGTGGAAGAGATGGAGATGAAGTGGTATTCTTGCCCACACCAGATTGTCCACATTCCAAACTACTTTTCCTTATTACATTATTCAGATTACTGACTTCTGTCAATGTCTATATAATTTTGAATACCTCCTTTTACAGATATACTCTAATAAGCAATTAACAACAATCTAATCCTCAAGCATTTTTCATCACCCAATGTGCTCATTTGCAATTAGTTTTTTTTTGCTTTTGATGCTTTCAAATAAGTATCCTTATTTGAAATATTCCGGATGGACTATCCACAAATTATTAGCTATGAAATTTGTATACTTACTTACTACCCAAAAATAAGTACCATGTGAGTGCATCCACATACCGCTATTCTGAAGAATACATTCAATGAAAAATAGAACAATTGATTGAATTTTCTGAAAAAGAAGGACATTAAACTCATTGTGTGAAGTTGAACCAGTCACTTTATCTCATTCTAACCTACCTCAAAATATGCTTTATATTTATATATTTCAGGATAACCTGAAAGGAAGGTGGAATAGCAATGCCATTAATAAATAAATCTACACAAGTGTATCCCTTTTTACTTTCCCTTAGCACTAGAGATCTTTTTATTAAATATGCTGGAAATAAGACTGGGGCCCAAATGAAAGTAAACCAACAATGTGACTTACCCAAAGAAGTCAAACGTGTTTGCAACTGCTAGCATACCTTATAGGAGGCTACAAGTCTTCATGAGAACTCACTACAAAAGACAATAATGTTCGCTAAGTTGGGATGCAGTAGGGAAAGAAGAATATTGCATTAAAGAAAGATAGATGCAATCAAGGAAGCCACAACCCCGAGTTTGCACAAGACCTGAGCAAGATTGTTGATAACAGGCTGACTTGGAGATCTCTAATTCATAGGGTTGCCATATGTTGAACCCTTTGTTGTTGTGTGTCTTCAGGTCATTTCTGACTTTTGGTAACCCTAAGGCAAACCTATCATGGGGTTTTCTTGGAATAATTTGTTCAGAGGGGTTTGCCTTTGCCTTCCTCTGGGATTGAGAGAATGTGACTTGCCCAAGGTCACCCAGTGAGTTTCTGTCTCTGAGGAGGGATTCAAACCCTGGTTTCCCAGCCCCCCCCCCAACTGAGAACCCCAGGATTCCATAGGATGTTGAAAGTGAAATAATAGCACTATAACAGTCTAGTGCAGAAATGAGTCCAACATGCAAAGCACTATATCACATTGGCTCTAGTTGAAATCTATTTCACAGCAGTTAACAACACCAATATGCTTTAGTTTTAACATTACAGAGTCCATACCATCCTGCTTTGATTCTCATACTGCTTTGATTCTTTTCTTCTGCTATATTGTCAAGTTGTGCATATTTCAACATCATCAGGAAATGCCATAGAGAGTATAACATTTTGTTCCTTATATGATCACCAGCATAGCCTCTTCAACCTATACTTTAAAAGTCTAAGTTCAGTCAGGATTGTAACTGTTCACTGTTTTTGTTCCTGCAAGAGAGAATGAAGTAGTTGTTCAGTTTTCTCCCAACTGTAAGAACATTTTCATTTTCAAAGACATTCTCATAGTTTGGGACATAATTTCCCATCTTCATCTCACTGCTAATTGTTGCCTTGCTGCTCTTCTGCTCCATCTGCCCTTTTTCTCCATCTAGCCCTCTCCTCTCCCTTCTGTCCTCTTCTGTATTCAGTCTGCTTCCCTCTGATCCCTTTCCCTTTCTTGTAGATCCTCGTCTTCTTGTGCCTTTGAACTCTTCCTGACCATATAACAAAAGCCAGAATGCCAGAGGAGCAGAAGGGGAGCCCCTTAGGTACTTCCTAGGCAGATGTGAGTGAAGATTCATTCCCACCCATATGAAGTACTCAAGCCCCCATGTGCTGGCCAGCCACCTGGCCTTGCCTGAAGCCCATGAACAGTGCAGGGGTTTTTTAGGAAGAACACTTGCATGCAGAGAGAGAAGACGGTGGCTTCCTGCTGCTTTGACACACTGGAAAACCAGTTATCTGGTAAGCTGGGACTGGAGTGGGCCTTTGGCCATTATTCCTCTCAGTGAGGTTTCCTGGCCCTCAGAAACCTGATTTTCATCACTCAATCTGTTTATTCATATTCTTTCCATCTCTAAGTTCAACCAGCACTGTAGTGTTAAATATTTAGGAGATATTCCATTTATTCATTTACTTTTTCAGCTTTAAAAGAACTGCTGAGATAAGGGCACAATGGACATTGGTACACTTTTGAGTGTAGGGATACAGTCAATTCCAAAATGTTTCTGAGATTAGTTTTTAACTTTTTGATCCTTCAGAAAACCAACGGCTCTTTCTGCCTACTGCAAAAAAAATTGGGGGGGGGGGGAGAGAAAAAAGATTCTTGCAATTCTATTAAAGTGTTTTTTTTTTTAAAAAAAAAACTAAATCCATTTAATCAGATGGGCAATTTATTTCAAATGCTAATTACATGGATTACAGCTTTTCTGCATACAGAAATGATACATCTGATCATTCAAAAATACAAAGCCTTTATTCCCCAAGGTAGGCACTAATGTGGAATCATCCTGCACTTTAGCTAAAATCACCATTATTTAGGTAAGAATTAAATGCTCTTATTGAATTGGGAACAATCAGTGTGTCTTTGCTGTGCTTTGAGTACCAAATTCAAGGCATACTGCACAAGCCTGAGATGAATTAGCTCTTCTTAAATTAAGGAATATTACAGCCAGTAATATGACATTCTTTTTTATGACCATGGCTTGGGTTATAATGTGACAGGAAAAAAATGTAATGTTTCCAAAATGACAGTTTTTAGATTTGTGTTGCCTGAGGTAGTTCAGCCGAACAATAAACTATAATTTGATTGATGGAAAATTGAAGTGGTTCATCTAACTTGCCAGCCTGTCATACCCACAAGCCTTTAGTTTTGCATGTATGATGATGTATCACAGTTTTAGAGATAATGTTGTTTGTATTATACATGAAATTTTTTTTAGGCACAAAAATGAAGACTTCATTACTCAGTAAAGATCAAAATATGCTACAGAGTAGCCAGAAATCAGATTTGGTTCAGGATGGATTTGTAGACAGAAAAGTGCTCCCTTTCTGTAACCCAATGATAAATAACATACGGGCTGGGACTATTTTTATTTTCATGTGGAAATTGCCATATCACTGATTATGAAATTATTAACTTAAAGGTAAGGGATATCTGCACCCAAGAGAGACAATCAAGAGGCTGCAGTTTTGCCGCTTTACCTAATAAATGCTGCACATTCTGGGACTGGTCAGCAGAAATCTTTTTAAAAGGGCAATAATATTTTTATAGATTTATAAAGGCACTATTTGGGACAAAGAAGATCTATGGCAAAATAATACAATCTCTGATTCAGCATTCTGAGCTACAGAAGCTTTCTGAAAATGGCATTTGCGATAGACGTTAAAATATGCAATAAAACCAACTTTTATACATCTGAATATATAATGCAGAGGGATCCACGGCTGGTCAAAGACAGATCAGCAAAAATTCCCTCCCCGCACTGACCATCCCTAAGGCCAATTATTTTGGCATCCCACTATATCATAAAATTCCAATGCATCCATAATACTTTGAATAGTAATAATTTGATAACTGACAACCAAAATCATCTGCTAATACATTGTTCACACCCTTCTAATTTTAACAGCCAAGCTCCGAAGGGAGTTTTTTTGTTGTTCAGCCACTAGGAATCAGAAAGCACTATCGATCATGGGGTTGCAAAAGATCCAGTAATCTTTGTGGTAGAGATCAATCTATCTTCTACCCACTTTTGGCTTAGTTACAGTCTTCAAAAACGTTGGGATCCATCCCTCCACCCCCAATTCTCTTTCCCTATTCACCATACTTTTTAAAAATTCCTATTTACCATACTTTCCCTCTCTGCTTCTGTAAATAACCTCAATCCCCTTCTGATGCTGACTGAACCTCATCCCTTCACCTTGCTCTCCCTCAGATCCTTCTTTCTTTTACTTCCTTACCACTGGGACAATGTATGGAGGGTGAGAAGACTTGTCAAAACCTGATCAAATGGCATATTTTTCTTTTCTCATTCATTTAGCACTGAAAAATCAGCAGCAGGAAAGCAGAAGGATTGGCTAGGATGGGAAACATTACTCCCCAATAGCTGTACTGTTTTTGTTTGTTTGTTTGTTTGTTTGTTTGTTTTGGTGTTCCACTGGATTAAATTCATATTAGAAGCCAATTTTTCCCTCTGCTTTTCATGTATGCGCTTTCATGAACAGCAGTGAAGCTTCTTGTACATTAGTCTAGATACTCATTAATATTCCCTCTCCCTAAAACTGGGGAAGGAGTGACCATGCTTTTGTGAAGCAAAAACCTTTGAATCCAGAAATTACTCTGTTCTATTTTTATTCCACTGGCAAACCATGTAGGGATATTTAATTGGTACACTGTACTTCTAGTTTTGTGTGTTCGGAATTAGAGGCACTGAAGAGTTAGGATTTAATCGACACATAGAGCCTCCTATTATTACGTTGAATTGTATTCGAGACTATTCTTGAAGTAACAGAGGATCTCTCTGTAATGAGATTTCTAAGATTACTGTTGGGAATTCTCTGTAGTGGAAGTGCTTCCTTCTTGGGTCATTACATCGCCATAAGTCTTAATTTTCCAGACATTTTACTCTTTCTCCCACAGTGTCATTCTTTTTATCAAGGGCTCAGAGCTGAAAGTAGCATTGTCTTTTCCCCCATTTTAGCTTAAAACGGAACAGCACACTACAGAATCTGGGGAGGAATAATGTTCTGAGAATAGAGGTGGCCATTTTACTACTGGAAGAGTATCAGCGGGCGAGCTATTTGAGTGTGCAGGGAAAGGAATTGTAACATTCAGCAAGATACATTGAAGGCTCAATTGTGGGAAACCAACCTATTTTTACAACCATTTCATATGATTATTTCTGACTTTTAAAATATTTCTCAGCTCTTTGGTCGAGAAGATGGAAATTCTTTGTGGAGGCTTTACTGGCGTAATCTTCAAACCAGACACTCATGCAGAAATGTCTGTGACAGAGAATGCACCTGAAAAACAGTAAGTGGGCATCACTATTGGTCATTTATGTGTCCATCTGAACACAAACCATAGGATCAATCAATTGATCACCTTTCAGTTTCACCAGCCCAGGTGCCATTTTATAAGGGGTTGTTTCATTTTATCCTTGCAGCAATTCCAGCTAAGAATGGAAGATTGAGACTGGCACAACATTGCTTACAAAACCTCACAGCTTAGCCGGGAACTGAGTCAGGGCATCCCAAATCCAAGTCTAATCTCCTATCCATTATACCACACTGGCTCAAAGAGATCTTGCCAAGTTGAGTTATGAGAAAGGTGGAGCAGAGGTAGAATACTATTTTGGGGTTACAATTACAGTCTAAGCTATTGCACATCTGAGGTGGGAGAAGTGCTGCCATCTCCTTCTTTGCTAAATGGCATTACTACTGCCATCAACTTTCATGCTTCCCTCACTATTATCCTCCATCACCAGCTGACAGTGGGTGAATACTTCCAGGATATGCAACACTGGCTGTATACAGTGGCTAGCATTGCCCTCCACAAAACTTGCCAAGAACAAATGCTTAATTCTGAAGATCCCTTGGAATGAGGCCTTTGAAACCTGGCCATTTCTGAACAGTAAGCCTCTCTGGGGCAGCACTGGTGGGAATCCTCTTGAAATGAGAATTAGTACAGGCTGATGTTTTTGACATTTTGCCATCTCAGCTGCCTACCTCACTTTACCCTAGGGGATGGACCCACACTGCAGCTTGGAGAAAGAAAGAAGAACTCTTGGAACTGAAGCTGGTCAGGAGTCCAATAACATTGAGGGCCAAACTACGTATTACTTTGAAGAGCCATGACTGCAATTTCTTGTGGTTTATATTTTGTTAATTAGCATTTCCATAGTGCCAATTGAAAAACAAAGGTTTCAAAGGAGATATACTTTCAACTCTTTCCTACTATTTCCTATTATTATTATCATTTGGTATTAGCTCCCAAAACTGCTAATAGGTTCTGTGTGGTGGAAGAGGATAGATGTTTTATTTAATCTGCTTGTGATGAAGAGAAGGAGGAGGCATTTTAATTTATATTATATCATATCTTGCATATTGTGCTATTATGATGATTAGCATGCTGCATAAGTATTTTTATCATTTATAATTTACCATTTTATATTTGGATAATTCAGAAAACTGAATATGCATATGAGGGGAGTAGCACCCTAAATACCCTAAAGGCACCAGATCTCATCTGATTTTAGAAACTAAGTACGTTCATGCAAGGCAAAAAGGTGTGAAGGAAATGAAGGAGGAATGCTTCTGCATGCAATTGGATTTCCGTCATGAAGACAACAACCATGACTGATCAGGATTTCAGTTCATATAGAGGAAAAAGCTTAAGAAACATAGAAGCAGCTTCCTTCAGACTGGTGCTGGTCACACATTGGATGGGCTCTGTGGCCAACACATGTAGCATCAGTGAGAGGCAGGGTCTCACTGTATGTGTTCTATATCCAGGGATATCAAACACCCAATAGGGCTATGCACATACAAACCACAGAGTTCAATTGCAGAACGCACATGGAATCTGACACAAGATACCAGATTCCAGATTTAATCTCCAGTATTTCCAGGTAGAATTGGTAGAATTTCCAGGTAGAATCCTGAAAAAGAAAAGGGGATTTGTAGGCCAAGATGGACAATACTACCTAGCCAGATTTGCAATAGCACAATTTCTTCTGTTTATGCAATTGGAATCCTTAACAAGGATACCCAATGAAATTTTGCAATTAGTACCTTGGGCAAAGAGATCTAGTTATGAAGCAAGAACAGCAGCTGATATTTAGAGTAGTGTCGTGGACTCCTTTTTGATTGGCCCAGCAGTGATTGGTCAAGTGGCTCAACAGGAAGAGTGACAAGCAGAGCCTAAACAAAATTATGCTTTCAGGAATAATTGTCCAGATCCAAACTTCACATTCCACAAACAGAAGGTTTCCTTCCTTCCACAGAATGCAAGAGAAAGCAATTTCTGGTGGTTCCCTCTTCCTTCTGCAACTGCTTATAACTTCTAACTCACTAAACCTCAGAAGCAGATTTTCCAAGCAGCTGGTGGATGAGGAGACTATCAAAAGTCTCCATCCCTCCATCTACCAACAAGATTCTTCTCTGATAAGAATTCCTTGTTTCTGCTAGCAGAACAGAAGCAAAGTCTTAATTTTGTCTGAAACCTCTACTAGGACTATATCTACCAGAATGGGTGTTAGGGATCTGAGATCTGAATGCTCAAACATTTTTTCCCCAAAAAAGTACCACTCATTTCAAATGTCTGATGTTATTTGTAGTGAAAGCTAGGGAGGTGTGTTATATTAGCTTGTTAATTCAGAAATAAGGAACTGAGAAACAGCAGCACATGGCTCTGGGTTGTTCAGGGAAAGGACCGCTGATTAATGGACACAATTCACATTAATAAACAGTGAGGTGAAGGATCTACCCAGTCTTATTGTCTTGCAGACCTCTTGGAAATGTAGGGATTTTTTTTGTCATTGAGGAAACAAAGGTTGGTGTTATAGATCTATATGTGTTACAGGCTGGAAACCAAAACTTTGCAGGAATAATCTGAGTTTTTCAGCCAGTTCAGACTGAGGACCTGCAATAAAGGAGTCTCCTTTATTACTGCATTTTTTTTCTATTTGTCTATGCCTCCATTCATTCCTTCTCTTATTTCAGTCAGATTAACATGTTCTTACTAATGTACCATGATTCCCCTGCCCTTCTCTTGAGAAAACCATGGCCGTATAAAGAAAAAAAAGATAGCTGAACATTACCACTACAGATATTTTGTTATTTTTAACTCATATGGTACATTTTGGTTTTTCTCCAGGGTGTTCATAAGTGGTGCACATAGTTTGCCTCTTTCCCAGCTTACTCTCCGATCTACAACTCTGTGGTGAACATCTGCCTAAGAAAGTGAGTGACTGGTCCAAGTTCACCTGGTAAGTTTCATAGCTGAATGAGGATTCAAACCTGGATGTCCCTGGTCTCAGTCCAGCATCTTAGCCACTGTATCATATTGGCTGTCACTTGCAGCAATTTGCAACCTCTGACGTTTATCTCCCTTTATTTAAACCAGTATAAACATTAGAAATGCAAATAGTGCAGTCAAACTGATGCAGTAAGAGTAAGGCTGTAATCCTATGCACAGCTGCCTGGGAAATTAGCTCCAATATATAATGGCATTTTCATTTCAAGCAAACATACTAACAATTGCCTTTAGAAAGTGTCTCTTCTGAAGCTCCCTGGCAACCCAAATCCACATCACAAGTGATGGGTGGAATCACATGTGATTTAGGACTGAAGAAATGCATTCCAATCTACTTGTGGACTGTGTTCAGAAACAAACAAATAAAAAAGGATTGAAATAGGCAACCAGCTACCAGGAGACAATAGCAACTGTTAGGATAGAGCAGTTTTGCAACTGTTTCACACTCAGACATTCCCAGTGGCTTTTGTGCTGTAGTTCCTCAGCATGTTTATTTGTTTGGAGCAAAATTTGTAGCCTTAAGTACTCACATATCTGATCCCTTAATGTACACAACTTCTTTCATGGAGCTTTTTGAACATTAAAGATGGTCAATCAGCTGTGGCATTTTAATTGGTGCCAGTTGGTTGTTCCACTGTTGCCGAATGACATATGTTTGGGGACTGCTCCCTGCTGGAAAGAGGTGAGCAGAAAGTGTCACTCTGCGTTTTTACCAACTAGCCAGTTGCACTGGCTTTGCACTGAATGTCACTGGCAACATCACACAGTGTGATAGTGTTTGGTGCATAAACAGAAATGCTGATACCTAGATGTAGCATATTATTTTTCTCCATACAAAAACAGTCCTTCAGATAATCCAGGGTTGTCACTTCTTGAACCAAAATAGGCAAGCATCTTGTCACAAAATCTTGCATTTGTGGATTCTGCAGAGGAATTCATTACAGCACTTCACATTACCAACACATTGCAACTCTTCTGCCACTCTTGTGTTATGTTGGAGGCATGCGATCATCTGGCTGTTGGCAGACTGTTGCTGAACAAGATTATGGAATTATTATGTGTTCCCCTTTATGCTCTAGAATGTGTGGCTTTCTCTTGAAATAGTTCCCCTCTCTCTAGCTTTTAAGATTGCAAGTGACATAAAAATTGTGATGGAACAGATTCTGACATAGACAGACATACAAACAGATAGATACAGCAAACCAGTGTGGTGTGGGTTTAGATCAATGGTGAGAATCATAAGACCTCCCCATGCAATTTTTGCTGCCCCAATTCCCATCACTACTATCAAAAATGGTGGGGAAAGGAGAATTGTCACTCTTAGACACCACCAGGAGCAGAGATTCCATTTTTTAACATAGTCCAGAGGTCTCCTGCACCTTTTAAAACTGTTTTTTAAAGGGGAGAGAATCAGGAAGTGGAGCTCCACAATAGAATCATAGAATCATAGAGTTGGAAGAGACCACAGGGGCCATCCAGTCCAACCCCCTGCCATGCAGGAACACACATCAAAGCACTCCCAATAGATGGCCATCCAGCTTCTGCTTAAAAACCTACAAAGAAAGAGACTCCACCACACTCTGAGGCAGCGTATTCCACTGCCAGACAGCTCTGACCATCAGGAAATTCTTCCTGAGGTTCAGGTGTAATCTCCTTTCCTGCAGCTTGAATCCATGGCTCCTTGTCCTAATCTGTGTAGCAGCAGAAAACAAGCCTGCTACCTCCTCGACATGACATCCCTTCAAATATTTAAACGCGGCTATCATGTCCCCTCTCAACTTTCTCTTCTGCAGACTAAACATGCCCAGCTCCCTAAGCCGCTCCTCATAGGGCATGGCTTCTAGACCCTTAACCATTTTGGTCACCCTCCTCTGGACACACAACTCTTTCTGTGTTGTTTTCCACATTTCTAAAAACACTGGACCAGATGGGGTGATCCTCAGTTGGTACTAGGTACTGATCTAGCATGAGGATGGTTTCTGTAGTCAGATGGAAAGCCGACTGAGCTACCCTAGCCCCCGCTTCTCTCATTCTCTCTCATTGTCTCTCATTGTCTCTCTTTGTCTCTCCCATTCAGCTTAACCCACCTGATAGGGTTGTTGAGAGGATAAAATGGAAAGAGGAAAAGTCCTGTGTGCATCACTAAATTCCTTGGATAGATAAATAATGTATCTCATTCCTGAGGCCCTTTCATGCTATATAGTCATAGGGCAATATTCCACTTTAATTGGCATGGCAACCTCCTATGGGATCCTGGAGTTTGTAGTTTTCAGAGTCACTAGAAGTCTCTGGCTGAGAATTTAAAATACCTTTCCCTTGGCAGGACCCTTTCAGACTTGTAGCTGAATTCTACATCAATGAACGTTATATTGTGTCTGAATAGCTATGAGGGATCTGCAGTGGATTTCCCAGCCCAAGCCTATTGAAACTATGAATATGCTTGTTAAAATGGCTGTGAAACCTTTATTGTGATATTTGCAGAAATTGGAATGACAATGTACATAAATGGGGATTTTTTAAAAATAAACCAGTCGTTCATGCCCATTTCTGTTATTTGGCTTAAATTCTAGAATATGAAGCTTTGACAAATGCAGTGTTTGTTATCAATTTTGTACTGTGTATTTATTCACATATTGTGCAATGTATCACTGAAAACACTGAATCCTCATACTTAAAATCAGCACTTTCTATTTTCCTGTTGATTATTGCGTTTCAAAATGTGCAGTCTGGTTATTTCCGCACTAGACTGTTATAGTGCTATTATTCCACTTTCAATATCCTATGGAATCCTGGGGTTTGTAATTTAGGGAGGGGCCTCCTTGGGAAACATGGGAAGACACTATGGTAAAATCAGTATTTGAAGATGGTGCTATTTTTGCAAAATAGCATGTAAATCCAAACCTGATGGTTTTCATCTAAGGCATAAACCTAATACTTTTTCTAAAAAAAAAAGTTGCTTGCTTATCCTAACTTTTATTTTATATGTATTTGTGTGTAGAAAACATTTGGAAACTGGCATCAACCCTCCTTTTGTTAAAAAAATGAAACAAAATAAAGTTTATATTACATTACTGTTGACATGAAATTTGCCCTGATTAATTTAGTAATTGTATACCTATTCTCTTTGCAGCATTAGGAAAACACAAAATGAGCTTTCTGTAAGTTTTTTTTCCAAAGACTAGGAAAAATACCTGTAAAAAAGGCTAGTTTTATATCACTTAATAGAAAAGAAATAAGGGAGATGAAAATGGATGACTTGGTAGAGTCAGTAATCATTATGTAAAGCTTTTGGTCCTTTTCTGAATTCCAGACTTCAGGCGGGGTTGAAACTATAAAAAAAAATGGTGCTATTTATATGAAAATTGGATTTGATCTCTAAATCTTTATCCTGTTCTGAGACCACTTGAAGCCAAGCGATATTCAAGCAGCTCTTCCTTAACTGATCAGACATCCTGCAATTGTCCAGGGAGTGGCAGAAGAGAAAAATCCTAGTTACGATACCTCTCTAGAAAAGAAGAAGAGAAAAGAAAAGGGTTTGCCTTCCATCATTAGTTGTTTGCAATTTTCCCTTCACAATAAAAAAAAAAAGCCCAATTTATTATTGACCTATTTTGTACCTTCCCCTTCCTGGAAGCAGCCACATAAACCATAGTTTCATCCATCCATGTAATAATGCTTACAGATAAAACTCCTGGCAGGCTGGGCTGTGTCTCAGGTAGTAAATGATCAGAGATGGCAACAAAGAGAAGAGAGATCTTTTGAAGAAGTGAGCTGTGTGCCATGCAACCTGCCCTGAACCTCTCACATTAGTCTGGTTGTGGCCTTCAGGTATGGTGGAGGATGTTATCCTAGCCCCTTGATGAAGAAAGATTCAAGTGTTATTTTACTTGGCTTTTGTACATGACATGAAAGGAAGTACTATTGTATAGTTTTTGCATTGATCAGCAAAATCTCTTTAGCTGACCTATCTTCTGCTCACAGAACTTGCCCCTTCCTAGTTTGGGTGGACTCTTTTTCCCCATTACACCCATATACTCAACCCATTCAGCAGGATCCCTGACCTTCTTTGTAGTATTTGTGGGATGCTCTCTGCTCTGTTGGAGGAAGAAGGTGGTGAGGAAATCCAATTCTACAAACCCCCTTCCACCAGTGCAGCACTGGATCATCCAGCATCACGTGCAAAAGAGATTTAGTACTATTTGCTGTTCCACGATCTTTCTTTCCACAACTTTTGACCCAAATAAAGCTTTGTAAAATATTTGAATTTAGTCTCTTTGGCTGTCTAGAAGCAGTGGTATAGGCGATTTCTGCAGTATACTGTTGTAGTGTTTTTATTCCACTTGCAACATCCCATGAAATCCTGAGGTTTGTAATTTAGGGAGGGGCATTCAGAATTCCCAGCCAAAGAACTCTTTGGCTTCAGTAAACTGCAAACCCCAGAATTCCACAGGATGTTGAAAGTGGAATAATAGCACTGTAACAGTGTTGGGTGGAAATGGCCTAAGTCTCAGGCCCTGTGGAGGGTACAAAATGGTGGCCAACCTGCCCACACAGTTGATATTGCTGCCACTAGCCATAGCAGTGAAACAAAACTGTGTAGGGCAGAAATGGCCATAGTTTCTTCATCTATTGTTGATTTTATTGTTTTTCTTTCCCTGTGTGACATTTGGAAGGAGATTCCAATTGCCAAATTGTGTTCAAATCAAGAAGACATGAGAGAGAGGAAACAGGGGCAGATTTATGGGGTTTTGTGTCCGCTCAAGTTCTGGTACTGAAATTGAATTTCTGTACTCCATATGTACTCACAGGCACTTCCGTTCTTCAATCCTCTGGTCCTTTCCACACGAGACGAGTGAATCGGTCCATGCCGTTACTTACCGGCTCTTCTTGGGTCCGAAGTAATGCGGACTTTCCCTTGCGCCCTTCCTCAGGGCTCCTCCGTTAGTGCAGGGCGAACTGGAGCAGTGCGAGGTCTGTAGATCCGCACTGCTCCTGCTGAAAATAGAAGCTTCTGGCTGAAAATGGCGGCTTCCGGTGTATTCGTGGGAGTGGACCAACCGCTGACGCTGACCATAACCACAGCCCGCCCTCCGCTGATCACAGGCTGACATTGGTGTGAGCCTGCACATCTGCACAGGTAAGTAGGAACACAATGGCGTGTTCCAGAAAATGTAAAGACCTGGTTTTTCCGGTCTTTACTTAGCACGCTGGAGGACCACTTGGGGGCAGTTTGGATCAGACTAAGGTGCGGAACTAAGTTAAATAGTCTGCACCTAGTCCGATCCAAGGTGTGGACGACCTCCATGCCAGGACGCCTTGGCCCGTTTAAACTGCCTCATGCGGAAAGGGCCCCTGTCTGTCTTTTTGAGTCACTATTTTGCACTACCTAGTGGCCCTTAGATTCCATAGTCCAAATGTCTCCTTGACCCATTCTTAAACCAGCTGAACTTATTAAACATTCCTCAGGGACAACCCCACACAGAGCATGTTATAATAGCCAAGCAAGGCATAACTAAAGCATTTGTCGCAACAGCCAGATGAACCACCATGACTAGAGCTCTGGAAAAGTTCTCCTTATCATCACTGCTACCTTTGCATCCAGTCTCATTGCTTGATCCAGAAGCACTCACAACTGGAAAGTCAACGGTCGATGCCAACATTTTGACTTCAATCCATAATAAGCAGGGGCCAATTGATTTGTTAGGATTGCTGTTGTATGATTCTGAAGGTCAAAATTCTAGGGCTACATTTTTAGACCAGTTTCAAAACCACCCAGTTTTGACGAGTACAAGGTGTGCAATGTATCCCTTACCAAGGCATGGAGTATAAGGTCTTTTGAAACTACATAGTTATAGTGTTATGATTCCACTTTAGCTGCCATGTCAGCATCGTTTGGAATCCTGGTGTTTTGCAGTTTGATGAAGCAATAGAGTAGTCTAGCTGAGAATTCTAAATATGCTTCCTTAAACTGCATATTCCAGGATTCCATATCATATTGTCACAGCAATTAAAGTGGTATCATTATTGTGTAGTATGAAAGGGTCCACAGAGGAAATGTCCTACTTAAAGAGAAGATATAGTTAGCCCACAGCTGTCACCTAAGACTCCAACAGAAAATCAAGTTCCAAAATACTGGGCCTTCACAAGGAGTGCAGACTGCTCTAGAATAGACAATTAATCAGAGGTTCCAATTTATCATCTAAACTATTGCCAATGCCTTTTTGTAACACAGGTGAAACACATACACACAAAGATCAAATTAACATACAATGAATGTGCAAAGCAATCTTTAGCCTTTCTACTCATGGAAGAGTTTAGAAGGGGAAAAAAATCTGGGTTCAATATAATACCTATAAGAAACCTGACAATAGTTCCTATCAAACACAGACAGCTAAGAAATAGTTGAATTTCCTTGTATGAAAAAAGCGTCAGGCATCTTATCTTGAAAAACCCATGTTAGGGATTCCTTTTTGGGGAGCCAGGTTTTGTTAAAGCAGCAGCTCTAATAGTCGAAAATCCTAGAAAATCTAAACTGGGAGAAAGGATTACAGTACTTAGCTGCACTCTGGCTAAAGGATGCAGCCTTAGGAGCCCTTCCAAATTGGCTGAAATCAAGATATTGTGTAAGCAGATAAGGACTGTGGGGGCAAAAATGCTTAGGAAGAGAATGACAGATCTTATAACCATTCTAAGAGCCCTTGGGGCAATGCAGAGGCCAAAGACCACAGCCCTCTTCTGCTACAACACTCATTTCAAGAGAAAGATTGAGATTTTAGTACTGCTTAGATGGATGAGGATGGCTTCGCGTAAGATTTTTTTTCCTTTCAAAAGGGAAATGGTCCATGCTAGTCTAACTTGCCAGATGGAGGAGTTTACCCAATAATTACATTTTGAATTTAGATATGGTTAGTTGCTGTGAAAGTTATCCATCTTCCTAGTGACTGGATTTCTTTTTCTTGTAAAGTATTTTGCCCTAATTGGCTGCTATTCCAACTTCATATATATACTTTTTATTAGATACATGGAGCTTACAAAGAATTATGGCAAATTTGTCATGCATCATCTACAACTGAGGGTTGAACTATGTGGCCCACCAGATGTTCATACACTGCAATTCTGAACAGCTCTAACCATCATAGTCAATAGTGAGGAATGCTGGGAACTGCAGCTGAACAATATGTGGAGAGCCAATGCTGGTCTATGTATAGAGTAGAATGAAATACAAGACTGTGGCACTTCGGGCCCTCATACTCTCAATACTTTATGATAAATTTCAGGGGCACTTTTCTCTTTCTCCTCCCGCCTCCCATCATTTTAGGGGCATCAAGTTGGTCCTTACAAAAATATCACATCAAAAGTTTGAACATTCAGCTCAAAATGCGTATAAAGGCTGAGAATTAGAAACCCTCAACCCACCCATTCACTCTAACCAAAACTAGGGAGGAAGTTAAGAAAAGACTGAAGAGGAAGAAGTGGGTCTTCTACCAATCATATTAACCAGGGAAGTGCTAATGGGGATTGCACTGGGTTCAGATAAACCCTTTATAGAAACAGAGGGACTCTCTCTATTTTCAGAAACGATCAGATCCAGTAGAGGTTCCCAGTGCAAGAAGTGAGTACAGGCTATTTTTGCTGATTCCATGAGTTTCTTGTTTTACTTATGAGAGGACACTTCAGAACACTGAAGGAAAGTTTTTCTTTTCAACGGGGGGAGAAAACCACTGAAAATCACTTCCCATTTTTCCTGTGAGCATAATGCTACTCATGGAACGTCTGGATGAAACCCAGTATACAAAAGGACTAAGTTTAAAATTAAACTCAGTCAGGTTAGGCTTGATTTCCAAGTTTGAATAGAGGCCTTTCCGCACTACACTGTTATAGTGCTATTATTCCACTTCCAACCTCCTATGGAATCTTAGGGTCTGCAGTTTAGGGAGGGGCATTTAGAATTCTCAGCCAGAGAGCTCTTGGGCCTCAGTAAGCTACAAACCCCAGAATTTCATCAGATGTTGAAAGTGGAATAATAGCACTATAACAGTGTGGTGAGGAAAGGCCCTTGGTTAATGTAGGTATTTCCTAGCTCCTTTGGTAATAAGGTTCAGACATTATCCTTATTTGTGATACTACACAGTTTGCAGAGGGCTTTTAATTTAGAAAGAAAAAAGCTTCCTCCTAGTATCAAACATCAAACTCAAAATGTGACAAAAAAAGTTGGGCAGTTGAAAGGGCAGCAAGAAATGGATGCACTTTTTGATAATAACAAAAAGCTAAAACTAAACTTGTGGAAATGTTATGCAATCTAGATGATTAGATGGAGCCGTTCAAGTGGTCAGCTATGACAAGTCTTATCTTATTTCTTCATATTTCTTGTGCAAGGGGATGTGTGGTAGTGGGTACAGAGCTCTAAGCAGGGGATTTGGAACAGCCTGCCTTTGATAATGGAAAAATACACCACCATTTACTCGATCCTGTCAAACTTCAATCGAGACTCTTGTTAAGCTGAGTCTGGGTCTGCCTGTAAAAACATCAGTGCCTGAATGGTGTTACCTCTGTCATCTGATGACCTGTCCTGTGTAAAGGTAACCCTGCAGAGAGAAAAGTCTTCCCTTTTTGCCAATTATGATGTTTGCCTTCCCTGGCCAAAGCCAGTAAGAGCTCTAATTCTTGACAGATTGTGAGGAGCTTTCCTGCCACTTCCTACTACAGCTTGCTTGTGTTTGAATTGTAGAGCCAGTGCCTCCACTTTCTGCCTAGAAGCTTTGCGAGGAAGATGGTGTTGTTGACCTATCTAATGCTGTCAAATGGTCCCTCTTAGTCTGTTTACAGTCTTCCTGCCAAACTGGGATTGGGATCATGACCCTTTGCCCCACCTCATATGTCTAAGCCATAGCTTGTCAATCACACCATCCTTCTGCTTTTCCTGTGCTTTAGCAAGGTTATTTTGTGCCGAGGCCATACACTCTTTTGCTCTCTTGTGGAAGTCCAGCATTTATTGTAGTCCTGACTGCTTTGATGTTCACCGATTGACTTTCCACTTGTCCCTTGCAAAAGCCTAGCAGCCTTCAGGTCCATAAGCAAACAAAGTATTCTAAAGGCTTTCAGGAAGGAATGGAAGACAAATTTCAGTACTCAGTGAGATTTGCCTCAGCCATGCTTGTATTCATTTGTAGAAGGAAGGCTCCTGAAAAATATTATGACTCCTTTCATGATTATTTTTGCTTCCCTTTGATATTTCACAACTATTTTTTGCTTGCCTTACTGTGATATTTCACCTCAGCAACATTCAATGCTAAGTTTTACTTCAAGGAAAGCCAAGTGACTACTTAAAGATGGAAAACCTAATTCAATGTGAAATTTTCCTTCAAGGAAGACTTACTGGCTCCCCTGAGAAATCCTGTTCACCTTACTGCAACTTTTTATTTACTTTCAAGTTTTTCAGCAGTTTTGCCCAAGGAAGTAAGTTCAAAGTCAACCCTGAATTCCAGTTTAAACCAAACTTGGTGGTCACTATACATAACATAGATCTGGTAGGTTTTACTATGCAAAAACCCAGATTTTTCAGGACACTGATATGATGGCCAGAAGAGTTACATTTTTTTCCTCAGCTGAGAAGGTTTTCTAATATATTTTCCACTTGTTCTGCAAAACAGATGCCCTCCCTTTGAGGACCCCTTAATAACTTATAAATGCCAGTGTACCTATCTAGACATTTATCAGTAAAATGATATGGAAGCTTAAATAGAATCATAGAATCAGAGTTGGAAGAGACCACAGGGGCCATCCAGTCCAACTCCCTGCCATGCAGGAACACACATCAAAGCACTCCCAACAGATGGACATCCAGCCTCTGCTTAAAAACCTCCAAAGAAGGAGACTCCACCACACTCTGAGTCAGCATATTCCACTGCTGGACAGCTCTGACCATCAGGAAGTTCTTTCTGAGGTTCAGGTGGAATCTCCTTTTCTGCAGCTTGAATCCATTGCTCCTTGTCTTGGTCTCTGGAGCAGTGGAAAACAAGCCTGCTCCCTCCTCAACATGACATCCCTTCAAATATTTAAAAATAGCTATCATCTTCCCTTTTAACCTTCTCTTCTGCAGACTAAACATACCCAGCTCCCTAAGCCACTTCTAACAGGGCATGGCTTCCAGACCCTTCACCATTTTGTCACCCTCCTCTGGACACACTCCGGCTTGTTGATAACCTTCTTGAATTGAGGTGCCCCGAACTGGACACAGTATTCCAAATGAGGCCTAACCAAAGCAGAATAGAGTGGTACCATTACCTCCCTTGATCTAGACACCATACTCCTATTGATGCACCCAAGAATCACACTGGTTTTCTTGGCTGCCACATCACACTGCTGACTCTTATTCAGCTTGTGGCCCACCAAGACTCCTAAATCCCTTTCATACATACTGTTATCCAGCCACGTGTCCCCCATCCTATATTTGTGCCTTCCATTTTTTCTGCCTAAGTGCAGGACCTTACATTTCTCTCTGTTGAAATTCATTTTGTTAGTTTTGGCCTACTTCTCCAATCTGTCGAGGTCATTTTGAATTTTTATTCTGTCCTCTGGCGTACTGGCAACCCCTCCCAATTTGGTGTAATCTGCAAATTTGATCAACATGAACTCTACTCCCTCATCCAAGTCATTGATGAAGATGTTGAATAGTACTGGGCCTAGGACAGAAACCTGTGGCACCCCACTAGTCGCTTCTCTCCAAGCTGAAAAGCAGCCATTGGTGAGCACCCTTTGGGTTCGGTCGGTCAACCAATTAGAAATCCACCTAACAGTAGCCCTGTCCAGCCCACATTTTACTAGCTTGTTTTCAAGATCATCAAATGCCACTACATCCACAGTATTCCAAATAATTGTTTGTCTCAATATTGTAGGTCAGAATAAAAGTTGGCAACAAGTAAATATAAGAAATGCAATCACAGATAAGCTGAATGGAAGTTCAGACTACATTTTAAAACAGACAGTTGGAGGCCCCTTTAGTGATACATAAACCCATTTTTACACACCCAGAGCTATATACATACACACACTCAGACGATGACTGTCGAACAACATAGTAAAATAAATATCTAGAAAGGCAAGATTTCAGTCTCTTTCTCCTTTTTGTATGCAACTCCCTTTTAAAATAAAATAAAAGAAAGAGTATTGTGCTCATTAACATTCAGAACAGCAGCTGCTAATCTGTTCAGTAGTTACAAGACTGTAAATTGGACTTATGGGCTCATGATTCCTGGGGATTCATGTTTTTGGTCATTGATGACTGAACGTCAGCCCCAAAAAGTTGCCTCTTCAACATGGCAGTGTCTCAACTGAATAGTTTCCAAGTGCTGCAAATCAGGGAATTGGTCTGCTGCAGTCTCCCTGTTGGGAAGTACATTGACAACAGGCACCTCAGGGTCCCACCACAACTGCTTGCCTCTAGGCACTCTGCAAGTAGACATGCACTCTCAGCAGTCAATATACAGTCTCTCAGAAAATTACAGCATCTTACAGATGTTCACATGTTATATACAACACAGGTACAATGTGTATACATATGTAACCATCTGTATACACAGATTGTTGATATATACACAGAGGTAGTGTGGTATATTAGTATGAGTATGGAAACCCACTGGGTGATCTTTGGCAAATCACCCATTTTTAGCCTCAGAGGAAAGCAAAGGCAAGCCGATCTTGTCGGGAAAACCTTGTTGATAGGTTCACCTTAAGGACACCATATGCAGAAACAACTTGAAGACTCAAAATGTTATTATACTGAATGTTTAAGTCATATTTTGAAGGAAAACAAAGAGGAGATTATTGCCCATTTGGTTGAATACCAAACCACTACATTTACTTTCTATTAATTAAATAAAAATGGTGATCTGGATTTTTGAATCTCATTTTGGATCTGGGGTCTGGATTGGATCAAGTCCAGACTGATGTGGGCCAAATGAGGTCAGATGCAAATAACCAAATCAGAGTTGCAACTAACTTGCTGGACAGCAGTCGTCAAAACTCTGTGTTAGAACCTTCACTCATTGCAGATACCTAGGTGTCTACGTGTAGGTGTTTGCGTGTTTGCTTGATGTCACTCCCATTCACTTCCAATCTGATATAATCTAACACAGGAGTAGACAAACAGTGGCTCTCCCAATATTGCTGAATATCACTTCCCATCAGCCATGATTAATGGTTATTATGGCTAAACCTGACAGGAGCTAGGGGGTTTCTAGGGCTGAGAATGTGTAGTGTTCCCAATGCTATCCAGTTGGTTTCCATGGTCAAGTGGAGAATCAGACCTTGGTCTTCAGGGTCATAACCCAATGCTCAAACCACTATACCATGCTGGCTCTCTTGAGTATTATACTTCCCTAATTTATATGTAGCATTTATTTTATTTTATTTTATTTTGGTTTTGGTTTTCTAATTACGTATTCTTTCAGTTGTTATAACATTTGTGTGGATTTTAACTTTTTTTTTTAACTTTTTTGCCTTAACTATTGTCATTTTGCTTTTTCCTCTGGCTTTCTGGTTTTCACAAATACCATTCTTGTTTTGTTCTAAGACTTTTAAGGACATTGTTTTGGCTCAGGTAAGAAGTCACCTCAAGGCTTTAATCTTACAATTATGTAGACTTATTTCACATCTGGAAGTTTTACAGTACTATATTTGAAAGGCATTCTCAGTCTAAAGAGAAGAAAGGGATCTTATTCAGTATGGAAGGAGACTGACGTGCTAACATTTGGATAAATGAATTTTTTGTTAATTTTAGAAAGTGTACGTTCCAAGGCAATTTAGGGTTTCTGTGTTTGTTGATATTGCTTTTTTAATGTGACAACTGTGACATACATTTCCACAACAGATGGATTAATGTCATTTTAAAAAATTACTTCACCTAGACAGGTGTTTCCTGTATATGTTTGACATAAAATTAAACATAACTCCAGATGTTCCGTTTGCAGCAAAGCCAGTTAATTTTATTAGAACATTTAATCACAGATCAACAGTCTAATAGAATTGCAGTCTATGTGAAGTGGATATTTAACAGAACTTCCTAATGAATAAGTGAAAAAGACTATATATGGAGAGCTGCAGCATTCCTTAACGCAAATCCCATAATATTCATGCCACAGTTTGTGAATTCAGATCAGGAGTCTGAATGTGTGTTTACTTCAAAGAAATTTCACAGAGCGTAGGAAGTTTCAACCAAGGATATTAAAAGTTTTCAAATATTCCAGATGCTCATCCATGTGCTCTAAAGTAGTGTGAGCTTAAAACCGCAGAGGGGAATGTTAGGGATCACACACCGGCTGCATTTGAGAAAGATTGCTATGTTTTGGTGTTTAGTATCATCCTGCCTGTCTGGAGCTGTTGATGTTCACAGCTGATTGCTCCGCTTATATTACCTGGAGCTACAGACAGCTGCAGAAAGTTCTGCTATGCTGGACTTAAACATCATTACATGCCTGGTTATTCTTCTTCCTCTAAGATTAGCTATAGATTTCCCATTAATTATTACATCAGGTTTATTCATCATTAATAAAATAGATTTGGGTTTGCTGTCATGGATTTCTTCAGCTTAATGAAAACAAATGAAGAAAATCTCACCCCATCTTTGTTATACCTTTATCATAGTTTTCCATTGTGCCCTCCTGATCATCCGGGGGCCTGCAGCAACCATTTTCCTGACTTTTTCCCCCCTTCCTGCTTTGAAATATTAGTGTATCTTAGGTACGCTAATAAAAACTTAAAGCCTTTCTATGATTGATGCTTTTTGTTGGCCTGTCACCCCATTGTATGGAAGTTTGTTTTAATGAGTTTCTTTAATGAATATTTTATATTGATACTTGGATGAATGGCATATGGTAAATGCAAGGTAAATTACAGCTCTTTAAATAAATATTTTTCATAAATGATTTATTTTGTGATGCCTGTATTGTTTAGACCTCATGTCAGATGAAGGCTGGAAACTATTTACTCTAACACTTATTTGAGGGGGGATTTTTTAAAAAAAGTAAAAGACTTTTAATTATTAACAAGCTTCCAATATGTCCATGTAATATATGGGAAATTACCATAAATTGTGTGAAACTATAATTTTGCAAGAACATTTTGGGGGGGAATCATGCAAAGAAGAATTTGATGTGCCTATAGCAAGTATGGACATTTAATTTAAATGTCAATCACAAAAAAAAAAAAAAATCACACAGGGGTGGGGAGGGAAGCTCAGGTTTCTTTGAGCTCAACAGTATCACCCAGATCCACAAACTGAACTTCTATATGTAAGTGCATGTATTCCTGCCATTTACAATGGGATTAAATTGGCAAGAATCCAGTATTTCAGCACATTCTTGTGTCCATGTGTACCACAGTCTTCAAGTGAAAGTATGACCTACCTCTGATGTTAAAATATTATGTTTGAGATAATCCAGTGTGATAGAAAAGGTGTGTATATTCTGTTTCCTACTTGCAGTTGATAGATTGACATTGATTAGGAGCCCTGTGTCTGTGACCTTTCCTGTAGAGTCTTGCATTTATGGATTCTTCTAAAGCAGGAATGGGCAACTTGTGGACCTTTATATATTGCTGAACCACAGCTTCTATCATCCCACACCATTGGCTTTGGTGGCTAATGCAATCAAACAACATATGTTGTCCACAGCTTTTCTAAGAAATGTGAGACAGAGATCACGCATGAGGCTGTATACCAACATCTTGTTTCATCAAATATCTACCATTGCAGGGTAGACGTGTTCTTCCCTTCCTCTGGCCTCCCTTTTATTCTGTAGACTGGGAGTATTTACACTAGGGATGGAAAGAATAATTGAAAATATCAAAACAATAATAAAAATATATATTTCTGGAGTGTCAAGAAATCTGGTGAGAAGAGTCCAAAGTGGGCAAGAATCTTTGCAATTCAGGACATATACTGAACAAAAAAATGCATATGGCTTTTGGCACAGAAAATGTATTTTCTGTGCCACCCCCCCCCCCCAAAAATAACATTTCTCTGCAGCCAGTAACATTTCCACATGAGAAATAAATTTGCTTATTTATTTATTTATTTATGCACAGACAAAAGCAATTTCTGCACTACGCTGTTATAGTGCTATTATTCCACTTTCAACATCCTGTGGAATCCTGGGGTTTGTCGTTTGCTGAGGCAAAAGAGTTCTCTGGCTGAGAATTCAAAATGCCTCTCCCTAAACTGCAAACCCCTGGATTCCATAGGATGCTAAAAGGAAATAATAGCACTATAACAGTTTAGTGCAGAAATGGCCTAATTCTCAAACTGCAAATAGTCTTTGGAATGCATAGTTTTTGATGTCTTTCTTACAGGGAGAAGAATGGTAAAATTATTAATTATTGCCTAAGTGCACAGAATTTACCAAGTTTTGCCTCCCTAATTTATATACCAAACAATTGCCAGAGACATGCACAGATGTATTAATGATGTAACAATGGCCTTCACAGAAAAATGGGGAGGTATAATTTCAATAACATCAGGGGCGGCATAAAACATCTTACTTCCTGAGACTCATTGATAAATGGCATGCTTTATCCATCCAAGTCAAGGTGCCTAGTACTCCAAAGCAAATTACATTATTTTGGTACATGAGACAGAAATGTCCAGAAATTCCTCTTCTATTCCCATCCCACAAGTTCAAAAAATACAATAATATATTAAATAAGAAAGGGTTCCTCCACTTTCTCTTCATCATTTTTCTTTCTTTTTTGACATGCCAAACTTACTTCCTGATGAGGTACAATTTGTCATCCAGTGTGACCCACATAAACTTAAGTAGACTACTCAAAAACACTTTTAAATACTGGGAATCTAAACTAAAGGACTGTAGAAGTGGATCATGAACATAATTTGGGGGAATGTGCAAGAGTGTTAAATGATGGGGAGCATTTTACAAAATTTATGCCAGTGCTACCCTCGCTGTGAAAACACAGGAAAAGAATTGCTAGATTTGCCTGACAGAAGCATACAGCTAAAGCACTTAGGAACCATGCATTTATGCTGTAATCATCTACCTTCAGGGTGTAGTAGAAATGAATGTCTATAAAAGGACCATGAGGGGCTCTTCCCAGATTCTGAATCTTGTTCACTTCCATAAAATGTCATTCCACAGAATATAACTATAATATGAGAAGTTTTATTGCCACAGTGATTCACACAGTTCAAACACAGGGCCAATTGACCTGGGCTTTTTCAGAAGAGAAGAGAAGAGGAACAACAAGATTACCACTGGTATTAATCTGAATACATGGTCTTGTAATATGTTCAATTTAGAAAAACACAAAAATAAGAAAAGGAGTGGCTTTGCTATGTTTAAATTCTTTGAGATTCCCTGAGAATTCCATAAATATTTGAGAATGATGACTAAATCAATTTAGTTTTTTTGTAGGCAATTTTTTTCAAGAACCATGTTAGTTGCCATGGGATTAAACCTCAAGTTTCTGTGTCCTGTGAAAACACCAGAGCTATTCTCACATAATGGCCAGCAATTCATATAAGTAAGTGCAGCTTACATAAGTCCCATTTGGGCTGGGGCACAGAGAACTATTTACTTGCCCTAGAGTTCTGTCTAAAAATTTCCCACCACCTGGCACCTGTCAAGTCCCTGTTGAAGTTCCTTAGAAGTGGAGAAGGGAAGGATAGGTAAAGGACAGGTAAAGTGATTCAGACCATGAAGATTTGACTCCCCTGAGGGGAAGAAAAAGGCAATGCACTCCATTTCAAAGTGCACCATCATTTCTTCTGCCCATCTGAGCTGAGATCAGCTGCTTCTTCGTGGTCTGAATCTCTTCCCCCCTCTTTCCCTTCCTACTCATAAGTGAAAGCAGCAGAGGGCTCTCCCTGGGCTTTGCAGCTACGCAGCAGTGAGAGGACATAGAACTGCACATGTGGAGCTATGTGCCAATATAGGATTTCAAGCTAATAATTCCATCTAGTGAACTATGAGAAAGTTCCACTTATGCACCTCCAGAGGTGGTTGGACTACATCTCCCATCACTACTAACTAGCGTACTCAATGGGGAGGGAGGATTAAACGGTGCATTGCAACAGTATCTGGAGACCCATGTGTTCTCAGTCTTTGAATTATACCATGGTATTTCTTTGCACAGAGAGCCAACATGGTGCAGTGGGTTGAGCACTGGACAATGACAGTGACCCTGGAGACCAATCCCCTGTTCAGCCAAGGAAACCCACTGGATGACCCTGGGCAAGTCACACACTCTCAGCCTCAGAAAGCACCATGATAGGTTTGCCCTAGAGTTACTATAAGGCTTGAAGGCAAATAACAACAACAACAACAAACAATAAACTTTCCCACATCCTCCTTACTATTGGAGCCCCTTACCTGCACATTTGTGCACTGAAATGCATAGACTGAGGAACCCTTCAAAACCGTATGAGGCTGCAGCTCAGAATGAGAACAAAAGTACCCCTCCTTCCTGAGACTAGCAGAGTGCCTTCTCATTCCATAAATGACTCTATCTGTATCATGCCACTTTTCCATGTAACAATCAGAGATGAAAGTATCACCATAGTGTTTCTTCCATCAAAACTGTCTGCACTGTATTCCAGTGACCTGTCCCAGAGGTTTATTGCAGGGATGAATGGTACAAGGGCTGTGAAGAGCTTTGTACATGAAAGTACTAGAGAAATGGTTAATAGCTACAAATGACAACTTTCACAAGAGAAGCTTTCCTGTGTTTCAAGTAAAAACAGAAGAAGACAATGTCCTCATTCAAGAGGTTTAATTGATACTTGGAAGTTTTCTTTCCAACCACAATACCTTTCATTGAAATGTAAGTCATTTTCAACTCAATTCATTTATACTTTATTGGAATGGTAAAATTACAGGAAAAAGACAGGTCTTTTTGTCTGGCGATACAGGCATGGAGTTGATCTGAATTTAAAAAAAAAAAAAGAACGGTAGAATTACTCATTTTTTTACGTGGTGGGGTCGAAAGGAACTAAAGATTATCTAGTCCAAACAGGAGCCATAAGGTAAGACTAGCTGCCCTGAAGTCCCATCACTGCCAGATTCACACATACTCAATGTGTACAACTGCCCTGAATGCGCAGAGTAAGAGCACTGCAAAAATGTAGTTACACTGTTAATGTTCAGTTCCAAAATGTAGACCAGTAAAATGAAACAAGCTGTAGGCTGCCTTCCAGTACCTGATGGATCCAGGCAAGACCACAGGAAAGTGGTGGTTTTGTTATCCAGCCATCAGAAATTGCTGGAGCTGGGATGGAAAAGCTACAAAGCACAACGCCCACAATGTTACTGCGTGAGATTGTTCAGAAATTCTCCTCCCTCTCCTTCTCCTCCTCCTTCTGTATGCCTATGCATAGAAACCAGTCTTCTAATTTGTGGGTGACCATATTTACTTGGGCACTTGGTCACCTAGGGGCACATCCAAAAAATTCACAGATTTTGTTCCTGTTCTTTCTGATTTTATACTGGGTTAAAATAAACCAATCTGGGGAGCTCATATAAAACGTATCTAATCATTCAAGGAACTAACAGAAAATATTCTGTGATACACAAATCATGTACAGAACTCCAAAACAACAATGGAAAGAACAAGAACAAAATCTGGAACCTTCTGGTCTTTTTAATCAATCTTGATATGCCCTTACTCTGCTGTTAGAGGAGTCAAGTCTGATCCTGCAATAAAATGCTGCAATATATCTGTGGTAGACATGTGTCTTACCTGAGCCTATAGTAAAGGGAGCTTTGCAAAAATAAATCAAAAGGAGAAATCCTTGGTCTAATTTGGGTCTCACCTCACATGCTACTATCTACTATATAAAAGTCAAAGTTTGTGAGTTATCTTGTTTATTTGTCTGTGTCAGGCAGGTGAAGACCTCATATGATTGGCTGCATGAGGTGAGAAGACCTCATATGATTGGCTGGCTGTGAAGATTCTATGGAATCCTGGGGTTGGCAGTTTGGGGAGGGGCCTTTAGAATTCTCAGCCAGAGAGCTCAGTCTGGTTGCTATGGAGATGAGATAAGCAGCAAGAAGGAGGTCAGTGTATTCCCTCAGAAACCTAACCTCTGTATGTTACTAACTCTGAGTACAGATTGGATTGGGGAATATGGGGAAAAGTTACACATACTGGACAAGAGAGATTGGGCAATTAAGAGACACAGGATCTCAAAACTGTGTATTTCAACCGCATCTAATTCCTTAGGTAAGCTAAGATAATTCCTTAGGTATTTCTAACAAGTGTTCCCAATGAGAAAATAAAATCCCAGGAAACACCGGGTAAATACGCTAGTTAACTATGGCCCTTTCCACATGAGGTGAGTGAATTGCTCCGTGCCGTTACTTACCGGTTCTTCTCGCTTCGAAGCAACACGAACTTTCCCTTAAGCCCTTCTGCAGGGCTCCTCTGTTTGTTGCAGGGCGAACTGGAGCAGTGTGAGGTCCGTAGATCCGCACTGCTGAGGCTGAAAATGGCGGCTTCCTGTTCTTCGTGGGTCTGGACCAACCGCTGACGCTGACCACACCCACCGCCCGCTCTCCGCTGATCGCAGGCTCGCATTGGTGTGAGCCTGCATATCTGCACAACTGAACAGGAACAAAATGGCGCCCTCCAGAAGATTGAAGGACCGGATTTTTCCAGTCTTCACTTAGCGCGCTGGAGGACCACTTGGGGGTGTTTTAGATCGGACTAAGGTGTGGAACTAAGGTAAATAGTCTGAACCTAGTCTGATCCAAGGTGTGGACGACCTCCGTGCCAAGCCGCCTTGGCCCGTTTTAACTTCCTTGTGCGGAAAGGGCCTATATTTCTAATCCACATTTAGAAGTACCTCTGGTCTGAATACAACTCAATGGAACATCAGACATTTGCATAGAAATGGGTGCTACATTTTGCCTGGGAAGAGGTCTGAGGATGCAATTTGTACAGACGGATCTTTTCTGCAACCTGACATGTTCAGGAAATTTTTAACCAGGGATCTAAAGCAGACTCAGACTCACCTGCCTCATAGAGGATTATCTGTGGGCCACACTGTAAAACTGCCTTAAACTCAGCATGGTCTCTCAGCTTTGTGTCCTACCTAACTGAAACAGTGATCTAATAGATTTGAGCAGTTGGCAGACTTCTTTTTCAATCTTTTCAAACTACTAACAGTTATTTCTAATGAAAAACATACCAAAAACACTTGTTATGAAATTCTCCAAATAGGAAGAGACTTAAACTCTGAAAGGAAATACCTTATTTTTATTTTTGTGCAGGTAGACCTAGTATGAATGGTTCTGTGGAGTAATTTTCTATCCCAATAACACAATAGTCTCTGCAGAGGAAAATATCCTCCCAATGACAAGACATTCTTTTTGACAGTACACTATATTCTACCAAAGCATGTCATTTGAGTGCTGCTGTTATCATTGCAAGCAAATATCCATCATGTGGTCCATCATCTGGTGAGTTTCTTATCCATTCTCCTCTTCCATAAGTAATGCAGGGGAAGAGGAAATGGCTTATTTGTTTAAATGGAGCAGGATTGTCCCTAGTTATTCCAGAATGATGTATCTGGCTGATGTACAGTGAACTCTTTGTGGATATATGCACCAGACCCTTCCATCTTTACCCTTCATGACATCAATATCTCCACTTGGTTCTTCCTAGGCAGAATCAAATGAGCATGCATTTCTTGCCCTCTCACATGCAAACAGGGGAGAAGGTGTTTTGGCTTCAAACACTTATGCCAACTTCTCCGCATGATACTATAATGACAAAATGGTGTGAGAACTTTTTTTGCCCCAGAATACTACTTTGTGCAGAAGGGGAAAAGGTACCCTTGCAAAATGCAAATGATTTTTTTTTGTCCCATCTGGTTTTTTGCCCATAAAAAGACAATATTGGCAAGATGAAGCACCTAGGTTATTCGCCTAGTTCTGTGTAAATTCTGCAGCAAAATGTCTCCCAGGAGGATTAAAATATCTCACCTGCCAGGGTTAAGGGCTTGAAGTGTGAACAACAAAATGACCTACCAAGACGTTGAGTGGATCTCATGGAAGTTTTGTATATTTATACATTCTTCTTCTATAGTCTTTTATTAGTTCCTCTCAAAAGAGAGCGAGAGAAAGAAATAAACAAAGTACCACATAGTCAGAATAGGAAGAATATTCCAAAATATGTGAAAAATTGTTAAAAAAATTTCTTGAGGATCTAGAAACCCTAATGATAAGATTCCTGGAGTGATAGGAACTTTTGCAGTTCAGAATGTATTCCATGCAAAACTCACATATAGTTGTTTTGTACACAAAACAGTGTTTTCTACACAAAAATATTTCTCCGGATTATTTTTTTTGTGCAAAATTTTTCTTCTGGCCAAGATCCTGCCCCCTCGGGCACAATTAAATGACAGATCTCTGTCACTGTAGGAACATCTGACAATACCACTCTGCAAAAAACCTCCCAGTTTCATTTGGCAGCACCTCTGCCAAAGGATTTCTAATGTGCTGCAGGTGCGGGCACTAGGAAATTATGTCGGCAGTTTCGTCTCAGTCATGAAGCACATTAAAAACAGTTCCTGCTATGGCTTCTTGTCTCAAGCTATCCTATGACTGGGAGAGCACTGCAGACATCGTTCCCTAGTCTGCAGTGCCTCAGAAACCCTTTAGCTGAAGCACTGCCAGGCTGAAATGGTAGCATCTGGAGGTCATGCTTGATCGTTAACAACTGTGAACATGAATCCAAAGCAGTTATGAGATCATAAGTTCACCCTACGATGTTGTAACTATTGAACAGGATGCCAGCTCAGTAGCACCTCAGCTGCTGTTTTCTGAGCAGAAACACCACATGTGAATTTTGCACAGAATAAGTCTCAAATGATATTTGTGCAGTTTTTGAAGACTTTCTTAGAGCAGGAAGAAAATGGCTAAAAATTACTTGTCACTTCCTTCGAGGAGAAAATTAGCAAAGAATTATATCCTTAGCACAGAGGAACCCTCTCCAGTAGAAATCTTTCCAGTGCATCTAGATGTGCACCATGGCCGTTTCCTCACCTCCAGTTCTTCCCCAAGAGTGCTGCTCTTCAATTCACCATTTTCTACCAGTAGACCTGTTCAGCAAATACTCCTGACTTTCTCCCTCTGAATTTAAAAATAGTGCCAGTAAGTGTATGTGCTTGTGCTTTAGAATTCAGCACTTCTACTGACATTTCAGAACCGAAGATTCTGTGGGGTAGTATGAGAAGCAAGCTGTTTCCTTCTCCCACCCAAGTGCTCTTCTCATATTACAAGAGAAGCACAAATGTGTTCCAGTTATGTTTCTTAGAAAAGAGTATACGCACACACGCATGTGTGTGTTTGTATATTACTGTGGGGCATGAGATACCAAATGGCATTATATTGATTTTTTGAACTTTCTTGCAAAATACACGTATAAGGCAAATGAGTACAAAAATGAATATATTAGGGAAATTGTGCACAAAAATAAATCTTAATGTGCATTCAGATTTTTTTTTAAAAAAAAGCAACCAGCTATAAACTGAAGTAGAATAAAAGAAGCAAACTGAAGGTGGGGAATATGACAAATGGAGGCAAATTGACGTTGACAGCTTTTGTCCATCCCTAATTCCACAACAAGGACTTAACTAAAAGTTGTAGACGTTCTTGGCTTAGTGGAATTGGTGCTGAGAATCACTGTACCATTCATGTTGGCTGCTTCTGTCCTGTGCCTGTTTCCTGTTCCCAGCATTGATCCCATCAAGTCTGCTGCCTGCCTCATATCATACCATGATTAACAGCTTCTTGACTTTGAGCCCCTGATTTCCAACACAGCAGATGATGAGTTCCATATTTCAGCCCATCTTAGAAATTCCCTGATTTTGATTGCGTTATTGCTCCTTGTCCTCAAATGAAGTCTATCCTAATGAGCACAGAGGAAAGAGTGTGTGAGTGAATGAATGTGTGTATGTGTGTATGTGTGTGTGTGAGTGTGTGTGTGTGTGTGTGTGTGTGTGTGTATCCCCATGGGAACCTTATTTCTCTTGGTAGAAAGGACAACTCAAGCCCTAGACTTTCAGTCATGAGATAACACCACAGACACATGCTAGAAACAACAAGTTTATCATCAGTGCTTTAATCACCAGCTGTTCCATTTCACATTCTCTAACACAGGGCTTTCCAAACTGTGTGCCATGACACATTAGTGTGCTGCTTGAAATGTGTAGGTGTGTTGCCTACAATCTTGGAAATGTATGTTATTACTTATAAATCATATATTTTTAAAAATACATGAAATGTTTTCATGAGATATGTTGTGTCCCCACACATTTTGTTATTACAATTTAAGTCTCTTACAAGGGGTTAGTTTAACCTCTGGTTTGCTAGTAAAACTGAATTACTGTGTCACAAAATGATGCATGTCTAAAAAGTGTGTCACAAACATGAAAAGTTTGGAAAGCTCTGCTTTAACAAACTAAGTGTGCATATTTGCTTCTAGGTTGACAGGTATGCAAACATATAACAATTACAGCCATATATGGGGCACAGTGTATTTGCTGAATATGCTTTTAACCCCAAATATTTGTTTGTCAATGAATGCATAGGTCTATTTTGTGTACGGGTTGTGTTTTCTTAAAAAAAAAAAGAGTGGAAGAGAAGACGACGAAGAAGGAGAAGAAAGAGAAACCTGGCTTTAAAAGATAAAGTTAAGGCAGAGAATAATCTTTTTTTAAAAAAATAAAAGTACAAGTATTTCATACTTATGGGGCAAGCATTTGCTAACAATAATGGGCAGGAAATTGAAGGTTCCCCTTTATACTATAATTTTTGGATACGCTTACAATAATGCACTGCATTTCTATGCTGGCAAGAGAATGGCTTGCTACTGACAACAGCTGGAATTTATTCTGTGCCTTAAATTCCAATGCATATTTCTAAACAGGGCATTTGATTATTTAACTTTATCGCTCTTCATCTGCATTTGGACAGCAACGACAGAAAGTGTTTATAAAAATGATGTTCCTGCTATACTGAAAAAGAAAAAAAAACCCTAAAGTGGCCACATTTTACTTTTTCATGACAAAACAGATTTTATTTTTTTTTCTCCCCTTTTTAAATGGTTTCGCTGTGTAATATTTGCTGGCAAATGCCTGTTTCTCTCTAAACATGTTGCCTCATGCAGTTCCCATTATTATAAAGTTACTTATCATTCAAGAGCTTCTCCATCCATCCAAGCACAGCTTTGCAGCATCAGAACCAAAGGCCCTGTGACAATTAAATAATTGCACACCACATAGTCTTGAATTATGCACTTTGGCTCTAGCTTTCTTCTTAGTATAAACTCCCCCTTTAAAAAAATGCTTTGGGGTCCAACCACTGACTTTGACGCCCCTGGACAGTATTTTAAGAAGTCATTTGTTTGAGGGGTTTTTAATCTGAAGACACTGAAAAGTTATACCCGCTGTGATGTCGTCAATCACGCCAGGAGGAAAAATAGTGGCATGATTTGTTATCTGCTATTTCCCTTGCTGTGGTGACTGTGTCGCAGTGCCAGGTCTGTCCTTAAGGCCATCACTTATAGGGCCCACTGTCTGTCAAAACCGCAGCCAACTTTAAGGACTGCCTTTGTTGGAGCAGACAAATGAGTATGACCTTTAACAATAAAATAGGCACCCACTGAGCGAGATGAAACAGCAACTGAAATTAAGAACACCATACGGCCATTTCAAACACTCGTGAAAAGTTAAGAGTTGAACTATAACTTAATTATAAGAGTAAATGTGGGCAGATGCTGTCAATAATGAAACAGACATGGTCAGAATCATCGATCCACCATGCGGGCTAAAAACTTTAGTTCATCCAGGAACCATCCTGCAATTCATTAATAATGAATGGCATTGATGGGGTTCATAAAGAATTGCGGAAGGGATTAAATTATAGCAGTTCAGGGTTTATCAGGGGATTGAAAGCCAGCTGCAAACATGTGCGGATCATTTATGAATATTCGAGATGGGCGCAACGGGTGAAAAAATAGATAAGAACACACTAAACCTTTGATTTGTACTAATAGCTACTTCAAAAGATCTTCACTAAAGGACCTCTGCCTGGGTAGTTATTGGATGTGGAGCAGTCATTGATATTTTGTAGTATTTCAAAGCACAGCCTGAGAATTCCGGGCAATGTATTGTAAAGACAGCAGCCCTGTTTGTGGTTTTCAAAGTCTCTTGCAAGCCCGCTTGGCAAGTGGTCAATTGAGACTCAGTGTTACAGAAGGTAAAACACAAATCAATCTTATTGAGCACTTTTCAGGTAATATAATATTCTGCCTGTGGCAATAATGAAATTAGCCTATGGATTTTGTTTAAATATTGCAGGGCCATTTGAATATTTAATGAAATATACGACTCTGTAGATATGCAGATTTTTGTGGTCCATGTAAAAAAATATAGCCTTTTTAATTTTATTTATTTATTTACTCAGAAAGGTTGTAGCCAGTGATCAAGATGGCAATGGGGAAAGTGCATTTGCTCATGATATCCATTTTGTGAGGTGCAACACATATACAACCTTAAGAATATAAAACTCATAAAGCAGAGTGACAATGAACAAGCTATGTGCATTTGAAAAAAAAATTCAACAGTAAGGATGTGATGTGGATTTGGATCAAACTCAAACTTCAAATTGTACTAGACCAATCAGAAAGATCTGGAATGCTGTGTATTCTTGTGGGGTTTTTTTGTTTTAATGTCTTTGTCCCTGATCGTATATGTTGTTGTTCCACCCTTTGGTGTAAAGGTCATTATAAATAAACATTGTTGTTATTATTATTATTAGTAGTAGTAGTAGTATTTAGACATGTTGAAATAAATATTGTGAGATACTGGAAGACCTACAGGTGCTTCTATCTTTGCTTCAGTGAGTGGTGCCATGAAAACAATTACTGTTTATCCATCATCACTGAGATTAGAATTATGCAACAATATCCAAATTTTCTGTGTGAAGAGAAATGTGATCAATGCACTATGGGAAATTTCTTTATGTGTTGTGCATGGCCTTCTGAGAAGACAATATGAAGTCCACCTGTGTGGAAGACCTGCCACCAGTAAGTCAAACTGTGTTTGAAGAGACATACAGTTAGTACATGGCTCAGAGTTACTTTGTCTGGAAACTCCAATCTGTTTTCTACCATCCTCTGAATAGTCTGAACTTAATAGGTTGATAAGCGAGTGGATGGTTCTGTCTTGTGGCAGAGGGCAGTACTGGGTTATTGTCAGGTCCATTTGAATTGCCTGACATTACAAAGAAACTATCATAAGCAATCCTGGGAGCTGACCTTTAAAGAAGATCCCAAACAGATATTTCTCAAAAGATATTTTTCTGAGTAATGCTCTGAGGATTTAAAAAAAAATGATCACTGTTTTAGAAACACTACTTCAGAGAATTTTCTCCAAACCATTTTTGTTTGATCAGGGCCACCAATTGCCCACAATTATAGACCAAACTGACACTAAGGCCATTTCCATACTACATGGTTATAGCACTGTTATCCCACTTTCAACATCCTATGGAATCCTGGGGTTTACAGTTTAGGGTGGAGCATTTAAGATTCTCAGCCAGAGAGCTCTTTTGCCTCAGTAAACTACAAACCCCAGAATTCCACAGAATGTTGAAAGTGGAATACTATCACTGTAACAGTTAAGGGCAGAAATGGCCTAAGTCTCACGCTCTTTGAAAGGTACAAAATGGTGACCAACTCACCCACACAATTGATATTGCTGCCACTTGCAGTAGCAGTGAAACAGAAGAAAACTTGAAGGAAAATAGTAATGGAGAAAAACACTATGCTATGTCTATGGCTAACGGTGAGTTCCATCAATCAGAAACTCTTAGACACTTCCTCCTCCTCCTTCAGTGAAGTGCACCTCCCTCCCAATGTCTCTGCCTACAAATAAAATGGAAAATTTCAAAAACCATATTCTCACAGCTCTTGTCTAAACAACATAGCACTGGTATGCTAACTATTCATTCTTATAAACTGTACTTATGAAAGTCTCATTGACCTCAGACAGAAACTATACAAAAGTAGTATGTGCTTGATTGTGCCTTCATTGGTTGAAATACACCTGAGAAGGAAAAAAATGTACCTGAGAAGCAAATATTTTCAATAATGCTCTTATGTTAACATATATATCTGGCATATTTATGCAAATAGTTTATTTTTCCAGTATTAGGGATTTATCATTTTATTGGGCTGTTAGCAAAAACACTTTACTGTATTTTTAGTGACTACTTTCTTGACACACAGCAATTATTCACAGCCCATGAAACTAGTACAAATTCAACATATCTTATTTAGCTACACCTGAAGAGCAGAACAAGTATGGGCATGTGCAGAGCCATTTGGAAACAGATCATTTCAAAAATCACCTATCACATTGGCCTCACCCTGAGAGGTGAAAACATACAGACCTGTGGCCCTTTCACACTACCTGATTATAGCTCTATCATTTCACTTTAACTCCCATGGCAACATTCTATGGAATCCTAGGATTTCACTTTCAGAACAAGTATTTTAGAGAGCAGGGTTTGATTCCTTGCTTGGCCATGGAAACCCACACCTTGGGCACATCATAAACTCTCAGCCCTAGGGTTGCCATAAGTTGCAAACAACTTGAAAGCACACAGTAACAACAACAATTTAGAATTCTCAGCCAGAAAGCTCTAGTACTGCTCCAAACAACAAACCCCAAGATTTCATGGAATGTTACCATGGCAGTCAAAATGGAATCATAGAGTAGAGTGCCTACTCTAACCAGGGCCCCTGGTTAGAGTAGGCACAATGAAACCAATGGGATCTAAGTCAGTAATAACTAAGGTCTTGTTGATTTCAATGGATCTACCAATTTATACTAACAGTGCAATCCTAAGTGCTGGAGTGACATGGCAGATCTACCAACTCATCCCAAACCCTGCAGCTAACATACAATGGTAAGGAGGGGTTATTAGCTTTTTCAAAGAATCAGATTTTGTTTTTTATTATTTTAATTTCCCATTCTACATTGGAAGCAAATGAGAATTAGCAATGCTTATTCCAGACTGGCATAGCTGACCAGTATAAGATGGATCCTTCCAAGGGAACACAGGAACTTTGGGTTTAACGGACCTACAGCTAGTCGTAGCCTGCTTTGCTCACAAAACATCCTATTTCATGGCATATACTTGCTACTACAAGCAAAAACCATACTGGTAGCGATTTCTGAAGGCACAATTGGGCCACTGGGGTCAATGGACAGAACCTGAAGCTTCTCTATGATGGTGAGAAGGCAGATCACTTCATCCTGACCCTTTCATCCAGCAGATCAGAGGGTTACAATTGCTCAGACTGTCTGGATGTAACCCATAGTGTTCTACATGCAATGTTCCATCCTATGGAATCCTGGAGTTTGTAGTTTGGCAAAGCACTAGAGCTTTGTGGCTGAGTATTCTACATTCTTCTCCTAAATTACACATCACAGGATTCCACAGAATGTTGCCATGACAGTGAGAGTGGAATATAGCAGTATAATTATGTGATGTGAATAAAGCATATTCTTGCTAACCGCAAGAGTGGTATTCTTGTTTTGGTACTCATTAAGTAGAAAATGAAATGACATACTAGTAGCAGATCTTAAGAAACAGAGCTTCTTAAAGTTAATTATCATGTTAAATCCTACTGTCAGTCCTAACTACAGTAGAACCACTGAATCAGTGGCATTTACCTATGTGTTAACTCAGCTTTTACCAACTGATTCAGGGGGTACTCTTTGGGTTTCAGTCAACATATTATAGTATCTGGATTGAAGAGGCAGGTAATCTAGGACTGAAGTCCTCACTTCAGATTTTAGATCATGAGATATTTCAAGTAGATCATGTCAAGCAATGAAATTTCTGTGCATGTAGTTCCTCTTAACCAGAGATACAATTAGAATGTCAATGTAAGTTTAAGTGGGAATGAGACAGTAAGGTAAAAAAATCTGCCTTGAGGGTAGGTTGCATATATCACAAAATAAAACTCATAGAACTGGGAATTAAATATTAAATTAGCATTGATAAAGCAAAGGAAGCTGTTATGATAAATGTGGCAATTTCCACACCTTACTGGTTCCCGCTGATATCCTATCATGGCCCCAGCAGCATCTTTGCAGGGAAGGGAGAACAACAGGAACGCTCTGCTTCGCACCTGAATGGTCCCCATGGAAGCAAGCGTGAGCAACACACTCCTTCCTTCCACAGTGCAGTCAGCCTCTTTCCCATGCTATGCTGGGAAAGGAAGCATGTGATCATGCTTCCGCCCCTTCTGCATGGCCAGGGGTGATGAGCGTGTTGTCAAATCGTGGGCGCTTAGATTTTTTCCGTTAAGCAAATATCTTACAATTGCAATGGGTGGGAACCGGTTAGCAGCAGGACCATGACGATGGCATGCAAAAGCATGACCTGCAGACTGCTGCCACCACAATCCCCATCACAGGACTGCAACGCCTTGCAGAAATGGCCTGTGTCATTCCTCGCTACAGCAGATCCAGTAGCTACTAGTCTTGTTTATAAGATATGTTCATTATGATCTATAAAGACCTTGTACAGCCTGTGGCCAGGCTACCTGAAGGATTCTGTTGCATATCATAAGACCTCTGAGTGGCTTACAATAAAATTAGTTTGAACAATTTAAAATTAGTGCAATAATAATTTTAAACAATGAAAATAAACACACTAAAAGCATATTAAACAACTTGTGTCCTGTTGTAGGAGAAAGGCAGGAAGGAAGATGGATGGATGGATGGATAGATAGATAGATAGATAGATAGATAGATAGATAGATAGATAGACAGACAGACAGACAGACAGACAGACAGACAGATTCCAAAGATTCAAGAAAATCTAAAAGTATGCATGTGTACAGACTTGAATGAAGTTACAAGGCTCCCAAAGAGTTTTATTTAAAATAAAAGTTTTAAATTGGCGCTAGAACAACACCAACACTGGGCTTCCAAAGGGAGGGCATTCCACAACTAGAACATCACAACTGAGAAAGCCTCTACCATGTCCTCATACAGTACCTTGCTTCAGCTGGTAGAACACAGAGGACGGCCCAGGCACTCATATGGGGAGAAGCATTCCTTCAAATATTAAGTCAGAAAATCATTTAGGGCTTTAGATGTCATTATCAGTACCTTAAATTCAGACTGAAAAGATTTGAGCAGTCAGTGCAATTCTTTTAAAACCAGTATTATGTGATGTCTGTAAATTATTTCCACCAATGCTCTAAATGTTGCATTTTGCACCTGAAGCTCTCAAGTCATCTTCAAAGGCCCACATAGAGGATTTTTCAGTCATTTAACCAGGAGGTTAAAAGTTTATGAACCATTGTGGTCATGTTACCCTTATCCAGGAAAGGACATAGCTGGCAAACCAATTGCAGCTTGCCCCAATTTCTCCAAGCAGTAGGGCCCAACTGGTCCTTTAGTGGAAGAGATAGATTTAGGACCCCTTCCAAACTATAAACCCATAAAACTATAAAACGACTGTACTTCTTTCAGGAAGACAGCAACCCCATCTAAGGCCATTTCCACATTACACTGTTCTAGTGCTATTATTCCACTTTAAACATCCCATGGAATCCTGGGGTTTGTAGTTTAGGGAGGGGCATTTAGAATTCTCAGCCAGAGAGCTCTTTGGCCTCAGCAAACTACAAACCCTACTGGATATTGAAAGTGGAGTAATAGCAGTATAACAGTGTAGGGCGGAAATGGCTCATGATAAGTTGTTAATCAGTTAGTGGATCCAAAAACCACCAATTCACAGAGTCTCCGTCTTACTGGAATTCAGTTTCAGTTTACTGAGCTCCATACAGTCCATTACAGCATGCAGGCACTGATCCAGCAACTACACAGCCCTGTATGAGCCTGTCAGAGCTCCAAGTTCTTCAGAGGATGTGCTTCTTTTGGTACTATCATCCTCACAGGAACATTTTGTGGAAATGCATGAGAAGGCCTTCTTGGTGTCTATTTCTAGGCTCTGGAACTCCCTTCCTAAAGGATAGGAAAGTACTCTTTAGGCTGGCCAGGACCCTTTTTTATTCCAACAGGCTTTAGGGAGCTGGCTATTTCACAAGAAAAGTTCTATACTTAGGGCCTTTCCACCCTACACTGTTACAGTGCTATTATTACACTTTCAACATCCTGTGGAATTCTGGGGTTTGTAGTTTATTGAGGCCCAAGAGCTCTCTGGCTGAGAATTCTAAATCTCCCCTCCCCCCCAACTGCAAACACCAGAATTCCAAAGGATGTTGAAAGTCGAATAGTAGCACTATAACAATGTAGTGCAGAAAGGGTCTTTGTGTTTTGTTTCAGTTTTATTATCTGCTTTTAAGGGAAAACAGTTCAAATGTTTTACTTGACAGTTTAAGACCATGTTTTTTTAAAAAAACACTGTATGTATTGATCTACATGTGTTTTACTTGCATTTCTTCTTCTCTTGTAAGCTACCTTACATTACAGCTTTGGGAGAAGGTATGGTATAAATAAACTGATAAAACACAATACAATTTGCTGATGAGTGTTCCACTTCTTAATTGCTAAAGGAACCATCAAGTCCCTGATTTTCATTTGGGATTGGATCACACTGGGAGAGGGACTTGATCTATGAAAATCTATCAGTCTCATTTAACTAAGGTTTTCAGCCATTGGCATTCTCATCCAGGTGGAAATATTTGTATCCTAAAACAAAACCCAAATTGGCTTTGCTGTATGCAAAGATAGCAGTATTTTCCAAAAGAAAGTGATAGTGAGTTTTATGTAATCAAAGCCCTTTGCCAGTTAAAAGGCTCTGCCTCTTTTAATAGGCTTGAAATTACAATTGCAATCATACTCTGGAGTGGTAATCCGCTCAGTTTAGGGTTAACAAGCTTTGACAAAACACCACGGGGAAGCCTAGATCACCCTCACCTACATTGTACCTAGCCCTGGGATGGAAAAAAGCAGCCTCATTCACTAATGCCACAAGACAGAGTGCCTCCAGGAACATTAAACGTTGAGAGTGAAAACATGAATCTTGACTTTCAGCAGAGGTGGAACTAAGCCATTGTTCACTTCCCTTAAAAAAGACATTTGGTGCCCAGTTCACCCTGGGGACATCTAAAGCTGCATTAAGTACTTGTGAAAGTGAAAATCTGCTGGGAAGCCAATTTCAGTGTTTAAACTGCAGCATGAACAGCAGAGTTGCTAGCAGGGTCACTTTTTACATGTCTTTATAACCACGTTCAAAATCTACTGTATATGCAATAGGGATGTTTCACTGGAGTTCATCCGTAAAGCAGCCAACAAGGAGAAATGTTGAACTTCAGGCAACTGTAAGCATGAAGATAAGGGGTGGTGAGAGGATGAGGGGAAAGCAAATGGAACTTAACCATCTGGTTTGAGAATTGAGGTCATTTCTGCACTACACTGTTATAGTACTATTACTCCACTTTCAATATCTTGTGGAATCCTGGGGTTTGTAGTTTACTGAGGCCAAAGAGCTCTTTGGCTGAGAATTCTAAAGGCCCTTCTCTAAACTCCAAACCGCAGGATTCCATGGGATGTTGAAAGTGGAGTAATAGCAGTATAACAGTGTAGTGCAGAAAATGACCACAGTCTTAACCTCTTCGTGGGGTTATGCCACCTCAGTGGTTCTGGGAGGATAACAGCATGTTTTAAAAGTTAACAAAATATGAGCCTAGATCAAATTGCTAGTTCTGACTAGAGCAGAGTCATAGAATCAGTTGGATTTAACTACATGTTTACTCACCACTTAACAATCAATTGAATGAGTCTACTCTAATCAGGACTAACCAACAGAATTCTAGCTATAGAATGTCCCAGACTGGCCTAAAAATGTGCAGACCTTGATTCCAAGTGTAGGACAATGATGCACATATCCACGTACCAGTTACAGAAAAGCATAGTTATCTCTGCATGACACATGCACACATAGGTATTCAAATAACTTGTGTGATAAGAGAGAGCTTGGATAAGTCCATTAGATCTCTCCCCATCTCCTTCACTGTGCTTATCACCTTCTACATGCTGGAGGCAAACATCTGCAGTAAAAATATTTTCTATTCACATAGGTTTTCGATGCATTTCTAACTCTGTGTGTGAAATACAATTTGAAATTCTTGCACATCAGTGAAGCTCATTTGAGCAATTAATTATCTCTTAGCATAATCAACTTAACAACCTAAGCACCACCCCATGGCATGGTGAGAAGACAAAAGATGCAATCATCTTGTTAAAGCTATTAGAGCTGTGTACTCACCACCAGACAGGGTTTAGACTCCAAATTGGTGGTTTGAAAAACAGCCCAGTTAGCTTGGAACAATTTGGAAGCTGCCCAATTCTATTGGGTTCAAATCTGAACCTATGTTTGGAAATCTATTATCTTTATGCCTATCTTTGGCAATTACTAAATGGTTTTAAAAAGATATTCCAGCTGTCAGGAATGGATTGAATTTGCAGGCATAATAACCTCTGAAAAGGTCATCGCATCTGGCAAATTGCAGACAAATAAGTGTAGGGTGAAGTTTGGCTTTTAATTTTGATTTTTTTTCCAGAAAAGGAAACTGCTAATTTTGTTTTATTTTATTGGCAGAATAGGATGAAATTTGTGGTGATAGTAGTCCTTCGGAAGAAATCAAGCCTGATAAATTTTCAATAGACATAGGAAATTTTGTACCAAGGCAGCATTTAAAGTTTTGGACTTTCTAATAAAAAACATGCCTAATTGACCACTGGTTTTTGGCCAGTTGTTATAAAAAATGTCCTATAGAATAGAGGTTGCAAAATTATGGAAGGATAGACAGAGTCTTTATAGTAGAGGAAAATGTTCAGACCGGGAGATTTATTTGCTCCCCATTTATTCCTCTCCATGGATCATTGCTAAATTTGTATGAAAACAGGATTTGTTATAGAGGTTTCCCTGAGTAAGAAACATACCAGTTTTCAGACAGATGGGTACAGATGCCATGAAGTTACAATTAATGAAATAAAAAGTTTTTATACCAAATCCATAGGAAGCTATAGAATACCAAAGTCATAGAAAGTACAATTGGATATTGGCGGATGTGAAACATACCACGTCAGAAGGGGAAAGTCTTGCTTTCCAAGCAGTCACCCAACACTAAACTCTTCAAAGTTCGCACACCCTAGCAAAACAGTTTTACCATTTCTGCTCCTGGGAGGGAGAACCAGTGAAAAGAATGGAACATCAGATCATTGTTGTAATATGTTATTGTATGCTTCTCTCAAAGCATAGAGATTGGAAAGCCCTGGTCCGACCATTCAATGCAGGCAAAAATTTTCACTGGGGTAGATCATGAAAAATTGGGAATACAAGGCAAAAGGATTTGGGCATTGGCCACTCTAGAAGAGGCTTCTATGGAAGCAAGAGAAGAAAAATGAAGTTGTGATTTAGGAATCACTGAGAGTTTTTATTTTTGTGGTTTTTTTGTGGTTGAGGTCATGTTCCCTCTCCTGGCCACATGATAAGGGGATGGAGATTTGCTGAGTGGAATTGAGTTAAATTAAATAAATTAAAGGTGGAGCTAGCAGCCACTCACTCTATATAACTGCTGTCTCAGTCTCCAGAGCTCAATCCCTGGAGCTACAGAAGAAGATGTACTTGTGTTTTGGAAGTCAAGGTTGATTGTTTAGCTAAATTGTTTGGAGGCTTGTTTGGGTGTTTCTGTACATTGGGGGATGTGTGCTTTCCCTGAGCACAAGGTCTAGGGTAATGGGTAAAAAGGATTCATCAGCTTGGTTGGGACTGGCACTACTTGCTGCCTCAATCTATGGACCTTGGTGAAAATGAAGAGGAAAACTGGCATTTTGCAGAGGCATTTCACAGGGGAAAGCCACTGACTATAGAGGGAGATGAACATAGATGATGGCTGAGCCGTTGCAGCAATATGTAATGTATGTGCCATGTTTCTTTTCTTGCTAGAAGATAAAGGAGGCTATACTTGCAGCAAATGTAAGCTGGTTGCCCTACTGCAGTACAAAGTGCAGTTCTCCTGAAAAAACAAGATGCAAAGGGTGCCTTCCTTCCAGGGGATAACTTCCACATGCAGGAGGCAGACACTTGGAAGAATGTGACACACAGAAGCAGAACTATCAGGAACTATGCTGTGATGTTGTAGCCACACAGACAAACTCTCTTCTTAATCAATGGTTATGAGGTATGGGAACCAAGGACAAAAGTTTCAGTCCTCAGAGAGAATAGAGGTGACCTTGGAGGAGAAGAAATGTATGGTGGTGAAAGCTGGTTTCCTGCTGAGATGAAGCAAAACAGTGGTGTGTGGATCTGATAAGATATCTTGATAGGTGGGCTATGTCCCAGGAGTGAAGATCCATGATATAATAGAAAAGCTGTCAGGACTCATTGTTTCTTTCTGCCAAAGGACATGGCCCAAGTAGAGAGAGAAGAATACTAGAAGCAAATAACTGGCTCTGCAGATAGTGCTGTCAAGAAAGATTTGGCTTTTGGAGCCATGGCCTGTGCTTTAATAAAGAATGACTTCTTTCAAGAAATGGGTTGCACATCACAGACTCAAAAACCTGATCAAGACTGCTTTAAGTTTAATTAGCTGCAGGAGGGAGACAGTGCAAAGAGAAGGGAGACACCAAGTACTGGGGACAATAGCCTCAGTGATACAAGGGGAATTGGGAAGAAAGTAGAGGAACCCAACAATGGAAGAAAAAAACAACAAGGAAGCAGCAAGAGGCAATAGCCCCCAAAGAGAATGGGAAGCAAAAAGACAAGCTTGTACTCTTAACACAAGAAGGCAATACTGTTTAATAGTCTTGGCTGAAACTTGGTAGCATGAGTCCTATGACTGGAAGATAGTAATGAAGGGATAAAACCTATTCCATAGGAATTGACCAAATGGAAAATGAGGAGTGGTAACTTTATATGTAAAGGATGTGTACACTTACGATGAGATCCATGACTTAAAGCAAAGACAAAAGTTGAAGGGCATTTTGGTAAAAAAAATAAAGGGGACAGAAACAACAGTGATATCATTGTGGCTATCTATTATAGGCCCCCAAGAATGAAGACTTGGATTATGCCCTCCTAGTTGAAAATTATCAAACATTCAAAAAGGGGATATATAGCAGCAATGAGAAATTTCAACCACTCTGATATTCACTGGAAGTCAACCTCTGCCAAGAATGTAAGATCCAACAAATTTATCACTTACTTTGCAGACAGTTTCATTGTACAGAAGGTGGAGGAGAAAACAAGAGGGTTGACCAGTTTGGATTTGATCCTAATCAATAGGGTTAACTGGTCAACAGGGTAAAAGTAGTGGGATCCTTGGGTGGTGGTGAGCATACTGTCCTGGAATTTATTATGCAGAAGAAAGAAAAGCCAAACATAGCCTGACATTTACTCTGAAAAAGCTGATTTTTGTAATTGCAGGGGGAAATATTGGGTGAGATCCCCAGAAATGCTCAAAGGGAAGTGAGTTCATGATGCACAGGAGTTTCTTAAAGATGACACAGAGAAGGCACAACTGCAAACAATTCCAATAAGCAGGAAAAGTGGAAGGTGTCTAAAAAATCCCAGAATGAGTATATAAAAAATGTTCAGATGAGCTGAAGTTTAAAAGAAACACATACAGGAAATAGAAGAAGTGGGAAATTGTCAAAGAATGCAAGAATAACCAGTACTTGTAGAAAGAAAGTCAGAAAAGTAAAATTCAGAATGAGCTCAAGATTGCTAAGGGGTAAAAACAATACAGGGTGGGTTGCTATGTTTGGAGCAACAGAAACAACAAGGAAATTGCTCTGTTTAAAGCTGGCCAGTGCCCAGGTGAGCACACATACAGTCCACAAGAACCGGCAGGGGAAAGCCCCGCCATCTCCAAGACTTAAACAGTAGCCCAGGGTTCAGAGAGAGAAAGCAGTCCTGAGCAGAGCCTACTGCTGAAAGGAAATTGTCAGAAAGATTAATCAAGAAGTACATACCAAAGTTCAGAAACCCAGGAACCCAAAGATGTCAGACAGGGCAGCACATAATGGGAATTGTTGTTCTGCAGCAGCAGAATGGCCTAGGCTGAGATGAGCTAATTTATAACCAATAGTTAATCAACTCAGCTGGCCTCATTAGCTCAGCCTCCTGTATCTAAAGTGGAGCAGCATATTGTCTGATCTGTTGCTGTCTGTACTTTACTTTGCTCAAGAGGGTGAAGTTCCTGGGCCTCCTTCTCTTGATCTGCAACTGCTGTCTGGAACTGACTAGGCTCTGCCTCTGCCAGTATCACAACAGGACTGCCACCCTCTTCCAACTGGTGCCCATCATCCTGGCTGTCCTCTTCCTCTTCTTAAGCCAAGGAGGCCTCTCAAAAGTAGAACATGACAGAAACAGAAAGGCCACTGCTTGGAGAAGATGGCCAACTGCTAACAGAGGACCCAGAGAATGCAGAACTGCTTAACACCTACTTGCCTCAGTCTTCTCCCAAAAAGAAAACCTGGTAAAAATAGAACAAATGATGCCATAAGAGGACTTCAGGCCAGAATGAGTAAAGAGGTAGTAAAGGAATACATAGCTACACTTTATGAATTCAGATCTCTAGAACCTGATAAACTGCTTTCAGCAGTGTTAAAGGAATTTGCAGATGCAACTTCAGAGCCACTGGCAATAATCTTTAAGATTTCTTGGAAAACACGAGAAGTCTCAGGAGACAGCAGGATAGCAAATGTTGTCCTCATCTTGAAGAAGGGCTTGACATCAATCCCAGTAAAACTTCTAGAACAGATTAGTAAACAGTAATCTGTGAGCAATTAGAAAGGAATATTTTGAACTAGCGTGGGTTTTTTCAAAAACAAGTCATTCCAGACTGACTCTTTCTTTCTTTCTTTCTTTCTTTCTTTCTTTCTTTCTTTCTTTCTTTCTTTCTTTCTTTCCTTCTTTCCTTTTTTTTTCTTTTTTTTTCTTTTTTTTTTTATGAATTACAAGCTTGGTAGCTATATTCCAGAGGAAGGAACCGGCAAAACCACCTCTGAGTATTCCTCACCTAAGAGAACCCTATGCAATTTATGGGATCACCATAAGTACACATAGAGACATAAATTGGAGGAATGTTGAGAATGTGGTATATCTTGATTTCACGATATTTTTGACATGGACTCCATGATATTCTTGCAGACAAGCTCAATATGTGGACTAGACAGAGCTACTGGACTGTATTTTACATGTGCTACTTAGGCCCTTACCACACCATGCTTCAATAGCAGGTTGTTCCATTTCAATCCCAGCACTGCCATTTCCATGATGGTATCAGGTTATGCATGTTCTCTACTGCACACTTTTGACTTCAGCAGATGAGTAGCATTTTAATGCCACTAATGTTCCCACCACATTACAGCATCATTGGCAAGTCCTTTTCCCTGCCCCACAGCTCATGATTCGTCGAGGGTTCTGTATATTTTAGGGATGGACCAACCAAATCCTCAAATCCTCAAATCTTTGGCAGGGATTCAAGATTCGGGAATCCGAATCCCTGTGCCAAAATAGGCAAATGGAATTTTTCGAATCTGCCACTCAAACAGTTTGTTGGAGACCGGGACGCCTGAACACCTGGGAGACCAGGACGCCTGAAAACTCAGGACCAGGACGGGATCCCACTCCTCACGTGTTTCCCCACCCAATGCGGGTACGGTGATTGGCCGGCAGACTGGCATAAAGCCTCACACACCCTGGAGGCTACCATTTCTCCCTCCTGCTGCCTGTGCCCCTAGTGCTGCCTCTCCCTGTTGCTGCCTTCCTCTGCAAGGTAATTTTGGGATAGGGATTGGGAGGTAAGGGACAGAGGAGCAAAACTGAGTTTGTGTGGGGGTCTAGGAGCTTGTGGAAATGTCCCAGGGGGTTCCAAAGACTGCAAAAAGGGGTTCAGGGGTTCCATGCAAGCCATGCGAGCCATACTTTCCCCTTCACCAGCTTTCTTTAGTCAGTTCTGGGACTAAGATTGTCATGATGCCACTTCCTCTCTTAGTTTCTGTGTCTTGAATACATGAATACTTCAGTTAACCCATTTTGAAGCTTCCTTGTAGAAGGTCTTTTTATGCTTCTCAACCCGTTTTGAAGCAGGGAGCCCTGGGAAAATGATCAGCCCATTACAAAGATGTTGCATCATGCCCCAGCTGTGGGTAATTGCAAGGTTGCATAAGAAACGGGTCGTGTGCAGATGGTAGAGGGAGGTGTGCAAACCTCTACCTGATTGGTGGTAGATATGTATATAACAAAGCAATGCCAGTATGTATTTGTCTGTTGACCAAACCTGGTGCCTGGCACAAGCTTTTGTCTGTCTGTCCTATGTTTTGTATATAACGGAACTTTGCTGCAAGATAAAGTGCCTCCTGTTTTGGAAGAAACTCGTCCGTGTGTGAGTGTCCTTACTGGGGAACAAGACTGCTGCTGTTGGCTCGCTGAACTCTGGCTTTTCCGCTGCGTTTCCGTGGGGCTAAAACTCCTATCATCCCCCAACAGGGGCTTCATGTCATTTTCAATCTGGGGAGATCCTGAGGCAAAACTATGACAATTGTCCTAGCCAGATTTCTTCAGAGGGAGGTTTGCCTTTGCCTGGGCTTTTGCTAAGGCTGAGAGACTGTGTCTTGCCCAAGATTATCCTTCTTTTCCTTGATTTTTAAACCCTTTTTTAAAAAAAGGATTAGAAAGATTCGAGATTCGTGAGATTCGTAGATTCCCAGAACCTTCCAGGGATTCAGATCCAGATCCAGATTCGTAAAATTCTGGATTCATCCCATCCCTAGTATATCTGCTTGTTTTGTAAGCCGTATTAGCACGACAACATTGTAACATTACAACACGCCAGTAGCTATTACGTTTTTGCACCATAATGTGAACAACTTATTTAAAAAATATAAAACATTTTTAACTCAAAGGAGAAATTTAAAACATGGGGAGGTGATAGATTTCGAACTTACCACACCGAGGAACTAGCTGAGGGAGGGACAAGGTGGGCACACCCACACTTCACCCACTCCTGGATCACTGTCGACAGGAAGTGCTATCAAGCACTAATGAGGAACCACACTAGCCCAGCAGATGAAATTGTGGTGGGAAAGGAAGCCATCACCAGATTTTTTTCAACAGTGAAAAAGGGCTGATTTGGAATGCATTGGGATGGAAAAGCAACTGTTAGGGACAACATCATGCGATAGCACAGGTTCTGGACTGGGAACAATGTGTGGCATTGCTGGGATGACAACTTCATGTGGTAAGAGACTTACTTAAGTATACTTCTTCCATCTGGCCCAACTACTCCCTGACAGAAACATGATTTACATGTGTTCCAAAAGCCAACAGAATTACCTTTTTTTTCTCCATGAAGCTGATACTCAGAAAGTAGGTAGAGGGGTTTACAATTATGGCAATAGTGTTATGATTGTGACTGAGGATCAGTTGTGAATGCAGAACAGTTATCCAGATTTCTTTATTTGCAATAGTTCCATATTCATGATCACTATTAATATAGGGATCAGTAGATGATGTAGAATACTTTCTATTGGTTGTACATCATTGACAGACTGAGTGCTCACTTATGGTTCTTCTTCATCCTAAAAAGAAGTGACTACTGGGCTGCCTCAGAGTTCTTGCCTAGGCTCAGTGTTATTTAATATCTGTATAGATATTTCGATGATAGACTAAGGGACTTGCTTATCAAATTTGTAAATTACATCAAAACAGGAGGGGTAGCTTATATCTCAGAAGACAGGATCAGGATTCAAAATAATCTTAGCAGATTGGGGGATTGGGTCAAAAATAACAAAATGAATTTCAGCACTGATAAATGTAAGCTATTACATTTAGGCAGGAAAAAAATTAAACAAATGCAAGATGGGTGACACTTAGCTTGAAAACAGTATGTGCGAAAAGCATCTATGGGTCTTAGTAAACCACAAATTAAGCATAGACCAACAAGGTGATATGGTGGCCAAAAAGCTAATAAAATTCTAGGAAGACAGGAACAGGAAGATAGAATCAAAACTGAGGTAAATGATAGTCATAGTATCACTTTAGTATGCTGTGGTCGTAGCTCATCTAGAACATTGTGTATAGTTCTAGGCACAATAGCTCAAAGAAAGACATTTACAAGGTGGAACATGTTCAGAGAAGTCAACCAAGATGGTAAAAGGTTTGCACTCTTTGAGGAATGTCTCAGGGAGCTTGGTATGTTTAGCTTGGGGAAGACTGAGAGGTGACATGATGGTCATCTTTAAATACCTGAAGGAATATCATGTAGAAGATGGACCTATTGGAAAATGAGAGAGATTTGGTGAATCTCCCCACTTAACAGAGCATTAGTAATGTGCAAACAGAAGTTCGAACAACTTACCAGCCACCTCTTATCCCCTCTGTACAGTTAACTCTAGCTGAGAAGTAAACACAAAAACAGTTTGGTTAAAAATATATAAAAGTTTACTTACAGATACTTTTGCATAATCTACACAGCTTCATGTTCTTGAAGAAAAGTTACAAGAAAAAGATAAGCAATTACATGCTTGTAGGGTAGCGTCTCTCTTAGAGCATCTCAGACCACATGCTCACTGGAAGGCAGGCAGAAAGAAAGAAAGAAAGGAGAGGGAACAGTGTCTACCTGCAGCAGGAAGTGGGTGTGAACAAACAGGAAGTTAGGCTAGGTTTTGTCTCTAAACCTACAGTAATCGTGCAACCTAACTTAGCAGTGAATTTTTATGTTTTATAGATATGTTTTTATGGAAAATCACAAAAACAGCCCCATGCATTTTATTTAGAAAATATATTGAGAAGTTTTCAAAACAGAAACAAAGAGAAAATTAAAGTACAATATTTTCCACATGAAAATAGTTGTGTAAACTAAATAACAGTGACTAGGAAGTAAATGCATATTGTGAAAATCATCTCACTATAACTGTTCAAACCATTAATAAGGTCTAATGAGCTGTGATTTCTCTACAAACTCGCTGAGAAACTCTCCACTTGAAATTCCTTCAAGGATGTTTCTTTCAAATGCCAAGATTACTGAATTTGCATTTTTCTCATGAAACACTGAATGCCTGTATGATGCTTGTAAATGTGTCAAAGTTAAGAATGAATTTTCACATACCACCGTAGATGCACTAAAAGTGAGTGCTGCAGCATACAAAGAGTGCATTCATAGAAAGGCTTCCTTGTACATGTACAACACTTTAGTAGGTTAATGAAATTTTAGTGTTGTGGTTTTGCAAGATTCAACAAGCCCTTTTCTTCGAATATCTAAAATGTATTCCCAAGTGCTTAGCTGGAATGCTAGAAATTTGGAGACAATGAAAATTTTATTGAGAGGCAATGTCCTCATTTTCTGCCTTCTCCACCCACATCACGATACTCTTGATTCACTGTGAGTGGAAGCTGGGGCTGCCAGTGACAAAGCTACACAGCTCATCTCCCTTTCCCACTTTTCCTTCTCTGGTGTTTTCCTTATATGGAGCTTCAAGATGACTGTATCAATTTTTTCAAGACTGTGGGTTTCTGCAGATGTAAATTGCTAACATATCTTCAGGTGTGTAGTCACATTCTTATTTGATCTGCTTTGGGAAATTTCCTAGATCTATCGAAACAGCCCAGTTTGGTTCAGAATGTATCCAGTTCCAAATCATCCTATTAGAAGTGAAGAAGCTGTGGTTCTGGCTAATGGAGAGATGGTAAACTACCTGGTAATTCCATGGACACTGCCTTTTATTAATTTTTTTTAGGGTTAAATGAACTAAATCTGAGTTCTGAAATCCTAGAAAGACAGGAGGGATAAAATAAATTTACATTTGACTTCTGTTATCTTGTATTCCTTTCACAATTCAGGAAATATATTAGTTACCTTTTGCATGCTACGTGCTGCCCATTCTCACAGAGCTCACATCACTATTTTCTTCTCTGACAAGTAGGAGAGATTAACCCAAGAGACTTGCTTATTGAGCAAGTTCCATGACGGACTAATGTATTTGAAGCTGGACAGCAACGTGGAATTTGAGGAAGTTACAGAAATGATTTCTTGTGATGGGGATAAAATATCAAAAAAAATTGAACTTGTTTGGCATGAAAACATTTTGAAACTGCAAATTTTGAGTGTTGCTTCAAGGAGTCATTATCCTTGCTGGTGATAGCATGAGAGAGAGAATTTTTGGCATATGGATTGTAACCAGATTCTTAAAGTCAAAGGATACTGAGAACTTCATTTAGTTAAAATGGCAAATGGAAAGCTAGTGGCAACCCAAATGTGTGTCTCTGAGTGTATATGTGTGAATGTCAGCATTTACAACAGTAAATCACAGTACTATTGAATCTATAGACAGCAAACTGTCAGAACAAAATCAGCTTAAAGGAGAAATGCTCTAAATGAAAATCGCTGCTTTTGGGTGTCCAGAATGCACTGAAAGCTAAATCACTAAACTCTTTTATTTAAAGATTTGCATTTTGTTAACCAAGCAGGAGATTTAAAGGTAGTGCACAGTGACGGTACCATTTTTAATTAATATTGGGGCAAGTTTCATACTTCTAAAATTATTGATAAGCAAAAAAGAATGCATTGAGGGAAGCTATGAATGTTTAAATATTTTACTTGATTTTTAAAAAGATTTTCAGAATCTTAATAGAATGTTATTTAATAAATGTTCAAGAATTTGTCCATAGAGTTTCACCATGATGACACCAAAGATCACCACTGCACTTAAACTAACAAATAAGAACTACCATGTATACAAAACAAAAAGTATTGTAAACACAGTGATAGATTGTATAGCTAAAACGTTCAGCATGATCTAGCAATCCCAATTATATAACATCAATAATGCAGTCTACCACTTCAAGAAATCCATTTCCATGATGCTTGTAGGACAAAATCAAGTCATCTTTTAAGTGAGTCCTCTCAGCACAATTTTGTGGCCATTATAAGATGCATATTCACATTTGTATCGTACGTATTTGTAATTGTGCCTGTATAAATTTGCCCAAAACAGACTTTCTTTAAAATTACAACATGTCCAAAATCTAGTTGTTAGTTCCAGCTAGAGCAGGTTGCTAATGAGTACTACTAAGTTGACTACAGTATGCTGTTATTGTTTTTGAATTAAAACAAATTAAAAATAATTGGATTTAAGCCTCTGGTATTAATTAGCAAATTTTCTATCATTGTTCTCAAAGTGAGCAAATATTCTATGAACAAACCATGAATATTTGGTGTCCTCTACCTGTGGCTGTAATTTGCAGATTCTTCAATGTTTGACTACATAAGAGCTGATTTGCAACAGCTGCCACTTTTTTGAGTATATAACATGTGTCAATCAATACTGGACGGAATGTGGAAACCAGCATGTCACAGAAGTCAGGATTTGACAGAAGCTGGATGTAACAGAAGATTGGTCTGCAACAGCAGTTTTGGACACTATCTTGCATGAGTTTCTATAAATATTTGGTAAGACTTTGTACATAAGCAAGTTGAAGTAGTAGTAACCTCCTGCAGTATGCTATGATAAAAGCTAGTACATTTTATATTAACATCATTCATTAATTTCCCTAATCAAAACTGGCAGCTATCAAATTCTGACATGAAAAACTGATTCTGGAATTGAAATGTTGGATTTTGACATCAAAATAAAAAAATTACACTTCTTCAATATTCACATTTTGTGGTGTTTTGCTTGGGCCCCTATACCTCTGTGACATTTTTCCATGTATATGCCCTCTATCTTCCAAACCAGCAACAATTCCTGTTATTATAAATAACCAGACCTGAATCCTGTGGCTAGTGCCAGCTAGAATAAACCCACTAAATCAATTGAATTTACATTAATGTGGATTTACCAAGGCCATTTCCACACTAGACTGTTATAGTACTATTATTCCACTTTCGACATCCTATGGAATCCTGCAAACCCCAGGATTCCATAGGATGTCAAAAGTGGAATAATAGCACTATAACAGTCTAGTGCGAAAATGGCCCAAGTTCTTATTAATTCAGTGAGTGTACTCTAGGTGACACTAGCCACAGGATTAAGATTGGGACAGAAACTCTGAGTCCTTCTAAATCCTGTTGGGCTGCAGCTCCCTGCATTCTCCACCACCAGCTTGCTAGCTAAGGCTGCTGGGAGTTGCATCCCAATAATATTTGGAAGGCTATATGATTCCCACACCTGAGATAGGCCATACATTAGGACTAGACTGCAAAAGCCATTACATAAAGCCTGTAAATCAGAGGGTGTATCAAGATATTTCATTAAAGGCAAGTAGATTAGAAATATTGTTCATTTGAGTCCTAAATAGCCTCCTTCACTACTGTTTTGATCCTATGTGTTCTTCTGATATATCTCTTTTTAATAAAAATGCTTTAGGTAGTGTCCAGTCCCCAGAGAAAGGTAATATATCAATAAAATAAAGTTGGAAAATGCTAAATTGACGACTTGGTTATGTCAAGTATCCAACAGAAAAGTGGAGTGTGGCAACAGAAACTTTGGGCTGTTCAACAATGTAAAATCTCAGATGGCCATTTTGTGAAGGTTCAAGGGCATTTCAGGGACATAATGAAATCCCAAATAAATACGCAGTCTCAATAACATCTCGAACCCAAAACAATGAAGTTGTGGAACCTATCTTAAACATTGCAATCTTCTGCATGTTTACTTAGGTGTAAGCTCCACTAATTTCACTGGGGCTTACTCTGAAGAAAGACTATAGGAGATTGCAGTTTAAACTTTGGATTATGCTCGTATCTAACAAGTGTTGAAAACACTGTAACCTTCCACCTTATCTCAATCAGAGTTTGGAAAAGTTGGCCAAACTGGCTGGGGAATTCTGGGCCATGTAGTCCAATATAATAAATAAGAGCTTGGAACACTGTGTGGTACCCTCAGGGTCCAGGGATGCTGCAGGTTCTAATTCCTGCCTTGGTGTAAGTGTTGTGCAAAGCCCTATCATCAAGGAAAGTTGAATTGAGACAGTCCTCTTGAGTGTCACTCTCCCAAGGCTGAAAAAATATCATCAGGTATGTGCAGAAAAAAATATAGGAAGTTCTCCATAATGATAAAAGCAAGAAACTTGAGAGAGGCACATGTGAGCAGTGTGTGTGTGTGTGTGTGTGTGTTTTACGGGAAGAAATAAGAACACAAAGCAGCTATCACCTTTTTTAAAAGAGAAAAATCACCTCCTGGTCCATCTGGCAGGTGAAGGGCAAGCACAGAGCAAAACCTACCTATGTCAGACAAAGAAAGCTCTGTAAGATTTTTTTTTTCCAAGCTGGTAATGAAATATGAGAGTGCACCAGGCAATGTTAAAACGGAACTGATTGAAAAAGCAGAGATATATGAAACTTTAAAAAGCAGAACTTCTTTTCATATAGAATTACTCACTAAACCAGCAGAGGACAATGCTCTATAACAGTCTTCACCCAGCTGGTACCTTCCAAATATTTTGAACTTCAAGAGCTATCAGTCCCACAGATCAGAGCCATTGGCTCTGCTGCTTAGAGTGATGCAACTTGTGGTCCAACATACTTGGAGTTCACCAGGTGGGAAAGTCTACTGTCTGATACAACCTAGGTTTTAATAATGCCCATGAGTGCTTACTGATAAGTCCTAAGATCACACGATTTCCACACTGTCTTGCCACAGAATGGATTAAGTCTCTGCTTTCTCACCACACCAATCAATAAAGCCATCAACCCCCACTTTATATCCTCTAAGAATAATTTGCTACCTTTTGCACACAGATGAACATGACCATAGAGAACAAAAGGATGTGCCCCCAGATGATCCAATCCTTTTTTCATTACATTATGTATTTCCTTGTTAACTTTATGTCTGGCATGATAGAAAAATTTCGGGTCTCCTTCTCCCTTTCTTATATAAGTCTTGGCAAAATACCTGACCAAACCATCTGAACAGAAGCCCAATGCCTTTCTGTTTCACATGTAGAATTGCCCATTCAAGATCATCCCAAGCCCTGAGGTTTCCAGGCCAAAATCTGAGATGTAGTGGTGATGCCTATGGTGATGTCATTTATGCATTAAGAACCAACTATAGTTGCTCACAGCTTGTCATTTAGGGATTGAGACAGAGATTGAGAGAGAGGGAGAGGAAGAAAAAGCATATTTCCCTGTTTGGAAATTAAGAGAGAAAAGGGACTGTTCCCAAATCAAGATGAAATGAAGGGATTATTCATTCTCACTTACTTAAAAAGATGGGATAAGTAATATTTAATCTAAGCTAGATGCTTCTAGCCAGAAAGTGGAGGCAGAGCACAGTAAATACATGGATCCTCTGAAAAATCTTTCCAAGTTGCAAGAACAAATCGATTAAGCCTTGAGAACTGGAGCAACCTGTTACTCTATTAGCTGAGTAGGAGGTTTCCTCTCAACTGGAACTTCACCAAAACTAGAGAATTGGTACCCTCATCTCCTGCCTGGAGCTAACCAATGACCAAAAAAAAAAAAAAAAAAAAGTAAAGGCCAGGCCCCACTGTCTAGTAACCCTTCACAGCGGTAAGAAGTTGAATGTTCTCTCCACATCCATACTGTCTCACTGGTAGAGAAGCTAAAGAATTCATGTTGGAAAAGAGATAATGGGGTTCTATTGAGTTCAGTTATGCTTATTCTCAGCCAAATAAGTATAGACAGAAATGCAGCCTTATTTGAAAGCTTATTTGAAAGTTGTGGCTATGTAGTTTTTATTCCATTTGTTACGTGAAGGGGAAAAAACCATATTCTTCACTATATTTTTCTCATACAAGAATAGTTCATAAAAAAGAAAACACTAGCATTGTTCTGGTCATTCTTTTATCTCCTTAAAGTTAGCACAGATCAAACCTCTCTGTAAAATGATGAGTTCTTTAGAGTTTGTGCCTGAGTTAATCTAAGGTATACATACATCTGATGAAGTAGACTTAAGTCTATGAAAATTTATGCTACCACCTTCTTTCTCTCAGTTAGTCTCAAAGGCGTTGCAGGATCTATTTGCATACAAAGGTGTACTGATTAGACCAAAGCTGGCGAAAAAAGCAAACTCTCTGGGTCACCTACAGTAGCTCAGCAAAAGTTCCTGACTCTCAGTTGCCTTAACAATAACAAAACTAAAATGAGATTGCTGAAAACAGAAAGCTACCAGGGAAATTGCAGGATGGATTTTTGCATAAGAGAATGTGTAGGTTTGATTCTGGTTGGTGTTATGGTCTCATAGGATTTCCTTGGCAAGAGTTACCCAGAGAATGACTGCCATGGCATTCTAAGTCTAAGGCAGAGAGAGAGTATAACCTCCCCACAGCAATCTTAATGCTGGAACCAGCCTTGGAGTCATAAAAACCCACAAAGTAGAAACCAAATTAAAGTAGGCCCTTGGTATCCACTTGAGTTTGGTTCCAGGATCCCCGTTGGATACCAAAATTCATGGATGCTCAAGTCTCATTGTGTACAATGGTGTAGTAAAACAGTATCCCCTATATAAAATGGCAAAATCAAAGTTTACTGTTTGGATTTTTAAAAAAATATTTCCAAGCTGTGGTTGGCTGAATCGATGGATACAGAATCCACAGATAGGGAGGGCTAATTCTAGATGATTATTTATATGAATTTTAATTGCTTGGTTAATCAATCCAGTTTAAGTGTATTTGCATAAACATGTTATCTTACAAAGCATTTCATTTAAGATTTTTAAAAACTGTTTTTATATTTTTATGAAAAATCTTAAATTCTATCCTTTCTAATAGAGCAGAATACTAATTTATATTAAAAAAATCCAAATGTTTTGAAGGGCTTCTTCTCTTTCCTCTCAGCATTCCCAAGATGTGTGATTTATGACAAGTCTCAGGACAAATGTCCCCATTTTGAAAATAGTATGGGAAATGAAATACTACAATTTGTTATTTTCAAAACTCACAGACATTTAGGCAGTTTCAAGCTTTCATGAGGTCACTGCTGGACTTCTGATTTCCTGAGGTTTGGCAATACCAGTTCATTTTCAAATTCATTGTGAACTATTCTTCATCCTGAGAACTTCTTCGTCTGGTACCAGAGAAAGAAGCAAGAGATTTTTTTTTTCAATTGGAAGAGCAATGCAGTCACTGGCATGCTAAAGGAATGTCCTATGCATTGTAGCACAACAGCCTGATAACTGTGCTTTCTTCAGTCTTGCTGGTGTCACTTGAAGAGGTGAGGAAACTATTTTCTGTAATTTCAATTAACCTATTTGAATACCTATTTTCATTCCTTGGCTGCTTCCTCAACTTCGACATCGCACGCCATTTCTAAAGATATGGCCAAAAAGCAATAGATATATTTAATATTTATAGTAAGAAACCAGATGACTGCTGAAGGAGAAAATGCTGCCACCTGACAGAGAAGGAAGAGAGGTACACAAGTGGAATCCCATGTGGCATGCATTGCCATGGTCTTAGTGGTGTACTAGTAGTAGCATTCATACTACAGCCATAGTTCCATCGTGAGACAGTGGATCCAAAAAACTTCAACAACTGATTTTTATCTTAGCTGGAATGTGTTCTGTTCCTTAAAGGACCATGCAAACAATGAGCACTTTTTAGCATGGAAAAGTCTGATACATGTCTTTAGATGGGCAATTCCTAGGTAAGGCTTTCTCTTGTCAAGATATAACAATAATTTCCTCCCACATCTAATAATCACATCTTGTATCCCTGGCTGTGTAGGGCTTCAACTCCACAACTCAACAAAAACTTTCTAGGAATTAAGTATGGTTCTCACTCCCAATACTGCACCTACTTCTATTTATTTTTTTATTATTATATTATATTATATTATATTATATTATATTATTATATTATATTATATTATACTTTATATTATATTATATTATATTATATTATTTCAGATATTTGTGGGAATAAGAGCAATAATCCACCACAGACCTATGTCTACTTATGCTGGGAAGAAAGGTGCCAAGGAAGAGAAGACTCCTCTACATTTAGCTGTTGTGTGGGAGAGATTTCAGCAAATGCATCTTGCCATGCTGGTCCCTCTTCTACACTATAATTAGGAATACAGTTTCCTCATCTTATTTGTGCATCCAACCACCTTGCATAAGCTGTTTAATTTCAGTCAGTTTAAGGATACTTAGGTCAGTATATCATGGACTGTCATCCTTGTCCTCAACTAACTTTACTTTAAACATTCAAAAGGCTTTTCCCCCTGTGTTGTTGCTTTTTGTACCTCATTAATATGGATGTTGTTGTCATGTGCCTTCAAGTCATTTCTGACTTACAACAACCCTCAGGTGAACCTATCATGGGGTTTTCTGAGGGCTGAGAATGTGTGAAACACCCAGGATCGCACAGTGGGTTTCCATGGCCAAGCAGGTAACCAAACCCTGGTTTCCAAGATCATAATCCAATGTAGTATAGTGGTTTGAGTGTCAATAGTCTCAAAATGTACTCAAAGAAAGAATGTTGCCCAAGTCAGGATGGGGAACCTGCTGTTGCAGCGTAACTCTTCATTGGCCATGGTAGCTATAGCAGGTGAAAGTTCAAATCCAATAAGATCTGAAAGTATTGTACACTTAGTATAATACTTCATTTATTGTTGCTGCAGAAGTTGATTTCTGCCTGTACGTGACTATTTTTATTTAATTATATTAAGAGATATATATCCTTCTTGTGGTTATATATCCTTGTGATATATATCCTTCTTGTGGTTACATATTACCAAACAACAATTAAAACCAATTATAAACTGCTGTAAATTCCAAAAAGAAAAAAAAGAGAAAAAATACATTTTAATATTAAGAGCAGATTAAGAGAAAGACATTGTATAAAACTTTGCCATCTGATAAAACACCTAAATAAGCAAGTTTTTTCTGTATGGCAAAACACTGTTAAAAATGTCCAACATAGTCTCTTTGGTGAAGAAATCCACAGTTCAGGAGCTGTCACAAAGAAGATTCTTCCTGTTGTACGCAACAACTGTGGCCCTTTTCGCATGGTATTTGCCATGCGAAAGGGCCTCTCGAGCATCATGCGAATGTGAGGAGCGGTCCACACGACGCACTCACAATCGCACAACGCTCCAGAGTCTGGCAGGCGCTGCTCGTGCACTTTTTCATTTTTGGCTTTGAGCTGAAAATGGTGGTCAATTGCACATTGCTCCAGGGCCCCCCACACACTTGCCGCACATGCAGAGCTCCGGAGCCGCAGCGCTCGCGCTTCTTGCCCCAGCGCAACCTGGGAAACTCCCAGGCTGCACTGCAGAAGGAAGAGGCGGGGCTCTTGCACGAGTGGGCGGCAGCTGCAGAGCTGAAGGAACCGGGACCCAAGAGCCTCTCGCTAGAGGCTGCTTGTGCAATCCCCGCACCCCATCTCCGTGAAAAGGTGCGTTGGGGAAAGGGCCTGTGACTCCAACTCATTTGGGACACAAAGAAGTACTACAAATTTTAAGGCATTGATTGTTTGGGCAGAGGCAGTCCCTATGGCAGTCCCATAATTCGAACTATGCCTGGAAACAAATTATAAACTCTTGCAGGATAGGTGTGATATAAGGAAAGAAAGAATATTCACACACACACACACACACACAAAAGGGGCTTCTCAACTATCTGGAAACCCTGATGAGGGGAATCCTGGCCAAAGCTCCAGTCCCAACAGGAAACCCTGGCCCCATCTTACCAGGCACCTGAGTTTGCAGGGCAACAACAGGCCACTAACTTCTGTCTATGCATGCTGGTCTCCTTCCACAAGCCTGTGTGCTTTTTGCGTGTTTCAGGAAGGCAGCCAATCAGGTGGCTGGCCAACACAGGAAGAAGGTAAGTCTTTCTCCTGGGCTGACTTGAAGCTAGAGGCTTCAGCCAGGTCCACCTGAGGAAATATAAGGCATTACCCTTGCTGTATCTCCAGTATTCTGGTTCTTGCTGCCTTGCCAGGAGCATATTGAAGAAGGAAGCCGGAATCAGAAAAGATGAAGAGGAACAGTGAGAAGAAGGCAGAAGGGAGAGAAGGAGAGAGAGAGGAGCAGCAAGACAGCAAAAAACTTTTCTGGCAAGGCCTGAAGTGCAAGAACACCTTCAAAACTGTAGTTTTCAATAATGTTTTCACAGCGGAGACAAAACTGAGAAAATAATCCATTTTTCCTTAAAAGAATGAAATCAACTTTATACCAATTGCATTTGGAAGACTCCTTAAAGGTAGCCCCACGCAGAGTGCACTGAAATAATTCAATCTAGCTGGAGCTAGACATGTGTTATCACAGCCAGATCTGATGGTGTCAGATGAAGATACACTTATCCTCTACCCACTTGAACTCCCTGGATCCAGAACATGATTGCCAGGATTGCTAGGACTGCCCTGGGGATTCTGGGAATTGTAGTCCAAAAGAATAACCTTTGCCTGCTCAAGGCCCAAGCCTTACTGGAAAGATGTATGTGTGCGTGTGTTCTTCACTATCAATGTGATACTTATAAATTCCTAGCAATTCCGCTAATCAGAAAAATATAGTTCATGCAAGAAGATCTGAAAGGGTGTTACTTTTTGCCCCTAAAAGTGTGTTAAAATGCCCTAAGGCTTGGAAGTGTTTGACAGCAAATACAGAGCTATATGTGATATTCAAAAATGACAGAGTGATTCTGAACACAAGAAAAAAGTAAGAGAAGGTTAAATCCTGGATTTTTTTTTAACTTGATGGGAACAGAAATAAGTTTCATGTTAACCAGTTTCCAACAGGTTGCCACATGACTAAAAATGTTTTGCATGCTCAGGGCTGAGAGGTGTAGTGCAAGGAATAAACCAGGCCACACACTGAAGCTGGATGAAAATAGGACACAACTTTATTGGTTACAGCAAAAACAGGGTGGGATTATGCATGGGTCCGGATCCTGGCATCGGCCAACCCTCTTGTTGACCAATGAGACCGAAAACCCAAAGCCAGAATCTCCTGGAGTCAGGTGCGGACCACCTGACCCCCCCCCCAGTAGTACAGGGATGCAGACACCCAATCCGCTCCATGTGTCCACTGCCCACCCTGCCCTCCTGGCAACCACCTCTATCCCCAGGCCCCAGTGACCTGGCGATATAGGAGACCCAGATCCAGAACCCATGCCAACCGCCTTACAAGTTGTGACAGTAAAAGGCAAAGACGCAACCTAACTACAGTACACAGAATATGACAAGAGAAAAGGAAGGCGAAGTGGGAGGGATTACGTGCTGAGAAGAACTGAGCTCTGGGGAGAGGAGAGCCTAGCTAAATACCTGGACCAGAGGGAAAACTTTCTAGAGCTCTGGCCTGGGCAGAAGCAGCCAATCAATTCAAACCAGTAGGTTTGAACTGATTGGCTCAGAGCTTTTTCCAGCTGTGCAAAGGCTGCTGTGTATGAGGAAGTACCCAGCAGGGCTGAGCACGTGGCTGGGAGGCCGCATGGCATGGCAGGCCAACTGAACAGCCTTGGGGGATGCCATAGAGGCAGCAGCAGCACCAATGCCAGCCCGAACTGCAAATGTGCTGCCCGGTAAGTCGGGCAGCTAATTTTTTAAAAAAACAGTGTTAAGTGTGTGCAGGGAAATAATTGTGGTGCTTTGGATTGTGACCAACGTCTCCATCCCTGTGATTACTCTGGCTGTTCTTCCCATGCACCAGATGCAATCCAGCTGATCCATCACAGCACAGACCACTACGGGAATGGGTTACAGGAAAAATGCCTCTCTACAGGAGGTCGCTTTCATGCAGGATAAGCTCCAGTTGATCCCAACTTATTTCCCATTCACAGCTTGAAGAACATGGCTCTAACTGTTCTGTGTGTGCATATTGGGAAGGGGAGGAGGGATGCCGACATATGTTCTGAAATTAATTAGATTAAAAAGTTCAGAAGGAGATCCTACTTTAACTCGACAGAGGGTGCTTTAGAAAAATGCTCAGTAGGCACTTGTTTCATAGGTTCCTCTACATCCCTTCTCTCTGGGGGTTCTTAAGGAAATAAACTAAGAAGTTCTTCATATGCATAGTGTTTTAGCCTAGAGATCTTGAAACCTGGCTAACAAGATCTTTAGAATAATTCAAAATGTAGAACATTGAAAGCACTATAGATTAAAAAAAAAAAAGATTAATAGGCCAAAAAGAAAATGCAGAAACAATGGGGACCTGAACATGTCTCCAAAAGGAGATCATTCCACAATCTGGGAGAAGCTGTCTTGGTGTGTCTATCAAGCAGACTTCCACTGATCATTCTTTCCCCTTTTAAATGCATGTCATCAGAGTGGGCACAAGCAAATCTTAGTCAGTGTTCACATATCTTTTAAAGGAAGAAGCGGAATTATCTATGTTCATGTTCTTCCAAATTAATTTTATGTGCATGTATTCTGGACTCAGGAATGTTTCCTTATCCCAAATCCATTACCAAAAATGGTCTTAATGGCTCTGTTTAATTTTAAACCAAAAACCTGAACCTGTTTAACAGAGTTGAATTAATAATTCAAGTGAGCTTGTCCAGCCTATGCTAACAGTTCTCCAAGGTCTCCCTCAACCTCTTTCCCCAACCCTATTACTTTTTATCAGCCTCACCCAACCTGCTGATCTTCTCAAGTATCAGACTACAACTAACATCAGCCCCAACCAGCATTACCTCTGATTTTGATGACAAAGAATAGTGGGACCTGAGGTCCAATACATCTAGAGGTCACCTCTTAGTTGAAAGGTGCTTTAGACAGTGCTTCTTAAGCTATCTAACCTAGAGGAATCAGCAACTTTTTTTCCAGTGTGCCAGGAACCAGTACCATATTTGTCCTCATTTGCTACAATTTGTTCTTTCTACCAAAAAAAAAAAAAAAAAAACTTCTCCAGGGACTGGCAGGTGATGGCTGCTGAACCAGCAGTGGTCCATGAACTACCGCTTTGAGTAACAAAGCATTAGATCCTTTTAAATTAGAGAGACCATGGATAGAACCTGGAACTTCTAACATGCAAAGCACATGGCCTACTGAGTTTGGAATTGTGGGTTTCTGGACTGCAGTTTCCAAAATCCTCCAATCAGCACAGGCATAATGGCTAGGAGAGGGTAGGAGTTCTGGTCCAAAGCAGTAATAGTTCCATATTCTGGTCTTCCGCCACACCACTAGAGTCCTTCCCTAAGTTTTCATGGCATAACCTATTTCTCCTTGTCCCCTTATAAGGGAGAGATCAAATAAGATGCTGGAAATCTATAATTGAGTTGCCCTTATTTTTAAAAGCAACTATAAAGTGTGGATTTGGATTTGGACTGACTGGGCGAATGAGTTAACCCTTCTCCTTCCATCACTTTGCCTTCCCAAAGCTTCTCTTTATCCAACTATGGAAAACTTGCAAATGCAGATATTTTCTCTAGCTTCATGGTTCTGGGATGGATGAGAAAGAAAAATTTGAACTCCGCCCCTCCCAACATCCCAATCTTGATGTGATCCCTCTGCCTCCATGGCTGCCTTATAAAAAAGTGATTAGGGTCCAATTTATCTAACCCGGCCCTAATATAAGTCCATATGATGTCATGGTATCAAGATTGCCATGATATGGTAGCTGGGACATATATGATATCTGGGATAGATACAAAATTAAAAAACCTGATGCTTCCCCCTGAAGATTCCCCAGCTTATAGCAGGTCTGGAACAGGAGCCAAGAGGGCACAAAGAAGTCCAGCCAAGGGGCCTTTGCTCTGCAGTGGTTCAGAAAAAATTGTGTCAATTGCTTTCAGCCATGGATGGTCCTACATGATGTTCTCTCCAATGGGTTTGTCCATTCTGACTCTCACACTGAATTTATCTCATTATTCTGCTACACTGCTTGCGTCTGTGCAAAATTATGGTAATCACTGCAACTTATTTATTTATTTATTTATTTATTTAGGGCCAACACTGTACATTGCAATTAACAACAACAACAAAAAGCCAGCCCTGCCAAAGGCTTACAATATAATACATACAAAAACACACACATAAAGGGGAATGAAGGAGTGATACAAAGCTAAATCTATACAATACAGTTGTAAAACTAATTATCTAGACAGATATATAAAAAAACTGAAGACATTTTTATTTTGGCAGGCATTCAATATGTGATCATTGCCTGGTTGAAGAAAGGTGCTGATTATTTTTAAGCGTAACTTGTTAGTTGTTCTTAATATGTATTCTAACCTTGTTTTAATTATTATATGTTTGGTTAATTTGTGTTTAAACTTTTGTATGTTATTTTTTAAATGATATTTTCTTTTTTAAAAGTACTGTAAGCAGCTTTGAGTCCTTCCAAGTATATAAATAAAGATGATGATTGCATATGCTATTCAAACAAATCTGACAAATACATATAACCAAAATACAGAAGATTATATGACAATATTAAACTAAAATTTCACAAGCTTTGGAAAAAAACAAAAGATTTTAGTTAAAATTTAAAAACAATGAGGGAAGAAGCACTCTGCAGATGTTCAGGAAGACCATTCCAAGTGTACGGAGCAGCAAGTGAAAACAGACAAAGCTGAGCCAAGAAAGAGGAAACCCTTCGTTGAATGAAAAGCCTAGAACAGATTTTGAGCAGACAAAAGAAATGGGTGCTTAAAGACAAGCAGAGTTAGGTCGTGGAGGACTTTAAAAGTTAAACCCAAAAGCTTGTACTGAATCAACATCATTGCACCATCATATAATATATAAATGTATTGTCATAATTCTCATCCTCCTCCTCCTTGAGAAGTATATTGCTGTGTAAGTATTGACAGACATTACAAAACGTGGACGTACAGACCAAACACTTGGAATGGGCATTGTGCTCCCAGAACAAACATTATTGCAGAACATTACTAAGTACACCGGGGAAATCAACTGGAAATTGTAAAGCTCTTTTGAGTGCATGGCAGCTTTGAAGATGTTGGCAAGAATGTGTCTTTTTGAGTTATTCCAAGATCAAGTACTGCAGAAAGATGTTTTGTGCCACCTGAAGTTTGACTATAAAAAGGAACAGGTCTGCATCTTGACTTCTTGTCGTTCTCATTATTAAGCATTTGTACTTCACTTTTCTGGAGTGCAGTATTGCAATGGAGGATTAGATTTGCCTATAGCCACTATCAAGCTTTATAACCAAATGAAAATGAAAATTTCATTTGGTTATAAAGAAAATAATATGAAAATAATAATGAAAATAATAATGTGGTTATCACCAACCTGAGTTAACATCCCATCTACTACATCAAACTGGAACAAATATGATAAAACAAATCAGCCAACTCAAAGGCCATTTCCGCACGGGGCGAGGGAATCGCCCCATGACGCTACTTACCGGGTCTTTCGGCTCCCCGGTCCAGTCCAGGCTGCTCCGGAGCAGTGCGTGCTTGTCGCTCCGCACTGTTCCGGGGACGAAAATGGCGGCTTCCGGTTGGTCGAGGGTCTTGACCAACCACTGAAGCTCACCAGCCTAAAGCCCACCCCCAGCAGATCGCAGGCTCGCATTGGTGCGAGCCTGCAATTCTGCAGAAGGGAGCAGGCTCGCACTGGTGCACTCCGTGCTTTTGAAAAACCTCAAAAAACAGGTTTTTCAAAAGCACACTGGATGACCACTTGGGGTCGTTCCGGAGCGGGCTGAGGTGTGGAACTACACCAAGTAATCTGGACCCAGTCCGCTCCCAGGTGCGGATGTCCTCCCTGGACTGCACCGTGTGGAAATGGCCAAAGTTTGGAGGTGACCTGGGAAAAATATCTTCAGTACACTTTCTTCCCACCCTTTTGGTGTGCTTTCCAGTCAGTAGGTAGTGATTCTGATATTGCCTTGTGTCCCAGTTTACAGTGAACAGGCCATTTTGTGAAAGGCTGTCAGAGGTCACTCCTCTGCTCAAAGATGTCTTCAGTTTAAAGGGCTGTCCAAGTCCATATCCATTGGTTTACAGCTAAAGAACCAAAGAAGGGTGAACAACAGAGGTCTTGAAGTTGGCCATCAACTTCTGGACACAGCCTTTTCTACTATGATGAAATGCATCTCCATTGAAATTATAACCATTAGTTCTATATTTTCATATTTAGATGTAAATAACTACTGCATAGGCAACCCAATAGCAGCAAGAGCAGATGATCCAGTATGGCACTGATGGAAGTGTTGTCCCCATATTTGCTGGACTTGCTGGTACCAACCTTTTAATTCCCTCACAGTACAATGCAACCCAATAGCAGCATACAGCCCTGAGGATCCTGGCAGCATATTTGTTCAAGGAAGAAAGGAGCAGGGAGCAAAGACTCTGCCAAAGAATTCCCTGTGTTCGGTGGGCGGGGGGAGTAATGAACCATGATGTTACATTAAATAAAGAAAGCTCTGGTAATGTAAAAGTCACTTCCATCATATGGTGCAATGCCAAAGACCCCTGTACTCAGAGAACTGGTAGAATTTCTGTGAGCCAGTCCAAATTTCTGTACAGAGTTGGCAACAGTTACTCATGGTGGCGCCTATGTGCTGCAAGGAAGCTCACAGTACAGAAATACTATGTCTATGGTTGTTTTGGGACTGGTCTTGGTATACAAGCTGAAAAGGTTGTATACCTAACAGAAATGGTCTTTTGCCCACTCAGTGTCATTTCTTCTTTGTTTGTTGTGCTAAGTCCACCTCTCTTCCCCTAGGCCTGTAGTTCTGTCAAAAGGGAGGGATGGCACATTTTCTGAGGAGCTGAAGTACATTATTTTGTACCACAGAAAACAAAGGTATTTTCTCCAAGTAGTGTGTCTTCTGTTGTTAATGAGAAAAGTAGCTGTCTGACTTTCACAAAGATGTGTCAGTTGCAATTATTGTTTTGAAGACACATCTCTCCTCCTACCCTACACAATTTTATGGACTTCATTTATATATTTTGGAGGTAAGACTGTATTTTCTTATACTGTGCCAACCTCAGAGTTGCATTCAGTCCCCCACTCCATGTAACAAGCAGCAGTGTGTTTAATGTCTCCATGCTATTACCCTCTGTTGTGCCATTTTGTGAACCTAAAAAGGAGTTGTTTCACATTTTTAGTACCATGTTCTTCAAGAAAAATAGAGGCTACTCACGCTTGTACTTATTAGCCATTCATTTTTTAAAAAAATAAAACTGCCTTTAAAACATTTCAAGACTGACCACGATCATGTACAAACACAATCAAAAATAGTAATGTACAGTGAAACAATAACAACTCTGTGCCAAAACACCATTTTAGTAGGAAACAATGTACAGTCAGTCCTCCACATCTGTGGGTTTCACTTTTGCGGATTTGATTATTCATGGATTGTTTGCTGTCACCTCTGCTGCCTCCCTATGCCATTTTTAATAGGGACAGCAAGCCTTGTGAGACTGAGAACCTGCCAATGAGCCTTGTAAGTCCCTCTTAAAAATGGTGTGGGGTAGCAGTGGAGGAGGCAGTAAGCCCCACCAGCCCCCCACTTCTGCCTTGTAAGGAACCCTGATGCCTCAAAGGAATCCATGGTGGGTTGAATATGGTGATCATAGTTTTTTGTGTGTTAAATATGGTTTGGGAGGACCTAGAGTTGTTCACGGTTTTTCCACTTTCACAGGGGCCCTGTGCCCCTAATCCTAGTGAATGTGGAGGGATGGCTCTATAGGAGTAAGTATTTCAAAAAAGTAATGCAGAGGTAAGGAATTTGTGACTCTCTACCTATCACTGCAACAAATTCCCACCAGCCCTAGCTAGCTTAAGCAATGGTGAAGAATAATGGGAACTGCAGACCAACAACATCTAGATGAAACTGCTCATTTTCCATCCTAGATTTATGTAAAACCAAGCACTTCCTTCTTACACAGAAAGCTATTCTATATCTTAACATCAAACTGGGGGCCTTTCGCACCACACAATTATAGCACTATGATTCCGCTTTAACTGGAATTCTAATTAGAAAGGTGTATTTACAGTCAGGTTAGGAAGGTGTATTTAGAACTCTCAGACAGGAAGTTCTAGTTCCTCACCATACTACAAATCCCAGGATTCCATAGGTTATTGCCTGGCAGTTAGATTAGAATCGTAGTGCTATAACTGTGTAGTGTGAAAGGGCCCCTGGAGATCCAAGTGGTATTAGGATATTCAGGGGAACTCCGAGGTTTGCATGAAGTGCAGAAGAATTTTGGATGGAAACGGTGATGGCAGGGAGTGGAATGAGTTCTGAACATGATCAGTGACCACAGAATGTTGTGTGTATGTGTTTCTGTTAGGAGGGAAAAGGAATGAAAAATGATGAGGCATTGAAATGTCATAACTTGGAAGATGGAATCTGCCACCCTGCAACACTATTGTTACATCCTTCACTTTTTCCCTGCCGGGGAACTGATTTCAACATGTACATGAGACAGCAGAAATAGGTTGCCCATATTCCAGTTAATTTGTTCAATGTTCCTATTATTCAGCTTCTGTACATACATAATACAAACATTCACATTTATCTTAGATCTATAGAAAAACATGCACATCTGTATTCCTTCCTTCTTCCCCTCTGAAATAATGTTAAAGTACTGAAAACTATCTTGGAAAAATAAATAAAACTGTAATAATGCTAAAATAAACAAGTATGACGTTAACAATGTTTGGCTACATCCACCCCCAATAGGACATTCTCTCAGCTTTTTTGGTCTATGCTGAGGGTGTTAATCCAGATAATATAATCATACTGTGACCTGGCCTTTCCTATGAATAACAATTGATTTCAAGTAGGCCTTTGCTATATTTCTTTCCTGTGGAAAAATAAATAAAACTTTTCTCCATGTCGCTTGGTATCTGCATCTGTCTTATTCTTTATATTTTGTCCTGCAACCTTGAAATGAGAAGCTAATTTCAATCGCAAACTTGACCTTTAATGCTGTTGAACCTTATCTTTGCTCAGACTTTTTCCCTTTAACCTTCGAAGACACAAAAGTCATCTGAAACCCATACAGAGCGTTAAATCCTAAATATTTTCTAAGCAGCTCTGATCTCCTTGCCACATTAGAGTTGTAAATTAAGGTCTCATATGATGTAGAAACCAGCCTTCCATATCACAGTTTTCTCCTCTGAATGAGGCAAGAGTCGGTCAGTAAATATATATGGTCAGCCTCAGGTTTGCCTCTATGGGAGTTCACATGTATTTTTAACTGCCTTCAATTGTTAATGTATTCCTCAAATGAGATGCATCACCTTGAAGAATGGCTTTTTGCCCTCTGGGAATACGCCAAACAAGTATTTCATTCACTATGATAATCAGTTCTACCTCCAGCAACATATGAAACCCAAATTTAATAGGCAGTAGTGATTAGGTTTTAAGACAGAAGGGCATCATTGTCCACTGTAAATAATAATAATAGCAGCAAGGATGTTAGAGAGTCCTGAAAAATAATGCCGGTTCTGTGTCTAGAACTCATTAAGAAAAATAATGGCACTTCATGATGTACAATAAATGTGTGTGTGTGTGTGTGTGTGTGTGTGTGTGTGTGAAGATTTCTTGGGGGATTTGAAAAAATATCCTTTGGACATATGTCCCTTCTTTTAAGAATTTCTTTGTTATAAGACTGGGCAGTTTTAAGGGGGGCGGATTTCAATTATTTAAAACATATACATTTAACATTATACAACGGGAAATAGAGATATACAATGGTGTCCAGTGAAAACATTTTATGTTCAAAGTGCTCTTTCTCCAAGTTAATTTTTTCCCCTTGCATCAGAAATCAGAGAACAGTACAGCATACTCTAGGAAGGCGAGGAGGGGAGGGGGAATTAACCCAAAACATAAGCCCTTAAATCAGAAGCTTGGGTTGTGGACAGTAAATGATACAGTGGTTCCACTTTCTTGGAACTGAGCAGCAAGAGAAAATGAAGAAGGATGCTACTGACAGGGTGAGGATGATGGGAGCAAGCTACCATTATGAATGATATGTTAAGTGATTGGCTCAGATGGAATCATGGGATTGCTGCCTTTTACAGAGGCTGATTTTCATCTATATTGTTTGCCTTTTTCTCGGCAATGCTTAATATATGCAGACTGCGTGTGCGTGCGCATGGGCAATATATAAAACTACAGAGGTATATTTACATTACACCTTATAGAGCACACATTTATATAGGCTCAGAAATCACCTTATGCCTATTAAACACCCTTGCACCTTATACAGGCAGCTGATCAACATAATTTACTGTTTTGTGCTGTAAAAGATCTATTTTATATGACTCCTGTATCCATCTGCTTTTCATACCAAAGGGAGGAAAGATGGTTTTATTTGCTAGCTTGCTTAGTTGTTTCAGTTTCCCTGTGTGTTAGGGAGCAAAAGATGGGTAAAAAAAAATTGGTAGCTGTTTGACTGTATTTATTTTTTTAAAAAAAGGATTTTAAAGTGAATGAATTAACATTTTTAGCTAAAAATAATGCATTGTATTATGAGATGAGGTCCTCTTACAGACACATTGTGCGATTTCAGTTACAGATTAGGAGGCATTACTGAGTTTATTTAGCCCATGAGCTTTTTTTCGCAGCTCAACAGTGAATTGGATAAGCTGTTTCCTAAAGACTATTTCAGCAACATATGCATACAATTAATAAGAAAGCCAGTCCTGAAGGCTTGGTTTACCTACATTATACTCAGCAACATCCATCAGCACCACCATAAGAAGGCACTGGCTAATGCTGAAGACCGCCCTTCGTATTTAACTGTTTAGTCAATTGCTGCTTCCTTAAGTTGAGTGTACAATCTACAAAGAAGACATCTTGAGTGAACCTCTCATAAGTAATGAACAACCGTGCAAGAACTTTTGCGGTCTTGCCAACACTTGGTTCCTTTCACTGGGCTTCATGCAGAACAATGTCATTGTGGGCTGCAACCTTTGAGTGCAAAACAGAGCATATAACATAAATTACTTTGAAAAGCAGTGTGATGCAAAAGTTAGAATGCCAGACTAAGGCCCTTTCTGCACCTTACCTTCTTCCGGCACTGGCGTGCAGGGATCGCGTGAGAAGCCTCCGGCAAAAGGCTCTTGCGTCCGGGGTCCTTCAGCTCCGCATGAGCTGCCTGCTCGCACGAGAGCCCCGCCTCTTCCTTCTGCAGCGCAGCCTGGGAGTTTCTCAGGCTGCGCTGGGGCAGGAAGCTTGACTGGCGCAGCTCTAGAGGCTCCGCACGCCAGGTAAGTGCGTGTGGGGCCCGGGAGCAACGTGCGATCGCCCACCATTTTCGGCTTCTAGCCGAAAATGAAAAGGTGCACCATCAGTGCTTGCCCTACACTGGAGCGTTGCGCGATTGTGAGTGTGTCATGCAGATCGCTCCTCACAATCACGCGATGCTCCAGGTGCCCTTTTGCATGGAAAATGCCATGCGAAAAGGGCTTTGGTCTTGTGAGAGAGATCCATGCTGAAATCTCTACTCAGCCATTCAGCCTACTGAGAGGTGTTGAATCAAAGCACATCCAGGCTGATTAAAAAGACCAGAAAGTCCAAGGTTTTCTTCCTGTTTTCTCCCAATTTTGTTTTGGAGGTCCCTACACATTTTGTTTATCCCAAAATATTTTTTGTCAGGTGCTGTTACAATCAGATATTTTTTATATCAGTCCCCACTCCCCTGTTGATATATTTTAACCCTGTATAAAATTGGAAAGCACAGGAACAAAATATAAGACTTTTCAAACTGTCTGGATGCGCCCTCAATCTAACTTACCTCACTGGATTGCTATGAGTAGTCAGAACCAAAGCATGCATTCTGGGCTCCTTGCATTGTTGGTTGTGTTTGACTTAAATCCGTTTTTACTTGTGAGACTGTCATTTGGAGCCACCCTGAGGTTTGTAAGCAAAGGTGGCATATGTTTAAAATATTAAATAATAAAGGGAAATTGGGGTCCTAAATCTGGGTAGATACCAACATCTAAATTAGGTCTTCTTAACATGAATCCTTGAAACAGCATTTCTTAAACCCACTTATATGGGAGAACTTACTTCTGAGTTGACAGGATAGACCTATACTGTTGGCATTAGAAGGCTTATGTACACCTTTGTATTTTTTTAAATAAAATTATGGTAAATTTTAATATACAGCCCATTATAAAATGCAATGTTCATTAAAATAAAGTGGGATTTTATATTCTCTTTTTAAAAAGCCCTAGAAATGTGTCATTACGACTGCTAGTAAAAAGTTTGTTACATGTACACTTAATCAGCATATGAATCAATATTTCAGATAACTATTCCAATTAGTGTCCAAAAACTTTACTTTCTAGATTAGGTCATTCTTGATCTAGCTAATTTCTTGTGGCAATGTTAGCCTGCCAGTTCTGTTGCTTTGTCTCATATTTGCCAATTGCTTGTGGGGAAATATAATGACTTCTCTATTTTCCCCACAAAAATAAATATTGATAATTAAACTAATGAAGCAATATTTGAGGAGGAGAACTGGACATAAAATTGACCCAGGTGCTCATTATTAAAACTTTTTAATATATTTTTGGCAGAATGAGAAAATGAACATCAGTAGCCCAAGATAATTAGCATGCCTTCTAAATAAATGATATAGTTAGATACTTGTTAGTATTAGAAGAACCTACAAATTTCATTTACCATGATATAGCCCAGCAGGCATTTTAGAGTAAAAAGGGCGCCTGTGAATCCCCAGTATACCACTCAGATCACCCCCTGAGGGAAAGTGCAACTCACATTCAAATCAAATGTTTTCCTATCAAATGCTCTACTAATGGCTTTCCTATGAGACCCAAGCCTGTCACTCACCCACAGCCTATTTAGACATGTTAAAACAGAATTTGTTGTTTATTTGTATTTCATTGAAGTGAGTTTGTTTTCTCATATTGAATTTGTATCCAGACCCCAGGTTGTCAATACCACTTAGCTAGATCTTCGGTTTGTTGTGTGTTTTGCTCTGCATGTAATCCACATAGGGGGAAAGGTGCTGTTCAGGTTCTTCTGTTGCGCTATATTAATGAAGTGTTGAAAACAACAAACGAAGCCATTGTAAATCAGGGGAAAGAAGAGACAAAACTATTTCCGATATGGCACACTTTTGAATCGAGGACCAAGTAAAGAAGACGGAAATAAACAAATAAGAAAGACAGGGAGGAAGACCCCTGAAAGGATAAACTAAACTATAAGAAGGAACAAAACAAGAAAAAGGCAAGAAGACTTTCACCGACAGGCTTCAAGCCTGGTTTCCCTCTCCCCTGCCCCCTCTGAAAATATACTGTACCATTTGACTGTGCTGGTTACATTTTCTGTGAAAGCTGTTTCTTCAAAACACTCTGGCAGCATTTTCACGTTAGCAGAATCCTTGCGCTTAAGAAGACTAATTCTCTGCATTAAACATTCCATAAAAACAAGAACTAAGTGTTATGTTTGATATGCACTTCAAACGCCTAAAAGGCCAAAGAAAGCCCTTCCTTAATTATTGAAGAAGTGTCTGTAAAGGAAACATGAGCAAATAGCATCCGTGCTTTCATCCCCAGTAACCTTTTATTGTCCTTTTCTTCAGATGGCCAAGTCAGTATATTTAATAAAGAGAGAAGCAACCATCAAAGAAGGCAGGGGTCTAATAAATGGTCCTGATTAAAGGCCCTGACAGGGTATGAACTTTGCATAAATTTTCTTATGGTGTCAGGCTAGGATACTGATTGAAAACCTATTAACATAATCACACATTTAGAAGAAATGCTGTAATGTATCAAAAATATTTCTCTTCATGTAATAATTTTAAGGACATTAAAATGCAATGATAATAAGGAGCTGTGTTCTAAGGATGTGCAGAAAGTATGATTACTCACATACTTAGTATGAAAGATGCAGATTCCTTTTGAGAGAATGCATCTGTAGAATTTGAAAAGATTTTTACCCATGTCTGTGCTTGGGAAGACATTTATCCTCAAGTAGACGGTTTCTTGTTCATCTTGGACTTGAAAACGTACTTTCCATTTAAAGAGAATTGTTAAAACATCATAGGTTGGTTATTAGTTTCTTTCTTAAAACCATGAGATGCCAAGCATACCAGCTAGCTCATGATTTGATTGCAGTTAATGTCAGAAACATCCGTTTCTAGACTACAGAGAAGTCAAAAGCATTATGTTGTCTTGCTTTTATTAAAATGTGTGTTTAGAGTAACGGATTTACAATAGATTCGCAGCAGTGATTTCTCAAATGCTAATTTTTTTAACAATAAAAAGAAACACTATCTGCTCCCACGCAAATAGCCATAATTATGTAAAGAATGACTGCTTCAGACTAATGACTTTCAATATGCTTTCGTCTAACACACTGGTGGAAGAGGTGAAAAAGGTCAACAGTAATTCATAACTGCTATAAAATTGTGTAGCATCCCAGGGCTTCTGGAGGATGCTGACATTATCCTGCTTCTTCGACTGGTTTGTATATGTAAATTTGTGATAGGAAGTGCACTGCTTGTGCCATATCACATGCAGAGCATCAATCAGCCGGCAGAATACATCAGAGTATTTTCATTATGCCTAGTTATTTACTGCATCAGAAGAAATTACCCTGGCAAGCCAAGCGGCCTTCTCAGGGTAGCATGATATGACCAACCAGGTTTCAGCTCAGGAGTCTTGTAAACACTACAGGATTAATCTCACAATCACAATCATCAATCTTTCCTAGTCCTGCCTGGGTACAACTGCAGAGATTGGTAACCAGGCAATGTAGATTTAAATTTAACCCTGAACACCAAGCCCTATATGTCAGATCTGGACACCCTGCTACAAAGAGGGCTTGCATCATTTTCTGACAGAACAATGAGAATATAACACCTTTACACTGCAGAAATTCAGCTGCAAAGCTTTCCTTCTCTTAATCTTTGATGCAAAACATGCTAGCAGGACTAAACTCTCAGATTTGGCACTCTGCTTCTAAAAAGGGTACCCTATAAATTTATAACTATAAATCTAACCACAAGTCCTGTTAAATTGTGTGGGAGCTGCAATAACACACAAGACCCAAATCACTAGTGCATAGTAGAGAAATTCAGACAGGCAGTGCAATCACATAAGAGAGGTAACTCATATTTTATCATTTGGTTCTGATGCCAGGCATCTGCATGAACAAGTGCTCTATGTGCACGAGTGGTATAATGTCAGAGGAGAAGAAGATGCAGCAGCAGGGTACATGAACCCGAGATCTTTGCATCTCCAGTGTACCCTATCAATAAAAGCTACGACTCCATTCCTCCATGAGTGAGTTTCTTTAATGTTTCACTGCTTGCACCACAAGACCTGTGAGCATATTCATGCATATCCAAGACAATCCATAGCTATTCCCTCTTTACCTTGGGGACCATGTGGATTCCTCATCAATGGCTCCTAAGCTGTGGTGGTGCTGTTGTTGTTGTTGTTGTTGTCGTCATCATTATTGTTGTTTCAAAGTAGGAGACATGTACCAGCCTCTAACAAATAAAGCATGAGCCACACCAGGCTGATTCACGGGAAGGACTCACATGTAACGTTGGAAGAACAACTCACTCATCACACTGCTAAAATTGAAAAGGTTTGGACTGCTTATGTCTCCTCTGCACAGAGTGGGAAAATTCCCACTTCCTTGAAAAATACTCTCCATATATAAGCATTTCATCATGCTGAAGTTAAATATGTGAACTAAAGAAGGTATCCTCCACAAAGCAAAAGAAAAGACACCAAACCTTGGGTTTTGAAGGACAGGTGGAAACAGCAATGATAATGATCATTTTTGATAGTGAAGAAACAATAAATATATAATGAGAAGAACTTGCATAAAAGCTATATGGCAGTATAATTTCCAGTCTGATTTCTTTTGTCCTTTTCAAAAGCACTTTCTGTATCATGCTGCATACCTCTCTGTATGATAGTGTATAAAGGGTGCGTGTGTGTGTGGATGTGTGTGTGTGTACGAGGGAGAGTCAGTTCTGGGTTGTCATACTGACTTATACTTTTCAGATTTATTGTTGGGTTTGGTACTATATTATTGTTACATTTTAATTGATTGATATTATCCCAAGAAATCACATTTTATAAGACTTCTAACAATAAATAGATAAATCTTTCTTATGAGAAGCATGTATAACTGTTTATAAATGTGAATTTATATTCATCCTGAGCAAAAATGCCCAGTACATTCAGCTCATGCATTTGGGGCATTTTAAAACAATAGTTCATGTCTTCTAAATAACTCATGTGTAAAACACAATAAACACAATGAGTTAAATCACAGAGCAACTGTTTCATGACATTTGCCACAGATATGTTGTAGCAGCTAAAACAAAAGTTACCTGTGATGTTCAGTAGAGACTAAAATCATATATTTAAAACAAATAAGAAGCCCTCCAGATGAATGCACACAAGTAGGCAAACAACTCAGAACGCCACTAGTGCAATAAAGCATTTAATGCAAGTCGGTATAAGTCAAAGAGTGCTGGCTTTGGGTATTACATACCCAGGTTCAAATTCTTTCCTGATCAAGTTTACCAAGGTAGCCATGTGGAAGCCAACCTAACTTATCTCAACGGAGTAGTTTAGGCACTGTAATGGATATTGTGAAGCCTGTTGTACACTGAAAAATGCTACAGAAAGAATGAGTAGACTACCAGTTTATCCAGGGCTGGAAACCCTTAGTCTTCTTTTTACTCCTACTATTCCATCAAATTTCATCAACCCATCTGAAACCAAGTAATTCCAAATACACACCTCCTATGATCTCCTTAGTATATAAGTTTCTGTGTACTTTATTAGTATAGAAAATAAATAGTAATTTGCTTCCATGTCTATTAAGTCCAGATATGGAGTATGAAAAGATTGAATTAGAAGGGGAGTAAATAACTAATAATATAGAAAAGTAACCTTGTTGTTGTTGTTGTTGTTGTTGTTGTGTGCCTTCAAATCATTTCTGACTTACGATGACCCAAGGCTGAACCAATCACAGAATTTTCTTGCCAAGATTTGTTCAGAGGGTTTTTTTCAATTTCCTTCCTCTGAGGCTGAGAGAGTGTGATTTGCCTAAGGTCAGCCAGTGGGTTTCCATGGCTGAATGGGGATTCAAACTTTGGTCTCCCAGAATCCTAGTTCAACATTCAAATGACTACACAACACTGGATCTCACAAGGTAACCTTAGAAAACCATAATTATATTCCAAGGGTGTGGTCTAAAGTTACATATTGTAACAATTGTGCAGTTCTTGGTCTGGACAACACCTTGGTGGGAGAAAGCTTGGAGCTCCCATATATACAACCTAGATTTTTGTGAAAGAAAAGCAGGATCCAAATATACTAAATCAAGTTACCACTCTATTCTGCTTTGGTCAGACCTCATCTGGAAACCTGTGTCCAGTTTTGGGCACCTCATTTCAAGAAGGATATTGACAAGCTGGAATGTGTCTAGAGAAGGTGACCAAAATGGTGAAGGGTCTGGAAGCCATGCCCTATGAGAAGCAGCTTAGGGAGCTGGGTATGTTTAGTCTACAGAAGAGAAGCTTAAGACAGGACATGATAGCCATGTTTAAATATTTGAAAGGATGTCATATCGAAGAGGGAATGAGCTTGTTTTCCACTGCTCCAGCAACTAGGACAAGGGGCTATAGATTCAAACTACAAGTAAAGAGATTCCACTTAAACCTCAGGAAGAACTTCCTGATGGTCAAAGCTGTCTGTCAGTGGAATATGCTGCCTCAAAGTGTGGTGGAATCTCTTTCTTTGGGGGTTTTCAAACAGAGACTGGATGGCCAGCTGTTGGGAGTGCTTTGATGTGTGTTTCTGCATAGCAGAGGGTTGGACTGGATGGTCCCTGTGATCTCTTTCAACTCTATTTTTCTATGATTCTATTATTCTAAGTGTCAGCAAGTTTATACTAAATCAGTGTATTAAGCATCGTGCTAAATCAGAGGTGCCTAGAAATTAAAGTTAGATCAGTGAGTATATGACAGAGCTACCCATGCAGCAGCACCTCAGTTGTGGAATTCCCTCCCAAGTGAAGACAAGGCTGGCTTCAGCTTTGCTGAACTTCAGGTAGACAGCCAGTATTGTAATATACTGTATGGCCTTTAGTTTTATTAATGATTTTAAGAGTCACTGGCCAATATCCAACGAGCAGGCTCCTGCTAGCGTGATGGAACTTTTCCCCCACCCAGTGTTCCATATCAGCTACAAACTGACTCCAGAGGATTTCTCAGCATTCAAGAGCTGAGAATTAATTATCAGAAAGAAGGAAAGATCAGTGTCCTTCTAGTTTTGCTGATGGATGCAATTCTATCACTAGAACCACCTCAGTAGCTCTGGCCAGTAGACATGCAAACGTCTCCTTCGTATTGTTCTCCTTCGTATTGTAGTCAGATATGAAATAAACATGTAGAAGTCTGAGGATGAAGAGCAATGATGAACCTAAGAGACACAGGCAAGCTGTAAAGTTAATGAATTCTTTCATCTAACTTGAGCCCAGATGGAAAGAAAAGATGTATTTTCTTGATCTCTGTTTGAAGAAAATTACGACTTCTCCAATTTGTTAATGTTGATGTCTTGACGTTCGTTGAATCAGCATGGTATCCAACAGAAAATGTCAAAGTGTAATTCTCAACACAGCTCTGTGTTTGATAAAAACAATGGACAGACCAGAATGAAACTATCACTTCAGGATATTTCAAGTGGCAATTATGCTTAACTCAGAGAGTAATGAGGTATAGATTGGTTCATTAATTTATGCAATGAGGTATGAGAATTTCAAACTACTATCAAACCACATATCGTGTTAAAGTAGTATGGACTTGCGTGGGATGAAATACAAACACTAAGAATAGTAGGATTGGAGGATTACTAGAACTGACCATTATCTCATCTATTTGAGAATACATACAAATTCTGAGTAAACTTGGAACAAGCTCACAATGGCAAATGACCTAAAACCTAAATTGGCAGAATACAGCCAATGTTTAGTTTAAGGGGAAAGCTTTATATGTAACGTCCAAATGGATGTTAGGATTCCGTGAAATTAAAAACAAAATGTTCAGTTTCCACTGCTTATTTTATTGTTACAACCATTTCAAAACTATTAGAAGAGTATTGTTTGTTTGGTTGGTTGGTTTTGTTTTAATTTGTCAGTAACCTCTCAACACTCTGTTTTCCAGGTGGCATACAACAATTATTAAAATAGAAAATCAAGTAATAAAATCAAATTCAATACTTAAATCTTGCACCAGCACAAAGAATAAAATAGCTGCCAATTACAAAATTACCACAAGCTCAACATGAATGAGCAGCGTGATGCAGCAGCTAAAAAAGCCAATGCAGTTCTGGGCTGCATCAATAGGAGTACAGTGTCTAGGTCAAAGGAAGTGATAGTACCACTCTATTCTGCTTTGCTCAGACCCCACCTGGAATACTGTGTCCAATTCTGGGCATCACAGTTCAGGAAGGATATTGACAAACTGCAATGTGTCCAGAGGAGGGCAACCAAAATGGTAGAAGCCATGGAAACCATGCCATATGAGAAGAGGCTTCAGGTATGTTTAGCCCGGAGAAGAGAAGGTTAAGAGGTGACATGATAGCTGTGTTTAAATATTAGAAAGGATGTCATATGGAGGATGGAGCAAGCCTGTTTTCGGCTGCTTTAGAAACTAGGACACAGAGCAATGTTACACCTAAGAGAGGGCCCCTAAATTGGCATGACTTCCCCCATACTGGATATTGGCTAGCAAAGGTCAGTTGCAAGTAAAAATTGGTTTTGAATTAAATTCTCAAAACCAACAATGCCTTTGCTGCTGTATGGGAACGTAGACAACGTTCTTTAGGCTAAAAGACAACGACCTATTGTTCCCAGTCACATATCTCTAGGCAGCCACAATAGACTCTCTCCTTGATTAATAAAAAGGTTGCCTCAGCCCCAAGCCACGCTGATGAACTTTGCAAGGATAGACAATCAACGTCTATCAATTTGGAATGATAATCCTATCATGTACCTGGACTTTCCCGGGAGAAACAATACCGAGGAGAGGTCGTGATATTTGCCTAACATTATATTCCGCAATCATCACCCATTAACGCCACTTTGCTAGCCTATACACAGCCTGAGGACAGAAATTGGCTATAAAAATCCTCACTTTTTGAGCCTCTTTGGAGAGCCTCCCAGACTGAACAAGGGCCCATTTCACTGCTACTGAGGTGTCCCACTCAAGCCTCTCAGACCCTGCTGAGAGCTAAATGTGATTCGCTTATCCAACTCACCACGAAACCCTGCTGCTTCCAGCCTTCCAGCCCCGGGATCCAGCCTCCCCTTGGTGCTTTACACCGAGCCTCCGCTAATCTTCTCCTTCTCCAGGATGCCTAGACTAAGGCCCGTATGCCCTCTCTCTCCTGACTGTCTCTTATTTCCAACTTCATTCCTGTAGCCCTTGTGTGATTGTAGGATTATTGGTTAACGTGTGTTGCGACCTTCTTTGTTAGGTTTAATAAAGTTACTTTAGACGGTTCCTCTGGCTCTTGCGTGGTTCTGACCCCTTAGACATAGGGTTAAAGATCCCTTGCCCTGACCTCTCGCAAGCTTTGAGTGTCTCTGTTAATTCCCTTAATTTGAAGTCTGTTTGGGCGTCCTCGAGATACCCCAATTTTCAGGGTAACAGCAATGGCTTCAAATTTCAAGAAAAGAGATTCCGTCTAAATATTAAGAAGAACTTTCTGATGGTAAAAGCAGCTTGACAGTAGAATATGCTGCCTCAGAGTGTGGTGGAGTCTCCTTCTTTGGAGGTATTTAAACAGAGATTGGATGGCCATCTATTAGGAATGCTTTGATGGTGTATTCTTTGCATGGCAGGTGGTTAAATTCAATGGCCCTTGTGGTGTCTTCCAGCTCTATGATTCTATGAGTCTATGATTTTATTCTATGATTATTTGGACAAAGCAGTTCTTCCTGACATTTTCACATGTACAGATTTATTTTATTTTACTTTTATGGTGGCTGGGGTTGGAGAGCATCCATGCATGCAATCTGACACTTACAATCAAAAACTGTACTATTCAGGTAGTCTTTAACACATATATCAGTCATACCAGCCTGGAAATATTACTGGTTTTGATTACAGCTTCTTGAATAGCCAGTGTGGATATACTGCTTCAGTTTAGAAATCATACTACCCAGTATCTTCTGCTTGCAGTTTTCTAAATAGCAAGTTTGCCTATTCTATTTCAGAGAAACATTGGAAGGTGGATTTTTGGGGCAAAAAAATAAATCCAATCAAATTACATTGATTAAAATAACCTACTTCTATTAGCCTTAAAACTTGGGAAATGTGTGTTTACTTTTCTTCTAAATACTGCCAAAACTACCAAAGTATGCTTATATTACAGCAGCAGATATGAACAGTATGCTTTCAGAGCCTGCTCAAAGATGTTTCCTGTAACCCAGGTATTTCCTTACAGTGTATAAAACGGATCAAGCATAAGACTGTAATGCATTATACAGAAAATTCCAAAAAAAATTTATATATGGTACTGACTATTGCTCATTGTCTGTTCTCTTTCTTTGTTCTTCTGTGTCTTTCACTTCTGGGTCTGCAAAAATTAAACAGTAACGCAGATTATAATTATCATACAGGGAACTAAAGTGCATTATGTTACTGTTCATATAGATTGTATATGTCATATGTGTATCTATATTGCCTAAGGCCTAACTCATACTAATTGGTGCTTCATGGGTCGAGAAGTAGCATTGATGCCAAAGTTGTGTTCTCACACACATAGAAGCTGTGTATGATTTTAGAAATGATGGCCAGTTTATACCTAACTAAGTACTTACTGTAACTAAGTAACTTCCCCTAGCCCAAAGTCCCTCAAAATAAAATTAAAAAAGTGATGGAAAAGTCAATAAATCCTGCTCTGATCATCAGCAGACTGGACCTCCCTCTCTCCAGCAACTGATGCTTAGTAAAACAGTTACCTCTTCATGGTCACTACTTGGTCACAATTTTGACAGTATTGGCACAACCATGATCCCTTGCTCTCAACACACACAACCTACTTTATTGGGCATCGGCTGCAAGGGGAGAAGGAGGCCCATGTTGCTGTAATCACAGCATGGTGGGATGGTATTTCCGGCCGGCTGGGGGAAGGGGTCAGGCCAGTAAAAAGTTCTTAGTTTAGGATAAGCTATAATTGCAAGATCAAAAAGAGAAAGAAAGAAAGAAAGAAAGAAAGAAAGAAAGAAAGAAAGAAAGAAGGAAGGAAGGAAGGAAGGAAGGAAGGAAGGAAGGAAGGAAGGAAGGAAGGAAGGACGAAAAGAATGTCAGGACGAAAGGCAAGCTAGAACAAGCTAGAACTCTAGAACGCTTCCCTCTAAATATTCTTGATTCCTATGTGAAGTAATTTCATCTTTTCACTTTGATACTGAGTCCTCACATGTAGTCCAAACTGGTCGATTTATCAGCTCATGTGCTATTAGAGTTGCCAGATCAGGAGTATTTCAGGACCTGAGATTGCAGGGCCAAACCCTGAAACACTGGGTTGTGCCCTAATGATGTCACAGGGGGAAAAATCCCAGTGACATCATTAAGCAAGATGCATTAAGTATCAATCACAACTGCTTAGAACTATCATACAAATGACGAGCATCAAGTCTAACACAAATTAAGAAATATTTATCTGATAGGAAATTAAGTTTTCCAAGCTCTGCAATAAAAAAGAAACACAGGTATACAGACTTTACCCAGCTCTGTTTTTAATACCTTTGCAAACCCTGCTCTTAAGAGCACTTGGGAGTTGTAGTCCAATCAGTTTTCTGAGCTCTGCTTTGAACAGAAGGGGATTGTCAGTACCTGCAGTGGAGGAAGCAAATTTATTTAAAGCCAATGCCTTCACTTCAAGATTCCTCCCCCTCCCCCTGAGAACTGGACAAAAGTTTCCTGGGCTTGAGACTCAAGGCCAGGCCTAGTGATCTGGGAACACCATATACAGTTTGTGCCAACTATAATTATCATGTGTCTATCAATAGAATTCACAGTTGCTACTTTCTCCATAGTTTCCGAGCTGTTGCTGTTGATGATGTTAATCTAGATCTCGCTCAAAAATATTAAACTTAATTTGTCAGCCCCTAATCAGTATTCTAAGAAGGTTGACAGTGTTGAAGCACAAAGAGCATATTCTCCACTGCATTAAACCTTCCAGCTGTTCTTTTAGCCTCACCACTGCTCCACTGATCAATTGGCCCAAGATTGCAAAATCCTACTTTCTACAATGAAGAAGGGGAAATATTTAGGCATTGCCAAAAAGAGAACAAATGTATGCGTAGCATTTGCTTGCTTATATTTATACAGGTGGATGCAAATTATTGTAATTTACATATAAATACAGTACATGAGACCATAGTGTGGTATATTGTGACCAGGTGACCTGTGTGCCTTCTCAGTCTGCTGTCCAGGTGCTGACTGCTGATGGGGAATGCTGAGGCCCATGGTTTTCCTTCTTATTTTTTAGCTTTAAACTGAACTTAGACCATTTCTACCCTACGATGTTCTAGTACTATTATTAAACTTTCCACATTCTATGGAATTCTGGGATTTGCAGTTTAGGGCAGAGCAGTTAGAATTCTCAGCTGGAGAGCTGTTTGGCCTCAGTAAACGACAAACTCCAGAATTCCACAGAATGTTGAAAGTAGAATAATAGCACTATAACAGTCTAGTATGGAAATGGCCTTAGGGCACCCATCTGAGTATAGGATGGCTTCAAACACAGGACTGTCCTCTGATAGCCTTTCCAATGTGTAAAGTGGGAAACACTGACACCCTAGAAAAAAGGCTAGGTGAAGTAACTGGTGTGAACCAAGAACAGCTTGTTGAAAGGTCTGGAAGATATATGTTCTTCTGGTTCTCTAGACACCTTTTTCCTAATTGGGAGGAATCTACATTGGTGAAATACAACTCTCAAAATCCCATGGCCACCACAGTGTCATGTCTGGAAGGCATCAGATTGGTGATGGCTGCTTTGGAGCCAATTTCTCTGCTTTGTAGCTAAGTACCATGTATTGTTTTGCTTTTGTTCTTCAAATATGTGACACAGATGCTATTTCATCTTATTATGGCAAGCAGACATCAATACTTTATGAGCTGGATTGGAAAATGTTGGTTATGATTGGTTCACACAGCCATAATCACCTCTTGATTACTGCAGTTCTCAATAGCTTCCCTGAATGAATGAGATAATGACATTCCTGCAGATCTAACACCATAGATACAACTGCTGTTTTTGTTGATGTCACCTCAACCAAAAGTTTGGCAAGAGACTCAGTTACTGGCTCAGTGTGGAATAACTGGATGAGGAGTAGTCAAGTGAGGAACACACATGTATGAATCTGCACTATGTTTCTGAAAACTAACCAGTCTCTATCTTACCAAATTTAATAGTTGATATGTGAGAATCCATTCATGAATGTAACATCTGGATTTGATACTCCTAGTGCATGCGCTGTGATAATGTGTGGGAAGGTGGAGGAAGAGGAGGACATAATAGAAACTTCATACTCCTCAAAGTTTTTAGTTGTTTTTTAATATCCAGTCAGCCACATCATTGCACACATAATGGTGGCAAGAAGATTGCTTTCTCTGAACAAACATTCATGTTTCCGGTCATCAAGCCATCCAGTTGCACTTTGCTAGCTTTTACTGGTCATTAGGGCATAAATATGTTTAATAAATAATATATGTGAAGAGCCTTTTGCATCTATTAAAATGCACAGCACATAATTAGCAGAGCTTACGTAGAATTCATTGTTTGTCTTCACTCTTCCCATCTGTTTATCTCTCAAGACACAAAGGAGAAAGCTTGCTTGGATTGGATCTATAGGATTTTCACATAACTTCAGCTTAGAAGCTATTCCTTCACAAATAGCTTTGCGAACATAATGAGGAATCAGCTGTTATCGCTTTGAATCATTTTCAGCATTATTTATATAACACCATTAATGTCTGTGGGTGTTTGTCCAAGTTCTGCTTCCATGTTCCTCCATGTACTGTATCCTGTTAGATGAAATACCTATATGTGAACAGCTACTCGCAAACTGGTATTAATTTGCAGATGTCCGCATTCAGTGCATGGATGTCAGATGAAAGGAATGGCATGGTGTTAAAAGCATGGCTCAGAGGGTTGTCCCTGTTCAGTCTTCTGTAGTAACATGTGAAACAGGGGCTAGCCAACACTAATGTATTCTATGTGCTTCAGTTAGTTGGAGTATATAAACAACGCTTCCTTTTTTTTATTTAAAAGGTGAAGGCCATGACTGTAAATTGAAGAACTCAGCCTAGAAGCCTCTAAATCCATTAGATTTCATGTCTGCATTTGTACCATCAGCACCGGAGAAATTATTCATCTGGGAAGTCAACTACAACAATCCCACAACCTGGTTCACTAGCTTCTCACACACCAGAGCAGATAACTTCATACTGGACATTGTCCATGTGTAAGCCAGGTGTACATTCTCCTTAATTCTGCTCTGTACCAGCCGTGCATTAGCTGTTTGAAATGTAGGCCTTCATCACAATCCCCAAGGAGAGACCAAAAATGTAGACAGCTGCATTGAATCATATCAACAAACCATATCCACAGTCTAGCAGTCCCCACTAGGAGCAGATAGTTGGAGAGGAAACTAATGGCTGTTAATTGACCGTTCGAGACCAAGCCAGAACCAACTAACTTTGCATTAAAACTGGGAGAGTTTTCAACAACACCTCTCTTGCTAAGGAAATCCACTCTCCCCTCAACTAGTGTGAGGATTGCTGCTAAGCCCAGAGGGTACAGAGAAGTCTGAGCCAGGTGGCAGATAACATAATCATCCCTGCTAATCAAAATTAATACCCATGCTTCATCCCTGCAAGACCAGAAGTACAGTTTGGTAATTTTGCACCTTGAGCTTTAAAGAGGAAAGGGGGATTTCATGTCTGCTAACTTTTAGAAAAACTTTGAACGTGTGTATTTTTACTAGGTAGGCACAGTTGAGTCCTAGTGCCACTACAACTACAAAAATAAAACCAAAGCCCTATGTCTACGTGATACACATAGCTATGAGACATAGCTATGATAATCTCCTGCTCCTCCCTCAACACATGTTTTTTTCAGCTGCAGCCAGTGTACCCAAGCATTTCCTGGCTGATGGAGAAAAGAAAGAGTAGCAGCAGCTATCCATCTAGTTTCCCCTAGAGGTAGGCATCCAAAGGTCATTGGTGGAACAGACAATAATCCTTTGCCTGTAGATCTCAGATTCCTGGATGGAAGGTACCACACAAGCTGAGCTTCAAGGTACTGAGGGAAGTTAGAATGCAAAGCCTTAAATAGCAAGACCAAAAGTTTGAAACAGGCACTGGCCCAGATTGCTATTACAGATCCAGTTAACCAGACTACTAATAAACATATCCACGAATTATTGCATCATGTGGTTTCTTATTGCTCAAAACATCCATAAATGGTTTCCAGTCTTTCAGAAAATCTTCGTTGGTTTATCCTTTAAAACTCAGATTAGTTGGGCCATTTGGGATAGTTCAGCAACCTAACAATCCAATCCTCTGTCATCAATTCTTCAGTCCGTTTCCAGGTTTGTGCAAATAATATTCTTGCAGTTCAAAGTTTGCTTCTTCACCCCTGATGTTAAATGTTTTTGTTAGGGGATAAGCACCATTTCGTTCTAGGTAATATATTTTCAAAGTGAGAACAACTAGAACTATGTGCATGACCATCTGGCCACTCCTGTCTACTAAGGTTTTATTTTAAAAGGAAGAAAGCAGAAAGCAGCCTCTTCTAGCAGTACAAGATATGCCTATGCTGGCCCAGGTTTTGCTTGCCACTGCCCCTTTCTAGATAGTTCCTGGAGACCTGGATTTTGATATCAAGAGGAAAAGCAGAAGGGCTGAGCATTGAAATGAGGCAGAGAAAATAGGGCCACATCACACATCAAGTCTTGACATAGAAATGCCTCTCCAAACAGACTTTCTGTAAAAAAAATCTCTGAACTGTTTTTCGCTGTAACCATTTTGATTCATATCAAAGGGATGAGAGGAACTGTTTCAGGCAAATTATCCAGTTATAGCAAGTCCATAAAACTATTACATATTTATGTATTTTTCTAGCATTTTATCATTTCAAATCAGTGCAACCAGTTACACTAAAACAATATGACTCACCACATTAATCACCAAAATAAATAAAATACGCATCATCATAATAAGAGGATATGTTTGCATTAAAATATATGCATTCTGATTTATAAATGTAGAAGAAAATGGGGGGAGTAACTATAATGTACATACATAAGAATATATGAAGAACCATCCTTGGGTCAGACCAAAGTCCTGTTCAGAGCAACATTGTGTTCACACAGCTGTTCACAACCACTTGCCTTTGAGAAGAACACAGTTATCCCATGAGTGCAACTGTAACCTTATCCACATACTTCATCAACTGATACCTTAAACTATACATCCTCCAATAGAGGAAATGTTATATAGCCTTCCTGACCAAGACCCAGTGATAGTCCTGTATGTGTATATGTGCCTTCAAGTCACCTGTCCCCTTACAGCAACCCTATGAATTTCGTAGGGTTTTCTTAGGCACAGAAGACTCAGAAGAGGTTTTGCCAGTTCCTTCCTGTGACAGAAAGCCTACAGCACTTGGTATTCATTGGTGGTCTCCCATCCAGGTACTAACCAGGGCTGACCCTGCTTAGCTTCCAATATCAGAAGGATCTGGTGCCTTTAGCATTTGTAGGCTCCAGTGATGGCCCTAATCTCCACTGATTTATCTAATCGCCTTTTAAAACCATCCACATTAGCAGCTGTTACTACCTCTTGTGGCAGTTTTACCTATTCTATCTGTCCTGATTATCCCACAATTCAACCTCAGTGGATGACCACAAGTTCTAATATTGTGTGAGAGAAGAAAAGCTTCTCCCTGTTCACTTTCTCCACACTCTGTATATATTTATACATCTCTATCATGTCTATCATGTCAAAAGCCCCAAATGTCATTGTCTTTCCTTACAGGAGAGTTACTCCAGTCCCTTGATTTTTTTAGTTGCCCTTTTCTGCAAATGTAAATTTACCAAGAAATACAATAATCTAATCATAGTAATTAAAATGGTAACTGGATGGTCTATGTGCCTGTTCAATCTGCTGTTCAGGAAAATGGAATATGTGGGTTGGCCCTGTGAAAAGACACATGTATTCATATCATTGAAAAATGTCTGTGAGAAGATATCTTTTCGTGGGACAGCTTCTCAAACTGGTTGCCTCCTCGTTCACATGGTTTCTGTGGAAGCCTCCATCTTTACAAAGTTTATAAAAATCTGCAAAGATGGTAAAATTTTGCTCAGTATGGATAATACTAACACTTGGGCCAAAATCTTGTTGGTGCACTAAGCTAACATGATCGCACCAGAGTAGGTGTTGGCTGCAGGAGGAAAAAGGTCAAAGGTCCAGCAGCCATGGAGGGAGCGAGGCAGAAGAGAAATGAATTGAGTGGAACCAGCACATTTTGTCTGCCTTCCTTTGCAATGCCGATGTGACCATGGAAAAAGTTCTCTAATATCCTGGGTCAAAACACTGTGTGCTTTCATGCTACATAATTATATTTCATTTTAACTGCCATGGCTCCATCCTATGGAATCCTCATGAAACTCAGGAACTTAGAAGTCTCTGCCAAAGAGCATTAGTGGCTCACCAAACTACAAATCCCAGCATGTGGTAGCATACAGTGAAAATCGTATCAGATTGCTAAAACTGTTGTCAAACTTAGCAACTGCTGCCCATCAAGAGTGAAAGCATGCTGGGGAGCAGATGCATAGACACCCTGCTGTAGGCACCAGCTCTCCGTTGTCAGGCAACAGACTGGCAAGATATTCAGCAGGCAAATGGATACAGTTTAGCAGTCCAATAAAACTTGCCTGGTCAGAGTGAAGTCAAAGCAAATCAGTGTCAGTTCAAAAGTCAGGAATCCAGTGGGCAACAAGGTCAGACTGTCCAAAGTTCAGAGAAGATAACCAGACAGTGAGTAGGGAATCTGTAGCACACATGAAGGCAAGGGCCGGCAAACACATGAGTTGTTTCTGGCATTGAGCCACTGCCTTCTGCCTTCCTTAAGAAGGCTGGAGCCAGCTGACTCTCATGCCAGCCAGATTAGCTCCTGGTGCATTTGCGTCTGCTTGTCCTCCTTCGAGGCTGCTATTCTGCTGGAGAAACTGACTTGTGGTCCATGACACACCTGTTTGCAAGATTCCCAACTACAATGCAATGTATTTTACTTCTGTTTAAATTACAATGATTCTTTCCAAATTTCCAACTTTACATACTAACATCTGCAAATTTTATTTACCTCTATTCCATCTTTTCCAGTTATGCATTTCTTTTTCCCCCTCCTCCTTCTCCTCTGCTTCTTTCTTTCTTTCTTTCCTTCTTTCTTTCTTTCTTTCTTTCTTTCTTTCTTTCTTTCTTTCTTTCTTTCTTTTTCTTTTTTTGCCATGTATAAATGGACATCCTAATAGATATGGTTATTTATGCAATATATAGGCAGATCCCATCTCTTCAAGCAGCCACAAGGGAATACCCAACCTACCAAGAGTCACTACATTTCTTGATATGAACAAAGAACATGAGCCTCAGGATTTGAGGATTTGCCCTGGGGGTAGGTTTGGTGACCACAAGAGACTAGAAGGAACTCTTGCAAACCAACGGGACTTCAAGTCTAGCATCAGAGACTCCCGTTTCTTTGTTTTTGTTTTGTGTGTGCACGCATGCATACCTATCCATCTATCTGTATAAATACTGAGTCAAGATTTCACTGAACATCTCCTCTCTTTTCTTTTTTCTTCTTTTCTTTTCTTTTCTTTTCTTTTCTTTTCTTTTCTTTTCTTTTCTTTTCTTTTCTTTTCTTTTCTTTTCTTTTTTCTTTTCCTTCTCTCCCCCACTCCATGCTTTTTTTTTTTTGGTCCCTCAGGGCAGGTAGAAAGGCTTCCTTTTGTTTATATAGCATTTAATGGAGAAAGGCTCCAATCTGTCAAACTCCAGGGATTTGTGAGATAACAATCAGTAAGCAAAAGCACAACATGACATATTGTTATGCAAAAACTGCTGAAGAAAATGTATGCTTCTTTTGACTGCTGGGATCCCCTTCTAAAGTCACACACACACACACACACACACTTAGATATAGATATAGATATAGATATAGATATAGATATAGATATAGATATAGATAGATATAGATAGATATAGATATAAATCTTTTTTTAAAGGCAAAATCTGAGGACATTATATGTATTATTTTCCTGGCATTCATTTATATCAAAAACACTATATGAAAATGATTATACAGTCCTTCTCGTTTGTTTCTTCTTTTAAAAAAGCAGACCTAATTGGCTAGGTTTAATTCTTCTGCTCTGTAAGAGGAGATCTGCATTATTGGCAGCGCCATGGTTGTTGCTGTTTGTGTATATATCTATATCTATATCTATATATTTAGAAAAGAGCATTTAATCCTTTATTGAAAACCCCCATTTTAATTGTTAAGTTTCAATTCCTTTTCAACTTAGTCTATTGTTAAACAAACATACAAACAAATATGTTTAATAACAAAAACCCAGATCAAGTGAAGTTTATGAATTTTACAGATTGCCTAAAATGCTAGGAGTTAATTACAGCCTGCTTTCCCTGGCATGTCAGCTTGATTAAATTTGGAGTCCCAAGATGAATTGGCCCAAATTCATTAGTGTTCCCTGGGTGCATATGTTGGTCAAGGTCAAACGAAGCACACACTGATTCTAGTGTTAGCGGGGGTGTGGGGGGAGGAGAGGGATTCTAAAGGAGGTGGACTCTTAAAAGGTCTGGGGTTGCAGCAAGAAACTTTGATACTTTTTAACTTAATAAATCTTGACAGCCTAATCATGGCTAAGCCTTTGCAGTTTTATTGGTACAGATGGCAAAGCTAGACATATTTAAAGAGATCTCGGTGGCTAGTGGCAGGAGAGCATTGAATCCAAATGTGCTGTGGGGCTGGAGGAGAAAGTGCAAGAAGGGAGGATAAAAAGCTACACGGCATTTCCATCTCTTGACATCTCCAGCAGCCTCCGATACAAAATATGATAAGGCTCCTGCTGAGCTAATAAGCCCAACAAATGTCTGTGTCCGTGAAGTAGATGAAGTGGGATCAAGTAGTTGGGGGCTGCTGTATGAAAATAAGCCAGCACCCAGAGTATAATGGCACTGTAGCAAAGCAGCAAGGTCAGGCTGATGACAGAAACACTGGATAAGCAAAGACCCCATCAGGAAAACAGGTTTCCCAGCTGGATCTGTGCCATGTAACTAGTTTTAGGAAAAAAACCAAACCCTGTGTTTTGGAAAATGCAGCAACTTTAGTAAATAAAAATAGCATTTCATTTTGTTTAGAGAAGGAATAATTTTGACTTGCTACCCCCAACTAAAAGCAGATTACATACTGATTTTTCTTCCCAGTAAAATTACCCATCCAAAAAAACAAAAACAAAAAAAAACTCATCCTCAGTCAAAAATGAGAATTTGATTGAATGTTGGCAAAGCAAAGGCTATTCATAATGGAACTGTACCTTTCCACAAGGTCCGTTGCCACCTTATGCTTTTTCTGGTTTATCCTTTGAAGAACATGAGAAATAAAGGACTATAACGCTTAGGCAAATTGAAATCAGAATGTGAGAGGATTAAAAGTACCACACTTTGTACTGGCCAATCATAAGAAAGTCTTGTTGAAATGATTGGTAGAAATCCACATGCAAGGGTGCAAGTACCCACCACAACCAAGACTGCAAATTGTCTTCTTTTACACTTAATGCCCTCTAGATGTTTATGAGAAAGTGTTCTTCACAGGCGCAAAGGCATATATGAAGAGCTCTACGCTTAAGAAAGGATGTTGCCCAGTCAGTGTCTTTTCTCATATATTAAAGCTTCCATGGCTCTGCGTGTACAGTTGTAAATACTTTTTCATGAACATCTGATTGAAGTTTGTCAGGGGAGAGGAGATAACGGGAAGTCCAAGAAATCATTACACCTCATCCTAGAGGCAAAGTCTCAAAACAACATAGCATGGTAGTCTGCTGGGGCCAACAAACCATTCAGACTCAAAGGGAGCCACAAGCTATCGCTTGGGCAATATGGTTGCATCATGCTGTACAATGGCACTATCCTCAGAGGCAATATGTTACTAAGTATGAGTTTCTAGGGATTACAAACAATGGAGGGCTATTACCTTCACATATTGCTTATGGGCCCTTCAAGCCGACTGGCTCACCCATAATGAAAAACAGGACAATGAACGAGATAGACATTTAGTTGGATCCAGCATGGCCTTTTCTGTGTTATCAGCAGAAAGTGGAAACTTAAGAGTGTAGGCCACCAGATGACAAAAGCAATGGATCAAGACAAATTGATGGAATCTATATATTGCGTTACACTATATTCATGCCATTAAAAACAAACAAACAAACAATTGCTGCATATCCAAGATCTTCCGGGGAACCTATGGCAGATAATCCTTAAGGAGGATTAAGAATTTAAAAGAGGAATACCTCTGAGCAGATTCAAAGTGTCCTTCAGTTTGAATGAGCAACTGTAGCTTCTTCTTTCCCATACAGTTAAAATTGTGAAGCAAGGTCTACAATGATGACATAGCTTACAAGCAAACATAGTCACCAGCACCTTTCCCTCTAGCAATTAAGCATTCTTTCTGCTTTGTTTCCAACAGGCTACAACCAAACAAAAACAAAAACCCATATACGTTACATTCCCTTCCACATAACAGCCCAGAACCTGCATTTTCTTCGCTTTCCTTCTAGGAATTCATTTTCAAAAAGTAATTTCTTCCCCCCCCTGCCCTTTCAGGTCAAATGCAACCTTTCCATTCATTTTCCCTATGTGTATTTCATTTGTATCAAGACAACTGGGGCTCAGTGCAGAAGACAATCTGTAGTACTAGGAACATGTCCTAGAAGATTAGAAGAAAAATACTGCTGAGAATGTACAGATCATTCAGGGCCAGATTAGCAATAGTTTAGCTGGTGCAATTGTTCCAGGCCTCTCACACTCTAAGTCCCAATGCTGAAGGCAAAAGATGTAGCTTGCTTCCTCTTCTTCCACCTGTTTGCGTCATCAACAACATTTTGTGAATTATGTGAGTAGGTGAATAAAAATGCATGGGAGCAGGCTGTTAATCTGAGTGAATGTTCAGGACAGAAAATGGATTTTGCACATGAAGTTTTTTTGTGTTGCTGTCATTTGTACTTTGTATGCTATTCAGTTTATCCATTTTTCAAATTCTGTGCCACGACTCCTAAAATAAATCAGACATGTGCACCAAAGAGGATGCATTTCAAGCACTGCTCCAGGGCGCCAAACTCCATATTACAGCCTTATAAGACACTTTGGGTTCCATGCTAGAAGAAATGTGGAGGAGAAATTAAATAAATAAAACAAATATGAATAAATAAAATAGAGAACATGTTAAATGTGGTCTTTCCCCACAGAATTCACAAAAAGTTTCTCTTTAAATGTTTATTTTTCTGTCTGAGAAATTAGTTTACAGTGTTTTTTTCCCCCTCTGTACACACAAAAAAAAGCAAAATCCCTGATTTCTTCATCCATCTCAACATCTCTGTTTTAGCAAACAAATATAATTTGCATCCCTAATTTTTAATTGCCAGACCACCTCTGACAGGTTGGGACCACAGACCGTCAGAATCAAACAGGTCAGGTATCCCGACTCACTAAGAAGCAAGTCCAAGTCTTGTTCAGTATATGAGAAAGAAGAGTATATACCCATTGCCTTGAAATTCAAAAGCCACTTATTACAGAAAACCCCTATAAAGCAACAATCTCTGACTCATAAGCAACTTAACTGAGCAAATTTCCCCCTGTTGACTGCAGCAGCCATATAAACTCAGAATTGTCTCACAAACCCACAATCACTTCTGCCCCATACTGAAACATTTCCCTTATTCCTCTCACAGTACATTAAAGAAGCTATAGAACCTCAATAAAATCAGGCCCATGTTTTCTACCTGTCCTGATTTGGCAGAACAGGCCAGATTAATCCCCTTTCATCCCACTTTTTCAGATGCTTTTTAAAACGTACCAGTTTCTATCTCCTCCTACTTTCTAACTTTGCCCTCAGCTTACTTCAGTTGCTGCAAACTGAATTCAAAGTGTTGAAGTACAGTTGGCCCTCCACATTTGCGGGTTTCATTTCCATGGATTTGATTATCTGTGAGTTTCTCCAACTCCTGCCCGCCCCTACCTCAAGCGCTTTTTTTCCGGGAGAAACTTCCCTCTTGTCAGCTCCGATCAGGCCTTCCAGCCCTTTAAAAACTCACCACTGGTCCTCCTCCTCCTCCTCCTCCTCCTCCTCCTCGTCCACCAGCCACTGCTTGGCCAGCTAAGGATGGCTCACAGCCCAATTTCTCAGCACCACAAATGCTTTCCTGATGCCCCCTATATACCCAAGGAAGGAGATGGGCAAAAGAGAGGGTATAGGGCCACCATGCCAACCCAGCCCCTTTCCCCTCTCTTTTTCCTGATCCGGTTTGGACTCTTGGTGACCATTCTCCACACCATGCCTTGGCCCCCTTCCCACAGCAACACACACACACATACACACACACATTTTGATATTTGTGGTTTTTCCACTTTTGTTGGGGTCCTGTGTCCCTAATCCTGGTGAATGTGGAGGGCCAACTGTAGTTTGCCGTCATTTAACTTAGTGGGGAGGGAGAAGAGGAGAGGGCAGAATCTTGCTCTTCTCAGTTAGCTTGGCAAAAGCAAACTGTTGCAGCTTCCTCTAGCTTGTGCGTTCTTCCTCATAAAAACTTTTGTCATGTTGACTTCAGTCTGACGTTGCTTGGCACATATTTACTGGTTTTCATCTATGAAATGTTGGAGGGTATGCAGAACATGCAAAGCAAGGTCTATGACTAGGTAGAACAAGGTATATGCCTGTTGAAGACAGTGCTGTGTGTGTCACAAATCCTGCCCTGAAGTCCTTGAGCTAGCCTGCTAACTTTAGGTGTCTACAGCATGCTCTTCCCTCCGTAGTGCTGAAATAAAATTCAACAGAAAATCTGGCTGTTTTATGAAGCTGGATGGAGCCTCATCTTGATCTTTACCTCAGAAAGTAAAATGTTTGGGCCTGCCCTGCATGTGAATGAACCAGAAGAATCTATTTCACTTTTATAACAGATGACTACATGAATGGTTGTGGCTACATAATCTCCTCAAGGCCAAAATAATCTTTAGTTGATATGGGTCAGTAAGAAGGGGCAATATTCAGCTAAGTTGTGCTTAATTCTCCCCCATCCCAATCTCTGCAATTTACATTTTCTGCCTTGTTTTTTTCTCTATGAATTGTAAGATTATTGAAGTAGTCTGTTGTGTTCTGCTGCCTTCGTATATACAATCAGGATCAGATCCTGGATAATCTTGTGGGAACAGAGAATGGCTAAAGATATAAATTTATGTAGGGAACTCCATGCTGGTCTTTGACCATAATAAAATTTTACTTTCTTAATTCATTTAAGGATAATATCTGAGGTTTACTGGACTTTCACATTCAATAGTAGTCATCATTGTGAATTTTTCCATAGGTGATATCTGATTTGTGGTTTTGATTGCTATAGCTGATGTGGTGAAAACTGCCTATTGAAAGACTGAAATATGAAACATCTTCACACTTTACCTTTGCAATTACTTATAGGTTTGTGGATGTTCCTCCTGAAGACTGCTGTACCAGTCTTCAACCACAATATCATATAGAGCTAGAAAAAAGTTGTGTTGCATGTCAACAGCAATGTTATGAACACTACTCAATAGATGACAATGACTAGAAATGGATGGATGAGTCTGCTTTCCACTCTGCATCACTTATGGCGAGTGTTCCCTCATAATTCCATAGAATCCTCTTCCACATTAATCTGTGGTCTTTAAAACTCTACATAAAAATTGCAACTTAATTTGTATATGAGAATGTGGTGTTACTTTCAAAACAGATGTTTCTAAACTCATTTATTCTCAAAATACATCCTTCTACATGTAATTTTCTTTCAAAATGCTCATTCCCAAAAGCATTTCAAGATTACATCCCTTGAAAACTGGATCAGAATATTCAGGAAAAGCAAAATCCAGCAGATCCAGTTCAGGAGGGGTTTTATCACCATTTCCTAAAATCAGCTTCCCCCAGCAACCTGTGACAAACAGCCACATTCCAGCAAGACAGCAATTCCTCACTAAATGGCAGTAGCTACTAGATCAGGAAAGAACTGTATGTTTCAAGCAACAATATACAGTTGTTTGTGATATGTGATATCACCCAAGCAGAAGAACTTCACTGACGGAAGAGATCACAATCCCACACAACTCATTAGCAACGACTCTACATTGCATACGCTATAAACAGATCATTTGGAGAGGGCCTTAAAACCTGTGAAGACAGAAGAATATTTCTCTTTCGGCATTTTAATCACCACCGAGATTTACAGATTTTGCCCCGTAATAATCCTGCTGAATACAAAGACTTCCCTGGGGAAGACAGCAGATATGCATGATAATACAGCAGCTGACCCCCTTCCACCTCAGAGCTAGATTGCAGGTTATATACTCAGATGGTTGCACTGGGATGCAGACCACTCTGCTGCTCAGTCAAGAGCTCTAAGAGGTATTGTGCCTCGGGCAGATGCAATACCTCCTGGAGCTATCTAACGCATGGGGGAAGTGTACTTGCTGTGCCATCCTTTAAAAGGTTGCAATATGTGTTCCCCTCTGCTACAAAAACCAATTCTGCCATTTAATGCAGAAAGAACTGGACGCGCTCTTTGGAGCTGCACTTCATTTGGAGTGTCTCGCACTCGTCGGAGAGTGCAAAGACTGTGAAAATGCTTCAGCCCCGTCAAGCTACTCTGGAGGCAGCAGCTCATCCTGACCCTGCTTCCTTGCAAGGTGCACGGAGCCACAGTCATTAGCACAGATTTCTTTCTCAATGTATCAGTGTAACATACTTCTTGCCTTCATCATAGGGTCAGGGGAGCTGACATGCGTGTAAAATGCAGCAGATTTATAAGGGAAAAATAAATCCTCTGCTTGATTTATACTTCAGTCTACCTAGAGCTAGTTGTTTCCATGTTCTTCCAGAATGATTTCTAAATGTAAAGCTCTACATCCCACTTTCCTCAGATCCCCAATTATGACAGCCCATCCACTCTTCTTAATGCCTCCTCCAGTTCTTTTCCTTTCTTAGTTCTGTGCTGTTCTTTTTTTTTTCTCTCTTTTTTAACTTCTCTGTTACTAAGACTTGTGGTGTTTATTTGTTCTACTTATTTTAGATTGTTCACCCATGTTACAGATTTGGAATTATGTTTTGTGGGTGAGTATTCTTGATGTGGAGCATATTCTAAATGGCAGTTGAGAATATAGGTATACTCCCATTATTATATTATAAATACTGAGCATTATTATACTCAGACTTAATTAAGTTAGGTCACATAACATAATTTCATGTTAGTATGTCCACACATTGGGGTCTTTTCAGTATTTATATGTGGGCAGATTCACTGATTATAAGTTGTTGTTGTTGTTGTTTTTCAGCAACAGTATAGCAACTTGTCTGTATTGTCATTTGGCTTGTGAAATCTACACATTCTTCCTTCCACATCACAAGAGCTTTCCTTAACAAATATTATCCAAGTTTCAGTCTAGTGCATAGTTTCCAATTCACAAAGGACAAGTTCAGAAAATTCTTTTAAAAAAATTAAAAACCACATACATAACCTAGGCTTGCTTGCTTATTTATTTATTTATTTGCTTGCTTGTTATGTTTATATGCCACCTTTCTCCCAGAATGGAACCCAAGGCAGCTTCCAAAAAAAGTTAAAAACATTTTTAACAAAGAAAAACAATTAAAAGCATTGAAAACAGATAAAATTATAAAAACCTACAACAATTTTTTAAAAATCAGCTTGACAAATAAAAAGCTCCCTGCTCACACATTAAAAACCTGCTTGAAAGCCTGCCAGCAAAGGGAAAGGACAGAAGAGTGTTACCCTGTGAACTGGGGGTCCCGGGAGGGACACCAAAATGTGCTCAACTAAAGGTGGGGAAAATTAGCTCAGAGCACTGCTTAATGTTACGAGAGGCAGGGTAACGTAGCGAGATCTTGAACCCTATGTCTACGGGGTCGGGTCAAGTCAAGGAGAACACAGAGGTTGAAATAATAAATGATGTTTATTAAATACAAGCAAAACAGTGTATGCGACACACTCATACAAGATAACTAAAGAAAATAAAGGTTGGAGTGGTATAGAGGGATTTTTAGAGGGATTGCTGATTTGGGTGATACTTCACCTGTCCTGAAGCCCAGAAAAATAGAGAGCGAAGCTGGGGTGCGATGTAGCTCAGCACGTGGAGCTGAGGGGAGGCTCGCCAAGCAAAGCGGCGGCAAGGCGGGATGAAACTCGGGAGCGTTCCGAGGAAGGTCTCGGAATCAAGGGTTTTTATAAGGAGAATTGTGACTGCAGGCTATGCCGTACTTGGGGGAAAACAATAGATTTGGAGTTGGAGACGAAGCCTCCGAAAGTCAGAATCTGAATGATTGAGTTATCGTAGCGATTCTCAACAGAGTAGCCAGTATGCAAACACAGAGTACTTGGGTATTGCACAGTTTACCCATCAAGCTGCCATCACGGGGCAGAGGCTCTTTTGTGAGTGGCGTGCATACTTAATTAGAGTACTTGCCTGGAGGTCTCCTAAAGCAGTAAGTCAGCTATTTCTGGTCTGCCTGTATTGTAGTTTGAATATTATGGCTATTAACGGCCGAGCTTGTTTACGTGCTTGTCCGGTGGCCTCGCAAGCATGTGGAGAGGAATAGAGAAGTGAAGCCGAATTATGATATCAAGGGATATCTTTTAATATCCCCAAAGCTCGGACTAGCCAGGGCAGTAACAGGAGGCCAGCCTAGCCTTCTATGGAAGAGAGTTCCACAGGGTGGGAGTAGTCACTGAAAAAGCTCTCTTGTGTCCTCACCAGGAGAGCCTGGGACAGTAGCAGGACTGAGATAAAGCCTTCCCCTATGGATCTAGGACTCTGGCAGGTTCGTATAGAGAGACACGGTCTTTCAAATAGTCTATACCTAAGCCATATAGGGTTTTTTAGGTCATGAGCAGCACTTTGAACTGTGCCTAGAAATGAACAGGTAGCCAGCAAAGCTGTTTTAACAAGAGAGTTATGTGCCTCTTGTAACTGGTCTCGATCAGCTTTCTGGCTGCCACATTTTGAACCTGCTGAAGTTTCTAATTAGTTTCCAAAGGCAGCCCCACATAGAATGTGTTACAATAGTGCAACTGAGATCAAGGAATATGTCACTGTGGCCAGATCTGTCATCTCAAGGAACCAGCACATCTGGCATACAAGCCTTAACTGTGCAAATTCAACCCAGGCCATTGCTGAAATCTGGACATCCAGGCTCAGAGTTAAGTCCAGGAGAACACCAAGGCTGCCTGCATGTAACCCCATCCAGCACAGGCAAAGTCCCTATTCCCTGATCTGCCTTTCGACTGAACAGGAGTACTTCTGTCTTGTCTTGATTACATTTCAATTTGTTTGCCCTCATCCAGTCTATTACTGACAACAGACATTGGTTCAGTACCAAGATAGCTTCCTTGAAATCAGATGGAAAGGAGAGGTAGAGTTGGGTATTATCAACATCTTGACGGCATTGAACACCAAACTCCGGATTACCTTTCCTAGCAATTTCATGGAGGTGTTAAACAGCATAGGGGACAAAACAGAACCCCAAGGGACCACACAGGCCAATGGTCAGGGAGTCAAACAGGAGTCCCCAAGCACCACCTTCTGAGTTTATCCCTCCAGGAGTAACTTGAACCACTGCATGACAGTGGCCACAAGTCCCATCCCAGAGAGTCAACCCAGAAGGATATCATGGTCAATGGTATTGAAAGCCACTGAGAAGTCCAGCAGAGCCAACAGGGACACACTCCCCCTCTCTAGTTCCCTGCATAGGTTGTCCACCAAGGTGGCGAAAGCTGCCTCCATCCCATAACCAGGCCTGAAGCCAGAAATGGATCTAGAAATCCATTTCATCCAGAAACCCTTGGATCTGGGAAGCTACTCTATGCTCCAGAACCTTGTCCAAAAATGGAACATTAGAATGATGGGATCCAGGGAAGGTTAATGACCTCACCACAGTCTCTTTTAGGCACACAGGAAACTTTCCTTGCTGCAGTGAGGCATTCACCACTCCCCTTACCCACTCAGGCAGGCCCCCTCTAGCTGCTTTCAGAACTCATGAGAAGCAAGGATCCAGTATATATGTCATGGCTCTCACTGCATCCTCAGGCTGCACAAATTGAAACGAATCCAATAATACAGGGCAAGCAGATGTCAAGATTACATCAACTGGACTTGTCTCAAACCAGAGTTAATCTGAGTGATTTGGTCTACAATGTGTCTTTCAAATTTATCACAGTGGGCTGGTCTTTATTTTCTTCTTGTGGTCCAGAATATAAAAGGCCTTTGACCATCTGAGACAGCTTCATTGGGCGGCAGTAAGCAGATGCAATGGTGGCAGAGAAGCATAATTTCTTTGCCACCACTCTGCCACAACATAGACCTTCCAATGGGCTGTAGGCCGTGTTCAATTATACTCACTCTGAGCCTTCCACCAACATTGCTTAGTCTCAATCCTATTTATTTCATTACTGCCAACTCCCTAGTAAACCAGGGAGCTTGCTTAGCTCTGCTTTGTGGGAGGGGATGCTTAGAAGCAGTTGTGTCTACCTCGCTGCCCATTTCCTTGTTCCAGAGATCAGCCAAGACTTCAACATGATCACCTACCAAGGCAATAGAAAACTCCCCAAGAACCATCAGGAATCCACCCAGATCCATAAGCCTCCTGGGGAAGACCATCTTAATTGGCCTCCCACCTTTGCAGAGGCTCTGAGTCCCAGTGGGTCCAAATTCCACCAGGTAGTGATCAGTCCACAGCACTATAGAAATTTCCTCCATACCTAGATCACCATCGTCCTGCCCAGAATGGAAAACGGGGTTCAGAATATGTCCTTCAGCATGGATGGCACCAGTTATTACTTGAGACAGGCCCATGGTTGTCATGGCAGACATGGATTCCTGAGCTGCTCCTGACAGACCAGTTTCTACATGGATATTAAAATCCCCCACTACAACAAGATGGGGGAACTCCAACACCACCGCCGAGATCTACTTAGCCAGCTCAGGAAGGGAGACTGTTGAGCAGCAGGGTAGGCAGTACACTAACAGAATCACTATTCTGTCCCAGCCAACAACCTTCAAAAACACACACTTGAACCCCGCAGATGGTGGGACAGGGCACCTTGTGAAGGAGATAGAATCTCAATAAACCACTGCAAGTCTACCTCTTCACCACCCTACCCCACCCCCTGCAGGCCTTGCCTGCTGCTGCACAGAGAATCCAGGTGGACAAAGCTAGGATATATTAAGCCGCTCCCAGCTTCGTCCAGCCAGGTCTCTGTAATACTGGTCAGGTTGACATGTTCATCCAGGACCAAGTGCTGGATCAGAGATGTTTTTCCATTCACCAATCTGGGATTGAGCAGCAGGATTTTCAGCCCAGGGGGTCTGTTGCCAAGACTATCCAGACTATTTGAAATGGGGGAAAGTTTGGGTAACCAACACCCCATGGCTCTCCCTTCTACCATCATAATAAGATTATCTCCCCACATCATATCACTGTCATAATGGTTGCTCCCTGGGCTACTTCCCCTCCTGCCCCCTTTGACAGCAAGCCCACCACAGCAGGCACCCAGCTTTTATCCCCTTACAAAAAGGGACAGATGGTCCTCTAGCTGGTCTGCTAGGAGCTGGCTGGGTACCTGAGACCTGGTTCTGCCATGAGGGCAGGTGCCCAATGCAGGCAGCAGTGCACCAGAATGTTCACAGCAGGCAGCTGTTACCTCAAAACATGGCTGACTAGGGGTTCACTCGTGATGCCACTACCTCCACAAAAAAGGGGGGAATATTAGCTCAAAGAGGAGGACTGTGAGAGAGTGTTAATCTTACAAGGTCTTTAACACCTATGTTTACTGGTACTAGTGCAGGGAAGAACCAGCCAGAGATCCAAGAATAAGCTTATTTGTTTTGGGAGAGGATTTGGGATCATACACACAAGATCCGAGAAGTCATGCAATCACACAAGGCTAACTGAAGGAAAAGAGAAGAAAGTTTTGGATAGCAAGATTTTAAGGCAAACTGGGTGATATTTACCAATCCAGAAGAGCAGTGAGGTGGCAATGTGGGTTAAATGCAAGTCTAAGGATAGTACACAATCAGAAATTGGAGTGGCAGAGTGGTGATCAGCAATCAAGTTGACTGGTCAAAAACTAGAGTTTAAATATACTTTTTCTGCCAGGAGACCAAAGGTGCTAATGGGTCTCTGGCAGAGTAAACAATGGAGTCCAGAGGGTGGATTGGGGTTCGGAATGGACTAATGGTCTCAGTGTTAGGTGACAAAGGGCTGATGGTAGTCTTGATATTTCTTTATTTGTCAGACCCATGTGGGGACAAAAGAGAAGCTTGCTTGGTCAGAGGGAGAGGAGTTAACACAATCCGCCATCCTGTGGGAACATTCCAGACGCTATTTTCTCTTAAAGGTTGAGTCATCAGAGGCTATCTGTCAGTCCATTATCGCTGGAGTTTCCTGGTGATTTCCTGACTATAACCTGGTTATGCCTTGAGGTCTTTTCTGACCTTATTTTGCAGTGCACACCCTCTTGGTCAGCATGGCCATGCAGCCATAGCAGGATATATTTTATATTTATGCCAATTAATATTTTCCAATTAAACCATATCAAAATGTGGGGGGGTGTGGCCTGCAAGCAGCAAGCAAGCAGACAGGCAGCAGGAAGACCTCTCTCCTGGGGTGGCAGGAATCATGGGGTTTGCAGTGTAGGGAAGGGTATTTAGAAATCTCAGCCAGATTGCTGTTTGGCCTCGGTAAACTACAAGCCCCAGAATTCCACAGGATTTTGAAAGTGGAATAATAGCACTATAACAGTGTAGTGCAGAAAGACCCAGAAAGACCCAGAGGTCTTTCATTCATAGGATCACCATAAGTTGAAGCCAGTTTGATGGCAATTAACAACAACATGTCTGTCTGAAATCAGAGCTGCATAGTTGCAGGGTCCACACAATATACAAGGATATAAGAAGTTAAGATAGTCCTGCCTGGCAGTTTGAAAGCTTAACCTCTGTCTTGAACAGCTCTAACAGAAAAATCCAGAAAACAAGCCACAGATTACTGCAATTTGATCAAATGGAACACAAAATATGCCCATTTTTTCCACTGTAAAACCATCTCTAGACTGGAGATGAGGTGACAACAGTGGGCCGGTCCCCGAAGAATCCCACCCCACCCTGGGACCATTTCAACTCAGAAATCATGTGTGCTGGTAAACTATATTTTTAATTCCCACTTCAAAGATGGCCATGTGGCTAAAGACAATCAGACAGAAATGACCCACACAAGTGCTCAAATAACAGCTACATAACTCCTATATCCCTGTGTCAGCAACCAGGCATCGGAAAGCGCCAACACACCTTTGTTGCTTCCAGGTACTCCCAGGTACCAGGCAGACTGGGCCTAAGATTCCTTGATGTCATGTGTGATTACTGACTGTGTCTACTGCTGCCTGAAACAAAATTCTAGAGAGGTTGTAACACCATTTGGCTTGCTTATTTGAAAACCATTTGGCTTGTTTCACATTGTGTTTTCTTAAATTAACCACTAATGAAGCCTTTCATTTCCTTCTGCAGGAATTTGAATCTCCAGGTCCTGTCTCTCTGTCCCCCTCCCCATGGTCTGCCTACCCCAGCTCATAAATGAGCTCTTCTTGTCTCTTCCTCTTCTTTCACAGCTTGCAGATGTGTTCCGATACTCATTCTCCTTGACTGAACACTGAGTGGTGGAAGATGCTCTTAGCACTTTTTCAGCTGTGTCTGTGCAGGAATTCTAGGTCTCTGCTGGGATCACATGATACCTAATTATATCTTCTTGCTGTGTATAGAACAGGCTTCTCAATAATAAATGCTTCTCTTTCTTAATTACAAACGTAACTTTGTTGCCATTTAAACCTTTGACCAAAACGTTTTCACATCAGAACGCCGCCACCATCACAAAGAAAAAAAAATATTGTTGAAATGAAAACCAATCTCCATCTTTTCTCCATATGTAAGGGAGAGTAACTATTCAAGATGTGCTGAGAAAAACTATTTGACAATGACCACATTTGTGGCTATTATAATTTTAATATGTAGGGGAAATCATGTAAGTTGTGTTTTTTTTTTAAAGTAACACACAATAGATTACATCAACACTTTGTTGACCGAATGCAGCCTTTAAAGGCACATGAGAAATTTATAATGAGAAGAAGAAGCAAAAACGAGGGATGGATAATTTTACGAGTTTCATGAGTGGTTTGTGGTTAGCTGTAACTAGGAAGATCCAGGGGTTGTGCTATGCAGAAAGAATGTATTTACTGGACACAAGAAAATCTGGAAAAATTTAGAGCTAAAATGTGGAGGGGTTTATTGATTCTGCCTATGGCACTGGTGTGACTGTAAAACAAGTAATGGTTTGTTTCCTAACACAGAACAGTTTTGCTGTAGAAGGAAAGCTAGGATGGATTATTTCATGACAGGAACACTGATCTCACTTCATGTCTGTTCAGAAAAGGAGATTCAGCATTGACTTCATCCCTGCTCCACCTACATCCCTAGAAAAAGGAAGATAGCTCAACCCCTGTAAACATGGGTGAAGTATATTTTACTGTACAAGATCTCAACCAATTTATCTTTTCAGGTTCTGGTTCCCCTTCTATAGACTAAGAAGCCCCCAACGATTTTGTGCCTAGGTATCAGTGGGATGACACCTTGCATTTCCCTGTACCCCATGCTGTGAACTGCCAGCATAAAGTTCCAATGGCTGACTCATAACAGCAGTGTTTCATTTACTTCAGGAAGTCTCCAAGTAGCTGAAATAAGTTCAGAACAAAATTCCACTCAGAAAAATGCTGCACATACTCACTAGTTGGACATGCTCAAACATATTGCTAGCTGTTTCCAGAACCTGGGCTCACACATACAACCCCAGATATAAGAATACACTAAAGTTGTAACCAGAAATGTAGCAATAAGGGGAACAAAATGAGGGCATAGCCCCTCAAATAAGAATTCTGCCCCCAGCATGAAAGTTTCCTTCATTCCCCAAAGTTCTGAGATTGCAGTGATTTAAAACTTCAGTTGAGCATTTAGAAATATAATTTAGGCATCAAAAGAAAAGGAGCCAGTAAAGTTATTAAGGGAATGAGAATATGGTAAATATAAGAATTCTGGTTATTTACAATGCTTAACACCTCACTCTGCAATGCTATAAATGTGGGGCCTGAAGGAAAATTTCATTAGGGGGCAGAATTCCTATTTGGGGGCAAAACTGTCACTCCCCACCCTGGTAGCTACATTGGATTTCCTAATCCCTGGTCAACTAGGTCCACATTGTGTTTTGAACGAATTAAGTTATGTGGCTCTTTAGTAACTTTCTGGCCAATGCAGAGAGAGTGTTTCTTGGCTTCAGTTGTACAACGATTTTAACAAAGGGTGGAAATTATGTAGCTTTCTGGATGTTGTTGGACTTCAAGTCCCATCCACCTTCTTGTCAGCATAACCAATGGTAAGGAAATCTGAGAGGTGCTGTTCAGCAACATATGAAGGGCCCCATGAGTGCCATTCCTGCAAGAAGCAAAAAGAAATCCTTGTCCTCATGCTGAACTAAGTCACCCTTCTGTGGGATCTTCCACAACAATACAGGATGGTAAGAATGTGGCTGGTGGGAGCTCTCCAAATGCTCTGTAGTCCTAGTTCAGATCAGAGAGCACAACACATTTATGTGCTTAACATAGGATTTTACCACATGATGTCACCATCTCAGCATGGCAATGCATTGGTCCCAGTCTGGGGCGCGTACCATCACACGATGTCGTTGCAGTCCTGCTGATGTCGTGTCCCCATTTGCTGCTGTCGCATTCTATACCATTACTGGAAAAAATCCTGTAATGGCCCCCTTTCCCACGACAATCCCAGAAGCGTCTGATAGCACTTCCTTCGACAGTACAGTGCAGGAGGAGGCGAAGAAAGGGACCTGCCATCCTCACTGTACTACAGAAGGAAGTTGAGTGTCTGTAACACTACCCATCAGCCGGCAGCCGACTGGGTGCGGTGGGGAGCATTCAGGTCCCAATCCCACCCAGCAATGGCACTGCTGGGATGAGACTGGGATGAAGCGCTATTGGGCCATAGTGCAGTAAGAACCATATTTTGTGCACAGCAAAAACCATGCTTGTGAACAAACAAGGATTTACAATGGACTAGGAGAAAAAATAATAAGAAGAATGATAAAAATCAACTGATTTCATGCCAATTCAGAAAGAATTTCCTCAGAATCTTCCCATTAAATGTTAGGCCTTGTTTAAACATTTGCTAGATTTAGGCAAAGGGAGAATATCAAGTAAATCTAACCGCTCTGGTGTAGTGTTCCCTGTACAAATCTCAGCAGTCACGATTGCCTGAATACTTATAATGTAAGCATAAAATGCATAAAATGTCAGCAAGTCTTTAGTAATATCAGATGCATACATTCCAAAGAGAAATGAGATCTTCAGGTTGACTATGTTCCTTTAAAGATAAATCTTGCTCACTCTCTGCTCTCCCTGCCTTCACTTCCCTCAAACATACACACATGCATACACCTAACAGCGATAGGTATCTTCAGAAAGATTTAGTTAATCCCTCATGGAGGGGGTGGAATCTGATTGAAAATGAATGCAATGACGAAAGCTAGGCTAGGAGTTTGCTTGAAAGGGTTCTTTGGGTTAAAAATTATACAATGTCAAGGATCAAGGGACAACACACATTCTCTCTTTTTAAAAAGACTCATTGGAACAGAAGCTGGAGAATAATAGATGGAGGGGGAAAAAAACAATTATCCTTTCCATCACATATAGTCCTTGTGACATGTTGCAAAGATGTCGCATCAAAATATAATCAACACTAGCATCAGGTTTCCTATAAATATTGAACTTTATATGGGGGACATTTAAAATGCCTCTGAAAATTTGAAGGTGTCTGTATGGTATTGTATATTATCATAATAAACATTTTGGGTCTTTTTTTTTCTTTCTTTTGTTTGTGTGTGTATGAGAGAGAGGGAGAGAGAGAGACAGAGAGAGACTCTTTCACATGGAACAAAGGAAATGATAGATGTGATCCTCCGCGACTGCTGAAAAGACAGAAACAGTAATGACACTCAGGAAATCCTCCCTGTGCAAAAATCTTACTCAATGCATTTGGACCTTTGAGAGCTCCATACTGAGAGCCTTGTGAACAGTATCAGCCCCTTCCTTAAATCCCAGTTATCTTCAAAAACAAATTTTAAAATGAGAAGGAATCTAAAAAGCAAAAACAAGGGTATGCTATGGCCCCAGTGTGTTTGTGTGTATGTGCCTTCAAGTTGCCTGTTGATTTATGGCAACCCCATGAATTTCATGGGGTTTTCTAAGGCAGGGAATACTCAGAGGTGGTTTTGCCAGTTCCTTCCTCTGAAATACAGCCTACAGCACCAGATATTTGTTGACAGCTTCCCATGCAAATACTAACAAGGGCTGACTCTGCTCAGCTTCCAGATCAGAAGGGATCTAGTGCCTTTAGATTATTTAGGCCCTTCCTCTACCCATATGGAATCAGGGGTCAGCATATTTGTCTGAACCAGCAGACTGAGCTGCTCTGGGAGTCAGCCTCAGATACCATGAGCAGTGTCAACATTGCAAGCAGAGAGGCCAGTAGCATCTGATACCATGAGCCAAGTGAGCAATGCTGGCAGCCAGCAGCAAATAACACAAGCAGAGTCAACAGTACACGCAGGGAGGCCAGAAGCACCAGATACTATGAGCAGCAGGAGGTACTATGAGCAGTGGGAGCATCACTGAACTGGGGAGGGCGGTGTCTTTGAGTATAATTGAAACTGCGTAAAATGAATACTGAACCAATATTATCCTCTTTCTCTGGTCCTATGCAGGAGAAGTGGGCAGAGGAACTTGTTAAAAATGGGTGACAGTTCCTGCGCAGCTGCTCAGAAGAAGATGAACTTCATCCATCATCTGTTCTGCATCAAACAGCTCATCAAAGTGGGCAGTTGCCTTTTTAAAGTAATATAGTTATGGTTACAGCTCTTAGCTCCCACCCTGGCCTTACTATTTAGTTACTGTTATAGATATGTTTTTAAATGCATATATTTGCTTTCTCACTAATCTACATTAACTAAAATATTACTTTCGACTGCTTTTTTTTTTAAAAAAGATCAATGCTATTGATTCTGTTAAAGTAACTAAAGCAGACCACAAAACGAGTGACATTAATCCTAAATTGCAATCATTATGTAATTTATTGATGCCTCAGTTATTACAGGAAGAGAGAAGTAACTAGTTATTTGTAAGTAAGTAGTTGTTTCCAAGCTCTGACCGAAGCCTGTGTGTACACACTTCTTCATTACACGTGGTGAGGAAATGCTAATCAAGTGCATCTCTTTCCCTTTATTCATTGCAGGAGCAGCTTAGATACACAACATCTATGATCATATGAAATCTCCCCTGCATTTGTATTGTTCTTTGAGCAGAAGGATGAAGGTCCATGTACATGTATGTATTGCCAAAGGAGTATAGGATCTTAATGCAAAATGACTTAGTAGTACTTGAGGCTATTGTTACAAATGCTGGGAGACCATCCTTCATTAGGCTGATGGCTTGCTAATAGTCCAGGATGATCTGCTGATGTTTTATCAATAGGAACTAATGAGAGATGCTCTCCAGATAGCTGAGAATTCTTCTCCAGCTTTTAGAATGTAATAGCAGCAGTGTTTGGGACATGGAATCAGCAAGATAGCAGGAAGAAAAACAATTTGGAAGCAGTCTGGTCAGAAACAGAAGGAATGCAAAAAAGAGGAGGGGGGAGGAGGAAAGTGAAGGACATAGAGGGCACAGATATACCTAATGCTGATATATAATAACAAATATATATAATAGGCTACATATAACAGGACCCTTTGCATTGTACAATTTTTGTGTGTGAGATAGAACCCTTTGTTCCTCAGCTTGAAATGAAAGAGGAAGGCATCAGTGCTGCCAAAACCCATCAATATTGACCTTCTCATGTACAGATAACATCAGAAGAGGAAACTTCATCAGAAGGAGGGTTGTCGGAATGTGGTCCTGGGCTGTAGCACCAGCATGATGTAGATGGTTTGGTGTCAATATTGGGTCCAAAGCTTTCACCTTCTCACTTAAATAAAGCACTTTTCAGATTTTCTTTAGCTTACCTGGATTGCCAGCATCACCACTCTTGTGCTTTGGGGGGACCAGTATTCCCCAGCAAGACCCCTTCACCAGCACAATCACTTCACCAGGTATAGCCAAGCAGCGCGAACAGCATGAGGTAGACCAATCAGCAGCAGCAGATATCATGAGCCCAAGCAGGGAGGCCAGTATCACCAGATATACCAGCAGAGTGAGCTGCACTGGGAGCTAGCCTCAGATACTATGAGCAGTGTCAACAGTGCAAGCAGAGAGGCCAGTAGCATCTGATACCATGAGCCAAGTGAGCAATGCTGGCAGCCAGCAGGAGATACCACAAGCAGAGTCAATAGTGCAAGCAGATACCCTGAGCAGCAGGAGTTACTGTGAACAGTGTGAGCATCACTGGGAGGAAAGTGTCTTTGTGTATAATTGAAACTGTGTAAAATGAACTTGCATGAAATATAGGCCTACTGTAATCTAGAAAGACCTCTTCTGTCTTTTCCCACAGTATCTTGCATGACAGTTCAAGAAGGATATTGACAAGCTGGAACATCTAGAGGAAGGTGAAGAAAACTGTAAAAAGTCTGTAAACGAAGCCTTATGAGGTACAGCGAAAGAACTGGGTATGTTTACCTTGAGAAGCTTGAGATACGATGGCCATTTTGAAATACCTGAGTGGATGTCATGTAGAATATGGAGTAAGCTCGTTTTCTGCTGCTCCAGAGACTAGAATAAAACCAATAGATTCAAACTGCAAGAAAATATATTCACTTAAACACTAGGAAGAACTTATAGACTGGCAGAGCTGTTTGACAGGGGAATAGATGGCTTTAGAAGGTGATAGACTCTGCATCTTCCAATGTTTTTAAGAAGAGGTTGGATGGCCATCTATTGGAAGTGCCTTAGTTGTGTATTGCCATATGGTAAGGGGTTGGATTAGATGGCCCTTGTGGTTCCTACTGACTTATGATGGCATAGTGGGACACAGAAGAGAGCTCCTCCAGAAGACCTCAAACCTTAGATCAGCATACACTTTGCTCTTTCAAAGTCTCAAGCCATTTAGCCTTAAAACACCATTTAAAATTCTTGCAGTTGAACCTAGACTGGATATTTCTTTAAACAGAAGACTTTCTTCTGTGAAATAGGATGCTTGGTCAACCTAATCTGGAGAGGCAGACAATGTACACTTGAGTCCAGCGACTATCCTTACGGGACTCTAGCAGGACTGAACATATACCCTTGTTCATGTTTTTAAAATCTAGCACTGTATTACAATCTTCTATGAATCATATGAAGTATAAGCACTTTTGGAACCTCTCCACTTAACAATAGCTGCTAATGTGCATGTATAAATAGAACGTGATATGTAGTGGGAAAAGAGCAGAGTTTGGAAATTTTGCATTTTTGAACTATAGCTGCCAGAATCCTCTAAATGCCATGGCCCATGGAATTCTAAGAGATTTTCCAAACTCTGAGTGAGGTAAAGTGAAATCTAATTTAAACACTATACATGTGTTCAAAAGCCAGGGGATGCAGGATCCTCACCCACTCCATCTCCCTTCTTCTTACCTTGAGCAGGAAGTTCCAAAGGGAAATTTGAACTGTGTTAATCACAATCAGCAACCTCAATTAATCATACAAAGTTCCAGATCACATGAAGGCATCTTTGGCCAAACACAGTTATTATTTCCCTTCCAGCCTTCTCATACAATGCAGGGCTGTGGAAGGGAAAGGCCAGGCATTTATAACCCCCCTGGCCTTTTTAACTCTTAGAATTTTAGACACCTGTCTGGGACTCCCGTAACTCAGCACTGCCACCCACGTGGACAGGAAGTTACTCATCATAGTTCAAATGGGAATGCAATTTTCATTTTACGTGTCAAAATAAAGACTAGCTCAAGCTGAAAAATAATAGCCTTTGTGCCTGATATAGATCAGGAAGGTTATTGCGAAAGCTTTGCATTCAGATTAGCTACAGCTTTGAATCTTTTGCACATGCTGCTTTATAAACTTCTCCATCAGGTCTGGGAGTCAAGTGGACACTTACATAGTGTTGGAGTGCAACTCACAGCTGATCTAGCCAGCATTGCCAATAGTGAAGAGTGCTGGAAGGTGTTGTTCAACAATATATGGAGGACTGCATGATTCCCACCCGATCTGTATCTATTGAAAAGCATATATCCTTTTAAATATTAGATGGAACCTGATTACATCCTACATAAATGCAGTGGCAGCTCATGTATTGACTAGGAAGGAAGCCCTCCCCTCCCCCCGCCCCTCAGTCTGTGAGCCACCTCTGCATCAAAGCCTAAATCTGTGAGCTATAGCTAATTGTACCAAACATTTGCTCCCTTTGAGCAGCTCTTTATAGTTAGCTGAATGACCAACATCTAAGGAAGTCAGCCTGCAATCATTTCATTCTTACACACAAGAATGAAAAACATCAACATTTTTCTCTCCACTGGACAGGATTACAGGAATTTTTGCAGAATTTTTTCCCACTTAAATGTGATCATCTCATTTTAAAAAAGCAAGCTGTCTGGACATTTTGAAGGAGAAATTTGCAGAAACCAACCAACCCCTCCCAAGTGCAGAGCTTAGAAATAACCAGCTACCAAGTAATCGGTTCCTTTCTTCAATAACAAAAACATTACAGAACATCTGTAATTTAAGGAGGGACAACTTCACTCCTTTCGCAGTCTTCACTGAACTTTAGTTTTATAGTTTTCTTGTGGGGAGCGATGGCTTTACCAGATTCTGGAGGAGGAATATCACATGGTTCAAGGGCTGGCTAGCACTGTACCTCCTGCTTCTGCCTAGTTCTGTTGTTGGTTTTAAGGAAACAACAAACTGGACAGGAAAAAAATTGTTTTGTTTTCTTTTGATTATCACAGGCCTGCAGACTTCAGAATTCAAACATGTTTCACTGTCTAAAAGGGCCTATTTTATTTAAAATTTAAAAATGGGAAAATACAGTTGTTGTTTTTTGTTTTTATTTTCTGGTCTATGACTGTAATAAACAATATCTATCTATCTATCAGTTGTTTTTTTAAATGTATATAACAAGAATCTAATTGGGGACTGTTGAAGTAGAATTGTAATTCTTTTTAAAAGTTGTTTTCCATGGTCTAGTCATCTCCCCCAAAAAAGTATAAATGGGATCATATGCTCTGAAAGGTGGAGGAAGGAAGAGAAAAGAAAAGAAGGCTCTGTGCCAACGTTCCATCCGGTGTCCTCTGTTAAAACTGAAAGCCAGCCTTACGTTAGCATTCATGCTGGCTGAAGGCAGAATAACCACATTTTATTTACAATTTGGGATTCTTTTTTACAGTGTTCTTCCAGGTTATGTTTTAATACCCACAACATCTTTCTTAGCTATCCATAAAGCACAGTTCTACATAGTGTTATTTAACCCTTTCTTGACATTCCAAATATTCTATCACCACAGTACAAACACTTCCTCCAAGTCACAGGAACATTGTGATAAAGTGGCACAGCCTAGACTAGACACCTATGAATAGCACATAACAGTGGTCTTAGACTTGGCATGGGTCCATCTATGCACAAGTCTTCAAAGGACTCGATTTAGATCTATACACCACACAGCCTTGCTTGTTATTTAACCTTTGGTTTAGCTTACAGTTTTAATTGGTTGTGGTCAGGGCTTTTACCCATACAGAGATGTGTCACAAGACTTATTTTAAGCCATTTATGGGTGGAGTAGAGGTTGCATGGTTTTTGATTGAACACAGAATTGTTTTCCAACCTCCTTTTCTTTCTCTCTTTAAATTTAGCTGTGGCTTGGCTCTCTCATGAACTCTTTGTTCATTAAAGTGTCTAGTTACTTCTGTTGACAACAGACATTCTCCAAGTCAGGGCAGTCCCTTGAAATGTAGAGTATATTCTAGTACATATTGTAAAAGTTAATATCAGTATTTCCCATCAAATAAAATGCTACCATATATGGAAATATCAGAAAATATTTTGAAAGGAGTACTAAAGGTCTAGTAATACGGATCTTACCCAAAAATGATTGTAAGTTTTTTATAGCGATGATTTTTTAAAACAAAATCATTATTAAAATGCAGATTTGGGACCACAGTGCATTCTACATTAATTGCATTATCATATTTGATGTGCCTGTTCATTTGTGTGTGTGTATTCCTGTCTGGGTCCATGTGTTTTTAAACAGTAAGTTCAGGAATGTAAAAAGCTAGGATTGTTAGAATTGTTCTGTCACTCTATGATTCAGGAGAGTATACATCCTTGAAACTGCTATTAGCTACAACAGAGCCTACTCCAGGTTTTATTTTTGTTCATCAGGATTGTTACAAGTAAGGTAGGCCATGAGTAAAGCAGAGCAGAGCTAGCATAGTGTAATGGTCTAACTGCTGGGCTAGGACTCCAGGAGACCAGAGTTTGAATCCCTGGTTGGCCATGGAAACCAAACGGGTGGCCTTGGGCACGTGAAACTGTCTCAGCCTCAGAGAAAGGCGATGGCAACCTCTCACTACCATAGGACAGTTTGATGGCTTCCAGTTGGTAGATGGATTTTTTTCCCCCCCACAGGCATTTAAATACTTCTGTTAAGGCTTAGTTATTGTTAGGATGTGAGGCACACAGGTATCTTTGGTCTCACCTAACATTAGAATGTGGCTCCAAGAACATCTCTGGAACCTTTGCACAAAGCAAATCTGCATAAAAATCCATAAGCAGTTTTTTAAAAATTTTTACCTAGTATGTACCTTTTTCCTGAAATAATTTCTACTTTCCCTAACTTTCTTTTCCTATTGTATTTATACACAGTTTTGGCAGCACTTTTGTTTAATATACACATAACAGAGAGCTATTTAAAAATCTCAGGGAAAGGGAGAGATATTGAAATATAATTATGTTTGGTTCACATCCTGGTTTGGGAAGTGGAAACAAGACCATAGTGGAAGAAAATGTGAACCACATAAATTTCTACCCCATCCCTAGCTCATCTCTGGGTCACTCTGGTCAGGGAGATTTCTGGAGAACAACATTTAAGTTTGTCCTCAAAACAATGACTGAGACCCATGAACACTGCTAATGGAGCACAAATCTCCACCAGTGTCCTTCTACTGGGTGTCCTTCTTTGTCACCAGCACAATGCAATTTGATGGCACGGGACCTGAGGTAGTGCTTGGGGAGTCATTGCCTACCACAAAAATAAAAGTACATGGTCTGGGTAAGGGAGCACTAGGGCAATATATGACACCCTGAGGATTCTGACCTATATATGCTAATGTGGTCTAAGCTGCTGAGGACTAAATAGAAAAGGGATCTTAGAGTTGTGGTTGATAGTTCATCAGAAATGTTGATCCAGCAAAAAGCACAAATTTCACATTGGAGATTTTCCTGGGCCTCACTTGTCACAGCCATGGAATTGCCCTGGCAAAGGGACCCAGTTGTTGTTGTTATTGTTGTTGTTCTGTGCCTTCAAAATCTTTCTGACTTATGGTGACTTGGACTTATTATGGTGAGTGGGCTTGTTTTCTGCTGCTCCAGAGACTAAGACAAAGAGCAATGGATTCAAACTACTTGAAGAGAGATTCCTCCTAAACCTCAGGAAGAACTTCCTGATGGTCAGAGCTGTTCGGCAGTGGAATATGCTGCCTCAGAGTGTGCTGAAGTCTCCTTCTTTGGAGGTTTTTAAACAGAGGCTGGATGGCCATCTGTTGGGAATGCTTTGATGTGGGTTCCTGCGTGGCAGGCGGTTGGACTGGATGGCCCCTGGGGTCTCTTCCAACTCAATGATTCTATGACCCTAAAGCAAATCTATCACAGAGTTTTCTTAGCCTGAGAGTATGTGCCATGCGCAAGGTCACCTAGTGGGTTTCCAAGCCCAAGTGGGGAAACAAACCCAGGCCTCCAAGGTCATAGTCCAACACTCAAACTACAAACTTTTTACCTACCCTTTATTGGGGAGATTAGTTGATAGCTTTCCTTGTGGCCTCAACAGGAATTGAAGAAATAGTCAGACATTGTTTTGGAGAGGGAAGGTTATTTAGGAGTAACAGGCACATTTTTCTTTCCTCACCTACATATTACTTTAGGTGATGGAGTCATCAATTTCCCTCTTCTGTCTCCCTCATCTTGCTGTTTCTTTCTGTTTGTGCATGTGGGCAGAGAAGTTGCAGTCTGGAGAAAATCTGATTGTGAACTAACAGGGAGCTGAGCTGGCTGTAGAAGCACCTTAGGGTGCTGGCTGCTCCCTTTAAAATCTGATGTGGAAATAGTAAATAATAAGACATCTGTCAGAGTGTTCAATGTAGATTTCATAAGTAAACATAACTATTGCAAATGCCAGTAAGCCTTTAGTAGGGTGTCATGAAAAATTCATCTATTTTTCTTCCCATGTAGTTGGGTGGTGAGGGAATGCCACCACCACCCCACCCCAAGATGACAGGAAGCTGTGCAGCTTTCTCTGGAAATTGTGCAACTTTCATTGAAAAGTCCTCAGCTTTTCCAACGAGCAAGTGCTGGGTACTCTTTTCCTGCAACTTTATCTCCCTTGTTTCTTCCCCCAGCCCCAAAGTTGCACAGTAACCATCAGCTATGAAAAGACATTACAGCTGTCAAACCAGCTGGGGGTCTGGGGGGGGGTCTGGAAAGTTGACAGCTCTAATTTGAGAGTTGCAACATCTAGCCAAGACTTCTGTGAAAGAATTGGGGGAAGTTGGGGGGGTGGGGAGGTAATTGTGAATGTTTGACAGCTGATCATCTAGTTTCTGGCTTTCCTGCAATTTCCCTAGCTCCAAATGCAGTCCTGACAAGAGGCTGTGCAGAAGACATTTCAGTTGTCAAAGCAGGTGTGGGGGAGAAAACTGAAAAGTCTTTTCACACCTCTTATCAGCATTGGGGCTCATGTGGAGGGAAGATACAGGGAAAAATAGAAACTAGATTGTCAGCTGCCAAACATCTCCATCACCCCCACCTCCACTCCCACCCACCCCCAATCTTTCACTGAAAGTCTAATTACAGGCTTTGACAAGATGTTTTAGCTGTCAAACAAGTGAAGGGGGCGCTGAGAAACCAAAATGTTTTTCCATAGCCTCTAGTCAGGATTTCTGAGAAAGACTAGGAGGTGAAATTGAGGATGTTTGGAAGCTATCTAGTTTCTGTTTTTCCTGCAACCTCCCTCCCTCCAAGCCCCAATCCTGACAAGAGGCTGTGAAAAAAGACATGTCAACTGTCAAAGCAGTTGGAGGGAGAGGAAACTGGAAAGTATTTTTACAGTCTGTAGTCAGGATTTCTGTGAAGACTTGGGGACAGGGAAGTTGTGGGAAAAACAGAAACTATATTGTCATATGCAAAATATCTGCCACACCCTCCCCTACACACAACTTACCTGCTCAACTCTCCTTCCCTCCATCTTTCACAGACATCCTGGCTAGAAGCTACAACTTTCTTCAAATTCCTTCCTCTTGAAAGCCACACCTCCCTTCCGTTGGTTTGACAGCCATAATATCTTTTCAAAGCTGGTTATTTCTGGGCAACTTTGGGGTCTGCGAGAGAGAATTGTAGAAAAACAGTATCCAGTATGTGATAGCTGAAAAAGCTAAGCATTTTTCAATGAAAGCTTGCATCTTTGTGCTGGAAAGGAAAAAAAAGGCCTGGCAAAGCTGTGGGAATTTTGTGGAGGTTTTTTTTTCTTTCTTTTCCTTTCTTCCCACGTCAACTCCCAAAAGAGTCAGGAACTCCAGTTTTGACCCTGTTCTGGAAATTGGCAAATTCCCATAGCATTCCTAATGTCTAGTGACCTTCTTCCAAAGCAGAAAGGGGAATCCTGGAGTCTGTAGGCCATCTTCAGAACCTCCCAGATACCAACTGGTATTTCCATTGCTGGAAATCTCCAGGGGCCTTTTCAGACTATACAGAGTTATAACACTATGGCCATTTCTGCAGTACACTATTACAATGCTATCATTCCACTTTCAACCTCCTGTGGAATCCTGGGGTTTGCAATTTAGGAAGCAGCATTTAGATGTCTCAGCCAGAGAGCTCTTTGACCTCAGTAAACTACAAACCCCAGAATTTCACAGGATGTTGAAAGTGGAATAATAGGACTATAACAGTGTGCTGCAGAAATGGCCTGTGATTCCACTAACTGCCATAGTTCCATCCTGTGGAATCCTAGGACTTGCACTTTAGGGAGGAGTATGTAGAATTCTCAGCCAGAGAACTCTAGTGCCTCACCAAGGTACAAGCCCCAAGATTCCACAGGATGTTGTCATGACAGTTTGTGGAATCATAGCACTGTAATTGTGTAATGTGAAAGGGACCCATTTTACCTTAAGCCAAGGGACAGTTTTTCCCTGCACCAAGTTTTGTCAACTGTAAAAAAAATGGCAGAACATGGTTTACAAAACCAAAAGTTCACTCCTGGCCACATCTTATGTTTCAGAGGTTTTTGGTTTGTCCCAGAGCCCTAAAATTGCCTCCTCTAATCCTCCAGAGCCATTGAAAAGGAAATAAATTTGGTGCAAGCTCTGCAGCCCAGAAATGTCTCAGCTCTCAGAGTACTGGAGTGTACATGACAATGCACACCTACTACAGAATGAGATGGCTGCCTCTCCAAACTGCAGAAGACTGGTCACATTTTTAATGCTCCCTTACATGATTGTCTCCTCAAAAACAAAGAGGTTGGCCATTTCTGCACTACACTGTTATAGTGCTATTATTCCACTTTCAACACCCTGTGGAATCTTGGGGTTACAGTTTAGGGAGGGGCATTTAGAATTCTCAGCCAGAGAGCTCTTTGGCCTCAGTAAACTACAAACCCTAGAATTCCACAGGATATCAAAAGTGGAACAATGGCGCTATAACAATGTAGTGCAGAAATGGCCATTGAGTTTCTGTTATGCTGCCTTTGTTATAATTTAATCCATTGTTGTTTGGGCAATGTGCAAGTAAGCAATGCCTTATTTGAGGCCAATGTGGTACAATCCATTCTAACACCCTAGAACTCACTTTGTTTTCATTTGGTCAGTTTTGCCTATAAAAGATCTATTACAGAAAATGGCAAAGTACTCAGAGAGAGATTAGATTTCTCTAGATTGATTGGGATCTTTAGCCACTGATGCAGTGTGTGTGTACTCTGATCTTCTGGCAGAACCAGTCCTACCATTAGGCAGAATGTGCCAGCTTTTTCAGCTTCAGATTTTTGGATAACAAGAAAGAAAAGCAAACAGTGTTCATTTATTATTATTGTATTTTTACTCTCACAAGAGAAGTGCTTCTGGGATTTTCAGTCTGAAGTGTACACATACCTTCAATACTCTGTCCCGCGACTTGTGGGAATGGGTACCATTTATATCTTGCTTCAGGCAGCAAAATGTCTTGGGTCAGCTTTGACTTCTGTTAACATTGTGGAAGCACCCATGTCTGTGCACACACACATATACATGAAGAAAAATTCCAAATAAATGTGTTAATCAAAGGAAAGCAAGGAATGCTAAAGAAAGATCTGGTTAATGATGAAAGGTTTCCCTTTACAAATGCAATCTTTCTTTGGTCATGTTTAAATAGATTTTATATTCTACAGCCACTAAAAAAATTTAAGACTAACAAAATAGCTATAGCCTACAAGCTGCATAGGGAAAAAAAGGCTTTGATTACAGTAAAATTGTGGGAAAATGTGTCATTAAAAGGCATTGAACAGACATAAAACCTAACCTTTTGAGCTGAGGAATACTTAATATTCTCTTCATGATCATGCAAAGGGAAATTCTTTGGTATGGAATAGCTATTTTCCTGGTAAGGAGGCTATTTCATCAATGATTTATTTCTGAGAAGTAATAGGTCGTTTAAAATGGTGGTTTAAAAAGTTAGGCCTTTTTTGTTTAATTTTCTCACAGGCAGTTGGTAATTATCATGGTCTTGCAGTTTCTCTGGAATGCTGTGGAGGGTCAGATGGCAGTGGAACCCTGCTTTATAGGGTAATTAAGACAGTAGACATGGTTATTAAATACATCATGCTAAACTAAACTGGAATGCTGTGAAATAAAATCCAAAATCATAAATAAAACGTGGGTATTCTAGCAAAGAAAAGTGGGTGGAAGAAGAGGGGGAAGAGAGGTTTCCTGCAATCATCTTTGTAGTAAACAACATTGCGTGAGTGTTATCTGAAACTTTGTTGTTTAAGTTCCTGAAGATTTGTTAAATGTTGGAGGAACTTTTTTTTTTAAGGGAAAAAAAGTATTTTGAAATATGAATGTTTCCATCATTGTGAGCTTTGCAACATAGTACAGTAATCAAAATTCAGTTTCATCGCTCTCACTGTATCTGAAGAATGTGAAATACCCCACAATGAATAGAACCTTCTGTGTTCTTAATTACCACGCTTCATGCTCTGGAAAATATGTACCAAAATAGGATGATGGATGTAAGTTTAATGTGAAAAACAAAGGAAACTGGGAGAATCTCTTAGAGAGTACCATGGGACAGCGGCCCCTTTTTAAGGTCTTATCCAGGTGTATGCTCAGCTGCTTCATGTATGTCTCTTTGTATAGTTATATCTGTAACACATGGCAGTTCACTGAAAAAAAAAACACTGTAAAAACTATTATTTTTGCAGCACTGCCTGCCAAAGGATTTTTTTTTAAAAAAAATTCTTTGAATGTGTCAATTTAAGACAACACTTACATGTGTATTGTATATCTAATAGTTCTCAGAATATCTAAACTGTGGAAGAATTTCTCCTTTTTATAGAAAGAAAGGTGGAGGAGAAAGGAACAAGCTTCAATTTCTGCCTAAGGAAGTAATAATAAATATGCAATATAAGAGACTCAACATGGAGTAGTGGTTTGAACATTGGACTACAGACCCTGGAGACCAGGGTTTGATTCTTTGCTCAGCCATGGAAACTCACTGGGTGACCTTGGCCATATCACACACACTCAGCCCAGAAAACCTGTGATAGGTTCACCTTAGGGTCACCATAAGCCAGAAAAGGCATACAACAACAGCAACAACGCAATATTGCTTTAAGAAAATTAAATTATTCAAATGATTCCAAAGGGCTGTTGTCTACAGAGGAAAGCAAATATAAAGGTGAAATTAAATGGCCACAACTTCATTAAAGCAATATGCTACATATCAACAGTGATGTAGGTGATAAACGTATAAATCCAGGTGTTTATCATGTTGCCATAGCCACACATCCAAGAAAAGCCTAAGACCTGGAGCAGTCACATAAGCCATGATGTCATGGGTATGCTCCATCTCCTCATCAGACTCCTTCCCAAACCCACCTTAAAATTCAGCCAGTCCCCCCTCCCCGCAGTGTAATGGTCTTCTGTAGTGTAGGTGTGCAGGGTGCTGAAGGATGCCCCTTCCTGCCAGCAATCAGTGGTGTACTGAGAAGCCGTACTGAGAAGCTGCAACAGGACCTCTGTTTATGGTCGACACACTCCTGCTCACTGGTGGGAGGGGGCTAGACACATGATTCTTCAGTGGCCCACTCACCATAACTGATGCAGCAGGCTGAGTTTTAAGGTGGGTTTTGGGTTTCTTTTTTAAAATACTGGCAATGGTACCATGATTGTAACTATGAATAGAAAACAGTTAAAAAGTCGTAAGTCTAACTTACAGTGTCGTTAACTGACTGACAGGGCATCAAGCTAAATATTGAGGCAGCTGCATTGATTTATATTAGCAAACCAGTTCAAATAGTTTTCATCTTTACCAAGAGTAAGTTGGGATCTCAGCTAATATGTCTTAATTGACTGTTACAACTAAGCCACCCGTAAATATGCTGCAGCAGAGATAGCAAACAAGAATGTATTTTTGCTGGGTAAGTTCATTTCCTTTTCAGATACTATGAAAATAGGAAGGAAGCCTGGGGCTGGATGTCACATGATGTAATTGTCCCTGTTTATCAAAAAGACCCTGAGCTCTGACCCCGTGAGCCTTGGCTCTACTACTTATCAAATCTGGTGTAACAGAAGTCATTCTAACCTATCCTCCTGGATTTTACAGGGAGACTGGCATGGACAATTCAGCTTATCCTGAAGCTACACATGGCAAAATACCCATTGTATTTTGGGAGAATTATCTGTGAAGTAGGGACTCAGTCAAAAATCCTATTGGTTGTACCACGCCTACAATACTACAGACAGAAGACTGATTTTGGCCATACAGAGGACCAGCTCAAGTATCCTGCTTTCATAATTATCAGTTGTGATAACCATCCAAACACACACTCCCAATATCCCCTGCTGCTATTTTCACATTCAACTACTCCCTTTCCTAAGTGTTGGCATTAACCAGCACAAGTACACTGTAATTCAGCCAACTGAATAGATCCTAATTAAAGCTCAGTAATGGAAAGGTGAGAAAAACATTTTTGAGCCAACTGTCAACCATTTAATATCCTTCTAGCTCTGCCTCCTTAACGACAGACCAGAGAGAACCCAATCATCTCCTTGGCCTAATAGGGTAGACTATGTTTCCTTTCCCAAGTGAAATGAAAGGAGTGGGGAACAAAGCCTACATAGGCTGATATAGCCTATTTCAGATCTCAGAAAAATTACCTTTTTTGACTGCAGCTCACAGAATCCCCCAGCCATTATGAGGGATTATATGTAGTCCACAAAAGTCATTTTTCCAAGCTATGTCTGTCACCTCCTTTCACACCAAATCCAATGAGTCCCTGGCCAAAGAGTGTTTTTTTTAAATAATTATCATCATCATCATCATCATCATCATTATTACTATTATTATCATTATTGGGCAAGTCTTTTAGTGACATTAGACATAAGAAATTGGAAATGTGGCCATGCTGGCTGGGGATTCTGGCAGCTGCAGTCTCAAAAAAAAAGTAACTTTTCCAATCTTTGGCCTCTGTTATGCTGGCTGGGAGTTGCCAGGCTGAGGCATTCTAGGAGTTGTAGTAGGTTTTCAAAGCTCTGGCTTAGCTGTGTTGGCAAAGCAACTGTGACTTCCACCCTGGCAAAAGCTTCTCTTCCCATAGGCTTAGACATGAGTATGGGGACCTTCTGGCTTACACACGGCCTAGAAGCCTGTGCATGCGGGTTTAGTGGGGAATTCATTGCATCACCAGAGGGAAAGAACCCAGACTTTTTAAAAGAAAAGAAAAAGAAAAGAAAAAAAATATTTCCAGTTCTAGCTGTAAAACTAGAAGCCAAAAAGTGTAGTTGACAGGCATGCAGCCAGATGACTTTAGATCACTAGCCTTTCCATCAGAGCCGTCTTCCTATTTCCACATGGAACACATTTTAACTTAACAATGTGTAGTTTGGCAGTGGGATTGTTTTTCTTTGGCATTGAGCGGTTGTCTCATTTCGTCTTCTTTTTTTAAATGCATTTTCTGCCTGATTATACATATACAGAGGATATCAGCATTCTTTTGAACTTAAAAAAAATGTGTCTTAGATTTAAAAAAAAAAACGGAAAGGAAAGGAAGAAGGGGGGAAGCGTCACTTAAAACAATTATATTCTAGGGTTATTTGGGGGAATTTATACTCAGTTTGTTGGAAGACTGGTAAGAGTAGCCTGTCAGATTCTCAATGTTTACTTAAATGGATATTTAACTGCTTATGAAATGCTGATTGTGCTGTCCAACCACAGGCACTCAGAGATCAGCCTTAAGACAGAAAACTGAACTGGCACCCTAATACTGAGCATGTTGTATACTAGTAGTTCATAGACTTTGGCCTTCCAGATCATTTGGCCTCCCAGAAGCCCCACCTGGCACGGCCAGTGGGAAGGGATTTTGGAAACTGACATCCAAAACATCTGGAAGACCAAAGAGAACCTGTGTTCTACAGATACATGACCACTGAGCTTTTCACATGATATTTGTGCTCCACTTACCTCTCTCTCTCTCTCTCTCTCTCTCTATATATATATATATAGAGAGAGAGAGAGAGAGAGAGAGAGAGAGAGAGAGAGAGAGGTAAGTGCAGCACAAATATCATGTGAAAATATATATATGTCCACCAGCATGCATCAACACAGACTTGTTGTTGTTGTTGTTTCAAAAACAATATGCTAGCACCTAGCTGACTAAGGGGTAGCCAGGGATGGATCTGAGACGAAGCTGAAAGTCTAGAGGCCTTTCCACGCCACACTGTTCCAGTGCTATTATTCCACTTTCAACCTTCTATGGAATCCTCAAGTGTGCATTTAGGAAGGGGCATTTAGAATTCTCAGCCAGAGAGCTTTTTGGCCTCAGTAAACTACAAACCTTAGACTTCCACAGGGTGTGGAAAATGGAATAGCACTATAACAGTATAGTGCAGAAAGGCCCTAAGTGCAGAACTCAACAGTTTTGGCTGTCTCTGTAACAGGATTACAAGTCCTCAGGCTTGAAACATGAGACTGAGGCCCTTTCCGCATCCTACCTTTTCTCGGCGCTGGGGTGTGGTGATCGCGCAAGCAGCCTCTTGTGAGAGGCTCTCACTTCCCTGCTTCTTCAGCCCCGCACGAGCTTTCTGCTCGTGTGAGAGTCCTGCCTCTTCCTTTCACAGTGCAGCCTGGGACCTTCCCAGGCTGCACTGAGACAGGAAGGGCTACCGGCCCAGCTCCCGAGGCTCTGCACGCCAGGTAAGTGTGTGCAGGCCTGGGAGCAATGCGCGATCACGCAGCATTTTCGGCTGAAAGCCGAAAATGCAAAGATGCGCAATTGTTGCCTGCCGCCTCCTGGAGCCTTGAGCGATTGTGAGGGCATCGTGCAGATCGTGCGTCGCAATTGCGCGAGGCTCCAGGCTCTCTTTTGCATGGCAGATGCCGTGCAAAAAGGGCCTCACAATTGAGTGTCCATTCTCAGAAGCTCTTGGCTTTGCATCCCAGGCTGTCAAATTGCTGCCTATGAAATTTGAGTCTAAAAGTTCTGCAACAATATCTTGAATTCTGAAAAGAAAAGATTCCATAAGAGCTGTTGTTTCACCATTCACCCAGTTTTTTACTTCAGTGGAAGAAGAACTTTCCCACATCTAAACAACTTCTACACTTCGGCATCCTCAAACTTTTCCTAGGAATCAGATTGATGTATTTTTAATATGGGAAGCCCCAACCCATCAGTGTTTTGCCTATGATATCCCAAAACCATCTTCCGTGGCATAACTCCATCCCATGAAACTTGGGCTATAGGATTCCAGAGAACCAACAAACTTACTTACTGGCAGATAAGACAAAGCCTATCTTTTCAGGTAATATAGACGCGGAATTTGGAACAACTTACTTTTTTGAACTATCCATCCTTGACCTGGTCACTTTAGGGATTTTAGTGGAAAATGATAAGTTTTCCAAGCATTTGTTGTTGTATGCCTTCACACTGTTTCTGACTTACAGCAACCCTATGGCAAACCTACAACAGGGTTTTCTGGGGCTAGAGTGTGTGATACACCCAAGGTCACCCAGTGGATTTCCATGACCAAGCAGGGAACTGAATTCTGGTCTCAAGGGTCATAGTACAACACCCAAAACACTATGCCCCACTGGATCTCATCCAGGCACTAGATACAAGCAAATGAGCGGAGTAGGAAGTGGGGGGTGGGAACTAGTTCCACTCTATTATTATCTGAACTCACCCAAAAGAAGTGGTGAAGAATCTAAGCAAACCATTTTTTTAATGTTTGCTGGCAACCCTCCTACATACTACATCAAAAGCTTCCTCAGATCTAGGTATATTTAATACACAAGTTGGGAAGCCACATGGGTAGTTGGGGAAAAGGTTTTATACTTTTTTTTCAATCCTAGAAGAGCTTCATTTTGGGAATGGACCTTTTCTTGTACTCATCTGGATTGAAACCCCCCCCCCCTTTTAATGGGGTTATTTTAGTACTTTGTTTTTTCTGGGTTGAAAGTCTTCTTCAAAGCACTGAGCAGATTTTTTAGTTTTTTCCTTTGCATTTAGCGAGGCTTGCTTCCAGGTAAGGGTGCATAGGATTGCAGCCTTTGTTTTATTGCCAAAGAGCACTAAAACACTAAGATCCCTAAAATCCCCAGGCCAGGGACCTATAGTCTTTTGTTCAAGGCCAGAGGAAGTACATTTTCTCCACGTAAGCACAATAGTACTGTTCTCTATTTACTAAACTTTCCATATTATTATACTGAAATGTTTACACTTTCTGACTCCCTTCTTTGTTAAATTAAGGTGCTTAAGGAGGAGACAATCTGCCTTGTCTATTGTTTACTTATTGCATGTTTTAGGCCTGTACTTTTATTGTACCCTCACTTCTTAATTGAACATGACTGTGTATGTATCTTTAAACAAATGAGACTATTTAGAGACCGTGAGACAGAAAAAGAAGGGAACGATCAATCTATTAACGTTCTCTGTGTCTGTTTCCCAAAGTCTCTGGCTCTATTTTTCTAAAATGTATTTATAGCACTCATAAGAAGTCAAATGGAATGCTACTTATTCAGACATTTGCTGCTGATTTATCCATTTCTGGCTATTTCAGCAGGAAAGCCCAAGGAGCAAAAATGCAAATGTGTGAGGCATTGGTTCCACATGCAGTGGAACAGACCATTGCACCAGCTACTGTTGTGAGACCAGATAGAGCTACTGCTGCCTACGTATAAAGAGAACCATTAAGGAGAAGTTGTTTATTTCTGCTTCTGCCGAAATCATAAACACCAGCCATGAGCCTGACAGCACAAGCTGTGCTGCAGTAAATTCTAGTACTTTGCCGGCCATTCCAAGCTGCCCAGTAAAAGTTACTGTAGCTAAATCCCATATACATTTCATGAAATAATCCTGCTTAGAAGATGGTATCATATTCACGCACAGCAGGGTGTGCAAAAGCCTATAAATCAAAATGTAGAATCTGAAATCTCTCTCTCTCTCTCTCCCCCCTCCTTCTCTCTCTCTCTCTCCCTCCCTCTCTCTCCCTATATATATATATATATATATATATATATATATATATATATATATATAAAAATATCTGTGGAAATTTAACCATGACCCTTTGCCAGACAATAGGCCTTCATATGTTTTGCAGCTTAGCAGACACCAAGGAATTTTGTTTGGAAGTGATAGCTACTGTCTCTGTAATATTTAGGACCTATTCATGAAGCATCTGGCAGAAAATAAAAGCGTTTCCTCCTCTAACATATGCTAAAGAAGGATGTGGTCCTATGCCTGCTCCTCCTCTTCTGACTTCTTGCAAATAGCACAACATAAGAGACAGTTGTTTCTGGCTGCCCTGCTGCCTGTCATGGCTGTCAAGTGAAATCCCATGAATTATTGCTCTTCCAGATGTGAGAGATTTCCAGGCTGCCTTAAACTGCTTGTGGTTTGTGGTAGTGGAGAGAGGAGAAAGGAGATTAAACTTCATCTCATCAGCGCAATCTGAAAAGATCACACAGAGGACTAATAATCACAGCTTTCTCCTTCCAAAGCCGGACTGGAGAGGCGTTCCTGTTTTTGTTTCAGGGCTATGTCACATTAAGCCTGTTGGAAGACATTGATTAAGGTCAAACCATGTTTAAAGAACACCAGAAATTGAAAAGGGAAAAAAGAAAGAAAGAAAATTAGCCTTCCGTTCTTCCACACCATTTGGATTTTTTAAACTACTACTCCTACTATAAGCATTACTACTGCTGCTACTACTATTACTAGTATATACTACTCCTACAGTTATGGTGCATTGCTCTTCCTCTATGTGTCAAGGAACCGCCAGTGAATGGAGTTGTGTCATTGTAAGTTGTCAGCACCTCTCTGCATGTGGTTGAGAAGGAAAAAAATGTTTGCTTGAAATTAGGAGTCTCTCTGATTCTAAAGAAATATTCGTATCATAATGAAGCACCACTGCTTCTATTTCTCCTAGGGATTTTGGACTCATACAGACTTTTCTGTAAAGAGTTGCATATGGGAGGAGGGAAATGACTATATGTGGGGGGGGGGAAATAATATGATAGCTTCATGCCGATACATCCATTTATAGCAGTTTAGATGAAACAGAATGCACTATCATGAAGTATACTTCCTTAGTGTCACTTACTGAAATATTTGAAAGCGTTCATGCAAGACTATATCAAGAATTTCAGAAAGTGACAAACCAGTTTAACTACAGCTTTTCATAACTGTTTCCAGAACGATTCTGAAAATCAATTATGACCACTTCTGCCATACACTGTTTTAAGTCCTAAGGGAGAAAACCTAAATAAGTCATTACATTCCCATTCTCTTTGATGTAAAGAAACATATACATAACACCTGGAAATTATAATTTAAATTATAGTTGGGACCCAATCTAACGTTCTCTTTTAAACACACATATGCACGCATGCACACACACTTTCCTGAAATTGTTACCACCAGAACTCAGTCTTAACGAAATCAAAAGACGTTGCTTTTTTTTTTTTTTTGCCTCAGCCCTATTAGAAAATATTAATTATAGATAACAAAAAATACAGTGCTCAAAGAACACCTGGAAAAAATTAACAAGCGTATGTGTCTTAGATCAGACCATAATTGCCCTGAGTCGACCTATGCAGCTTTTTGGAAAGCTGACGTAGCCAGTTAAATAATAACGTTGGCTACCAGATGTAAAACCAACCTCCGAGGCCAGTTTCCCTTTCCATTTGAGATCAGGCATTTCACAAAAGGCTCACTAATGTGGAGGGATACCAGTAAAACAGTGATGAAAACCACAGGTACAACTGCCTGTAAGTGGCTCACATGAAAAGCATTTACTGCTTTTCATGTACATATATTAAACGATAGTGGGAAAGAACCCTTTGCTGAAAATGCATTAATTATTTGACACTGATTTTCTTCAGCCTTCTTCCTTTCTCCTTTTTCTTTTCTTTTTTCTTTTCGTCTTTTTTTTTCCTTTTCTTTTTGTAATTTGCAATTGGATGCAAGAAAAAGATTACAGCTGGAGGAAAAAAAATGATCATCCTACTTGAGGGAAGCTCATCGAGTCTTTTTTTATGTTCTGTGTGAAGTTGTCTTGAACTGAAACCTCTGCTCCTTAAGGATTAAGGGATTGAAAAGCAAAGACTGAAGCTGCTGTAATTTAAACCCAGTCATTCTCTAGCACAAAGGTGCAAAACGGGCTAAGCCAACCTGCTTCTTTGCGAGTTTGGCTAAGAAATAATTTCACCTTTTGAAAGTTTTGTACTATTAACATTCCAAAGGCACCATTATCTTTAAAGTGTTTTCCCCCTCTTTTCCTGGTGCTGCGCCTGAGATCAGAACTGCAAGACACTTCTCTGGGTGGACATGGTTTCAAATTGCAGTTTACTACATCGCTGAAAAATGCCATCTATGCGATATGCAGAGAGATAAATCTTGAAGGTAAATTTCATCAATGAATGTCACTGAGGTGGGTTTTCTTGTTTATAAATGTTATCTGGTCTCCATAAATACTTTCAGAGGTTGCTCTTTCGAAGTAGTTTTGAAACCAGTCAGGGGAGGGACTTGGGAATGATCAAATGAAACAAAACTTCTTCCAGAGACTCTGTGCTCAAGAGAAGGGAGACCATTATGTTACATTGAAGATAATTAATACATTCACCAGACGGAGGGGGGAATACAGTTAATTACATGGCAACTGATTGTAGGTTCTGAGTTTCAATAACAAAAAGGCTGAATCCACATTTCAGGTTCTCATTTTAAAGAAAGAAAGAAAGAAAGAAAGAAAGAAAGAAAGTTTAACGCAGAGAAGGAATACATGATCCTAACTGAAGCAAACATTTTAAGAGAGACCACAAATATCTGCCTTTACCATAAGGTAAAGAAGAAGCAATTAATCTAAAATTGTGATTCTTGTCTTGTGGCTGTACCCCACTGTGGATCCACAAGTGTGTAGAGTGATGGCTGTTGGCTGTCACGCCAGTGTGATTGTGAATCCATTCTGGGTTTCAGTCTGAATTCTAAATAAGATGCTCAGCCCCTTAACCAAACCAGGCCATCTAGACTGGATTCACTGTCATACTGACATAGGAGCCACCAACTGCCAATACATGTGCACATACCCACATATCAGAGCCATTTCTGCACTACACTGTTATAGTGCTATTATTCCACTTTCAACATCCTATGGAATCCTGGAGTTGCAGTTTAGGGAAGTGCATTTTGAATTCTCAGCCAGAGAGCTCTTTGGCCTCAGTAAACTACAAACCCCAGAATTCCACAGGATGTTGAAAGTGGAATAATAGCACTATAACAGTGTAGTGCAGAAATGGCCAGAATAAAGTGGTGTTAAGGTGAAAGAATGGACTGTATTTCTTTAGATTACGACTTGGAGAAAGGAACTCCTTTTGAACCCTAATTGTGTCTTCATGCTTATTATTAGTGCTTTGATGTTATTTTAAACCCCAAAGGTAATCTCTATGGATTCATGGGAATGTAGTTTTGTGAGGCAGTTACAGTTTTCTAAGAGGCAGATCTAATTCTGTGGTTCATTACAGTGCACTAGAGGTCTCTAACAGGAAATTCTAAGTACCTTATCAAACTATAAATCACAGAATTCCATGGGATGGAGCTATGGCGGTTAATGTGGTAGCTTAATACCCTGACTGGTAGTTTGGTTCCACTCCGGATATAGACACATATATTTTATTCATTAATTCATTCATATATTAAAACATGTATATCTTGTCTTATATCGAAGGGTCTCAGGACAGTGTAGAATAAAATGAATTTGAACAGTTTAAAACAATTTAAAAGAATAAAAATATTTATAAAAACTAAATGCATATTAAATCATTTGACATTTAAAACAAGGTAGTTTAAAAAAAGACAGCTTGGATCCAGGGTGTCTGAAAGACTGCATCTCCCAATATGAATCTACCCAAATTTTAAGATCTTCAGGGAGGGTAGGCTCTCAGATCATCGCAGACACCATCACAGGCACATTTGGTGAGGACATGGGAGAGAATATTCTCAGAGGCTGTTCCCTGTTTCTCTGCCCTCTTTTTGCTAACAGGCCAAGATTTTCCTGTTTATCCTGGCCTTTGCGTAGTAACTGTCTGATATGGAACCGCTTTGAATCTAGATTGTGTTAGATTTGCATTTGCACTTTTACCACCATTTTAACTGCCTTTTAAAAACTGTTTTAAATGAATGTTTTTAACGTTCGTTAAATTGCTTTATAAATTTTGTACTTGCCATAGTTTTATTGTATTTGGTTTTACCTTAAATTGTTAGCTGCCTTGAGTGTCATATTGGGAGAAAGTTGAGATATTAATTAATTAAAACAGTTAAGACAATTTAAGAACTTTTCTTTGTGCAGATTTGCACAAAATCATGCAAAAAAAAGCTTTTTTCCATAAGCCACCTTACAGTTCAATTCTTGGGGAAAAGAAAGGGATGAATGGGATGAATAGCTTGATTGAGTGATTTGCTACGCACTCATGTTTTCATTTGGTTCCAGAATGACAATATATTGGTGCCAATCAAGTCTCTAAGGGGAGAGTATTCCATAACAACAGAGAAGGCCATGCTGATGATCCTATATAGATAAAGATCTGCTGCTAAATTCCATACACTTGCCAGTTGTACCACTAGGACAGAAGGAAACTTCAAGGTTTCCTGAGAAGACCTTGCACTGTGGAGGCAAAGATGGGTTAATCTATGCCTGTCAAACTGGTTGTTAAATGCATGGGAAAAGGGTCAGCAGAAACACTGACAACTGTACTTTAAAGCAATGTCCACAGTATAACTATAGAACCTATACATTTGTACAGCCAATGAGGCAAACAGCCTTCAGTGCTATAACTTTTCAAGCATTCCTCATGAATATATTCAATAACCAAATTCTGAAAGAACCACTTTTCCCAAGATAAATATGTTACTTGTGTCCTCATGGGAGGGATCCTTCAGTTTTACTAAAGGGCAACTGATAGGAATCCTCTGTACCCGAACTGAGCTTCAACTAAAATTTCACTGAGATCATTCATTCATTTTATCCAGGGTGCCCTCTAGATATCCCAAAATCTCTAAAAGCTCATCTGTCCCATGGTCAGATCAGCTTTCAGCATGACAAGAGGATTGTAATGTTTCCCGTTCACCTCATCAAACACTAGAAATTGCTCTGGCATTCAGATGGAGCAGTGGGCTGACCACTTCTCCAGATGGCCAACTGTAACACATTTTGAATTGGCTTCTTGCCCAGGGCGATTTGGGATGAGATGAACCAGCCATCAGACATGAAAGAGTAAGATTCAGAGCACTGAAGTGTACATAAACTCACTGAGTCTCTTGCCCTATTTCTGATATATCAATTTGCTTTCTGTAAAATGGGAATAAGTTATTTTATGGGGCAGGAGTGATTGCAGTGGTTTGTTAGGTGCATAACAACCCTGAATGCAATCCACTCAGTAGTAAACTGTACAAAAGTCCATTAATTTATGTAAGAAGATGTTAAGCATGCTTCTAGCTATAATCCTATAACATAAGTATAATCCTAAACATAAGGGGGAAGCTCCATTGAACTCTGTGGTACTCTTTGTACCTAATGATGCTGGGCTATATCCAGGAATATAGCTATGGGAACAGCAAAACGTAGTCATTGCTCCCCATAAGAATTCTACAGCTAGCAATAGTAAGAATAGTATCAAAAGAAATTCTTCATTAAAATACAACATAAAAAGAAATAAGTTAAAACCACAAACAACAATGCAAAAGCCAGCATCTGGACACTTAAATCCCATTTAGCAACAGACGTATTTACATGCCAAAATCCTGCCAAAATAAAAAATTTCTTTGCCATGTCTTCTGGCAAAAGTACAAACCAAGCCTTCCTTGGCAGTCCGGAAAGTGGATTCCATCTGGGAATATTATGAAGTAGATTTTTGACTAAAAATATAAGGCATGTTTACTTGGACATAAGCCCTAGGAAAGGACTAGGTCAGGACAGATGAAAAGGCATCAGGCAGTATCCAACTGTATTCTCTCAGTAGCCAGATATGTTGTAAATGCTGTCGATGCGGGGGAGAGACCTCTGTATTTATTTTCACTTTCCTCCATATTACCTGCTTGTTTTGCTGCTATATTTAAGGAATCTATAAGGGTGGCCTCTCTGTATTTACAGCTTCTGTTGCCTTCTGTTTTTAATTCCATAACCTATAATTGTCTTCAACCACAATGGCAAGGATAACCATTGAGACATTCTAGCAGTTTAGCAACTACTTGTAATTTGTTATTGCTTTTATGGTAAATGGTTCTCAAAGACATCAAAGACACATCCTGAAATCCTTGCCCCATTATGGATTTTATAGTAGATATTGGAAGTATCGGGCCTGCTTTCCTGATGTAGCTTTATTCCAAGTAAACTCAGGCAGAGTCGGATATGTTCAACTTGCACTCTGCTCCTACCTCATAAAAATGAGTCTACTGATTAATGGGTATTTGAGTGTTTTCAGATATTGAAAATACAACTCATATCCTCCAATACTTCACAGATGAAAACTGGGATGTACATGATTGAACAACATCAGAATATGACCAAAAGGATATGGGCAGGCAAAAACAGGGCAAATTTATTAACGAAGAAGAACACATGAAACTATTATTTTGAATAGCAAAACCTTGGAATTTGTGTAGTGAGTTTAGGAGAGACAGGGAAAAACCCCATATTACTAAATACATGTGTGGCATGATTAATATTAAATATAATATGGTAAAAAACAATATTGTAAAATCAAAATGCAGTTATTAGACCCTGCTCCAAATTAAAGCTGTCTGTTAAATCCATGATTGCTGCATGAATTTTGTGTTGACATTGGCACCCTCTACTCAGTGCGGGTCAAATCCTATTTCCCCCATCAGATAACAGTCACGTGGTCACTTTCAGTCAGTCATAGACTCTCAGCCTAACCTATTCCACAGGATTGCTATGAGGATAAAAGGTGGAGATTGATGGGGAGAATAATGTTTCATACCTTTAGTTCCAGATGATAAATGGAAAGAATTTAGTTAAGAAAGAGGTAGTTGGAGGAAAATGGTTATTATAAAGAAATAAATGTACTCAAATGGTCATTTAGATTGGAATTATCCCTTAGGTGACAGTTCTGTCCTCCTTTAACTAACAGCATGTCCCACTGAATTCATTCATACTTGTCCAAAGATATGTGTGTTGTTGTATTGTTAATGTATATGGAATATTGTTTATGCTGATCTCAAAAGTAAACAACATTGAGAACTAAAGGGAGGAGGAAAAAAATCATACCAGGAATGCAAGATTGATCTATATTAGGGAAATCAAATCAGGAAAGGGCATCTGAGAGAAATCTGTGGGTCTCTGAGAGATAGATCTCTCAGATTTGTACACAATTCTTTGGGTGCTATAATTCCAATGGGATCTCATCAAGGAAAGCCCCACTTTCCCTGCTTTTTAAAAGACGTGTTGATTTCTGTTGCTTACCCTAAGAAGACAATATACATTGTCACAAACTACAGACTTTGCATTCCAGATCTCTGAAATGGTGCTTGAGTTCTAACTCTACTGGAAAGGGCAAGACTCCACCCCCTCCTCTCCCTAACTCATGCTTCATGCTGAGTAGAGTACAACCCGTTTTGCAGCATCCATAGCAAGCTGAAGAAAGAAGAGAGAAAGTGGATTATTTTAAAGCCAGATGAAAACTGGAAAGGATGGAGTATGTTGTGGCCAGTCTGTATCTCAACCAGAACAGTGGAACGTTATATGCCACTTGGTAAACTCGTGTCTTTAGAGCATTGCACTGCATCCGTGCAAGTCAATCATAGCTCATTTCCCAGTGAAAATGTGGTTTCCAAAATTTTATTTTTTTTAAAAAAAAATGCCAATTCAGAAAGAAATAGGACCGTGAATTCAATTGGAATAAATATCAGGTCATGAACAAAATCAGAGAGAGTTGGAATTTTCTTCTGAGTAAGGGTGGGAGAAAATTTCATTCCAGTTCATTTTTAAAAGAGAAAAATAAAGAAAAATGAATGTGAGAAAAGATGACAGCTCATCTAGATCTAAATCTTCAATGTTAACTCTTAAAAGTCTGGGTTTCAATTGTTGTGTATTCAATCATATTAATGTTGAGACCTTTTTCCCCTGAGAAATCATGCTAATGCTGGAAATACTTGTACCAAATGAGTGTGGCCACTGCAGATGGGTGAAAAATTGAGTCCAGTTGTTTTTTTCCCAAGAATATGACGACATTTGCAAATCGCATATTTGGAATGTAAAGAATTTGGAGTTTAAAAAATTGCGTTTGGGAGAAACAAAAACTGACAGACTTTCCCAGTTCAAACTAACTTGCTGGGCTACTCTCAAAAGCCTTGGGATCACTCCAGGTCTTCACAATCCTAGTGAACTCAGACTGTTCCTTTGAAACCATTAGAGATCCCACCAAGCTCTACATTTAAAGACAAGTGGAGAAAGAAGGAAAGGAAAGAGAGGGTGGGCAGTTTTCAAATTGATAGTTCTAACTTCCCAGCAGGGAATACCTATGCCTTTGTACTTCCTGTCACAGTATTTTGGCAAAGGGTACAAAAGGGTGAACCTATTAGGGCTGACTGAACAGAAAACAAAATAGCCTAAACCTGCTGTTCATTGAAGGCACTGCACTTCCCTCACCGCTGTTCCTATCCTTTCAAAGTTTTAAAGGTTATTTATTTGATCCTAATACATATAATTTCATCTCTAGTAACTTTTATAGCATATTTTCAGTAAACTACATATACAATATATTGGTACTCAGCCAATGAGAAACTAGATGATGCAGCTAAACAGTACAGTTGTTTGATATTTTACCCCTTCCTGCTTATTATTTATGTATTGAAATAGGCATGCAGATCGATATTGATCAAATATTAATCCAATAAGCACTAAATAGTAAGTGATCTGCAGTGTCAGTGAAGGTATTTTTTATTTTTTGAAATTAGGGTTGTATCATGAAGACTCTCTCTAGGTTTCTTTCTCTGTCTCTCTCTTTCTCTGGATGCCCCTAACCTTCAGTATTCCAAACAGTGTTCAAACTTATGTCTTGATGTTTTAATCTTCCTTATAGCTAGGCAAAATTTGGGGAATTGTTTCTTGATTAAGACTAATGTGTTTGGTTTTATCCGCTGAGTCTCTTAGAAGATGGAGACATACTTTTATCACGTAGGTAGCATTAGTGGTATCTTCAATCTTGTTTGTACATGGCAAATATCAACATTATAAAGAATACAGATTTTTCCCCATTTCTTTCTTCTGTATACCACCAGGCTAGCTTAAATGCTTAGGGTAGTGTGTGTGAAGGTACCTGTATTTCATCCTTCTACAAGTCTGTTGAGATAGAGTTGCTAAGATGTGCTTGCTGGTCAAGCTGATCAAGTAGACTTTCTTGGATGAATATGAATGCAGGCTCCTTGACCAAGTCAAAAAGCCCAAAGGTATGAGTATGACTGAGGCACTGTGATTCCAAACAATGTCAACAACCAAAAGACATTTTTTTAACCTCCTAAATTAAGCTACTGAAGAATATTTGTGGGAAAACCAGGAGTGGTTTTTTGTGTGAAAGGCCATGTGAGCTTGATATGGCTGTGGATTACAAATTCCTGGATTAAGCATGTGTTTGAAGTCAACATGTTCCTTAATTCTTAGCATATGATTACTTACCTGAACCTGGAGGAGATTCTCCATTACACTTGTCATTGGAAGCCATCAATTGGCACCACATCAGAAACAAAGTAGAGTCTTGTTGTATCTTAAAGATCACAAATATTATCTGACATCAACTGATACAGATTGCAGGTCCCTCTTTATCAGATGGATCTGATGAAGTGGGGTACAGTCCACAAATGCTTTTGCCAAATGTTTTAAAATGTCATAAGATTTAATTTGTCATGTGTGTGTCAGTCAAGACTTATCTCTGCTCTGTGAGCTGCAACAGATTAAAATGGCTTCCCTCCTCTTCTCTCTAAAAGCATTCCTATCATTCACTGAAAAATACATAGACCAACAAAGGCAGGGAGGATAAGAATGCAAGTAAGCTGGTGATCTAGGAAGCGGTCATTTTCTTTCTTGTTTCCTTGCAAACTATGTATGCAGAAATGAGAGGAACTATCTTAGTGCGGGGAAAGCAATCCTTTGAAAACCATCAACGCACTCTTTTTCAAAGCTGCTCATGTTTCCTTAGTATTGCGTTGCACAGTATCTGTGTTCTAACAATATCTGTACAATCTGTGTGTCGTAACTTTACAAAGATAACTTGCTGAGAAATAACTGAACTGTGGTGAAGAGAGAACTGCTCCTTCAGGAACCTTAAGCCAATTCTATTGCCTTGAGGTGGTAGCTCCCAACATGGCTGTTTTCCTTTTCTCCTCACTCTTCTTCAAATGCTGGAATTTTGGGAAGGGAAGCACTGGCCACAATTTCAGTGAGTCAGATGGACAAATCTCCAAGACTTGATCTGGATCAGGGACCAGAAGGTGGATCCAGCCGATCTACAGATTTAAAATATTGCCAAGTGTCAATTACACATTTTCTGAAGAGTCTTAAACGGTTCACTTAATTTGTCTTTGGTAAAATTTGTCTTTTTAAAAAGATATCTTTATTAATAATTTCCCAAAACACTAAAACTCTACAAGTACATAAAATAATAATGAATTAGAAATATGAATTAGAAATTTAAAAAATAGAGAAAAAGTAGCAAGAACAGAAAAAAAGAAAAAGAAAGAAGAATTGACTTCCATTCTCGCTTTAAATAGCAGACTAATTTATTCAAGATTTTCAAAAAAAAATACAACTTTCTCTTCTTCCCTTCCCCAAATTCATGCTTTCAAAAAAGGGGGGGATGAACTTTCTTCTGCAAGGGTTAACATATCTAGCATAATATCTCAACATTACTTTGTATTACATGTCATGACACATTATATTTACGTGATAAATGGCATGAATATTATATTCTACTTGCTGACTTGATTACATAATATTTTCACTGTTCAGAACTGTAGATCTACTACATATTATACGGAATTGAAATATTTCTGTAACATTTTATATTATAGAATCTTTTACAGCATTCATTGCCAATCCAGCTTTCATTATCTTGTATTTGTTATTTTGTTTTGAATTTAACTCCTCTCTTCCTTTATAACTATCCTGTCCATGGACATTGCCCTCCCCATCTTCTCAGCTTCACTATTTCAAATTCCTTCCCACTTGGTATTTTAGAACAATTGTCTTGAAACAGTATCCTGAAACACCTCCTTCAATTATACAGACTAAATCAATTTGGTTTCATTCAACCATCAAAGTAATTTGATTACAAAATAGTTTTAAATTAGATTCCCCCATCTCCCCACATCCTTAGGTTGTAAAACCCTTTCACAAAACAAAGCTTCTGGGTTATTCATCTCCCACAACTCAGTAGCTTCCTCCATTATCTTAGCTTGAATTTGTCTCTTCATATGATTTTCATCCTTCTTCACTTTCATATTGCAAACTTCTGTATCCTCTCCTTGTCTTACATCTATCCACAGTTCCTTGAACTTGCAGATCTCTATCATATTTTTCTTCAAGTTTAGGAGTTCCAAGCATAGCTCCTGCATCACTCATCATAAAAAGTCCTGAGAATATCCCTGGGAAGATTCCACTTTTTATTCAATCCAGTAATTTCAGAGTTAACAACTCTCTTCTTTCGTGTCTAGCCAAAAGCCACTAGCAAGCCAGTTTTATCAACAGCAAATAGATAACATCTGTACTTTCTCACACTGTTAAACTCCAACCCCATCTTGGAAATAAATGCAGTTGGGTCTATTCACAAAATATGTGCCCTTAAATGCGCAATTATTCTCTTTTGAGGATGTTACCTCCTAATTTTATGATTTATTTGTCCTGGTCTTGTTGGTATAACACACTTACTCAACTTACTCTTGATTGCACAAAGAAAGTAGCTGTGTTGGTTCCATTATTCTCTTTTAATCGGAAGGATTCTTCACTTTTATAACTCCAAAGATTTAATGATGAGGTGTTTTTGTTTTTCTTTAAAAGAGCAGGTTGCCAGCATGGGGCTGCCAGATCCTAAGATCCAAACAGCTGTGTTTCACAGGAAGGGCAAGATCTCACTTCCTTGGCTCTATTAATAATTCATATACTTACAAGTTAATGCAGGTAGTGGGAATTCTAGACCCTGATAGGTAATCCTCTGCTCCCCTTTTAATCCAGGAAGAGTTTCTGCAGCCAAAGATCCTTCTGGCCAGCACATTTACTGTGAAAGCTCTCCTCACTTGCAAAGCTGCAACTACAGCATTTGCTGGCCAGCTTGCCAAAAGTCAAGTCCCCTTTTGGAGTTGGATTGATGCTTTTCCAACTCACATTAAAAGATATCCAAACAAAGACTTATCACATGTACCAGGTCACAAGATAATTTCATGAACAAAGGAATTTCACTGAAAGACTGGAGAGTAAAGTTATGCCACTAGCCTGTCCTGCTTCATCAGATATCCCACTGGTCAGAAGCTTCTGGTTATCCACAGATTAGGGAAAACATGTGCAGGAGAAAGCCTGATGAGACAGCAGCCGTTCCCCCATGATTTCCACACTGTTTGGACTATGACTTCCTTAGTATAAAAACCACACCATCATGAGTGCATTCAGAAGAGAGGGCCAGATGCCAGTAGCTTCCTTCCAAGCTACTACTGACCCCCACTTTCTGTGATGAACATGTTACAGAGATTATTTTTCCTTGTAAAAGCAGCCAAACAGAGCAGGAGACAGGAAGAGGAGGCCCAGTTGTGACTAGAGGGAGCTGTTATCACCAGAAGTTCCCATATCTCCCCAACTTGCTTGGTTTACAACTTAGTATTTCTGGGTGAATTCAGAGGTAGAAATTCTACTCTGTGCCTATCCCAGAGTTTGGAAACAACCACTTTAAGGGCTGATCTGCTTTCCTTAAAGTTTTGCCTTCATCTGCCACTTAATAATTAACTTTGCTCTAATCAGATTAATCTAAATGGTAAGGGGGAAAAGGATTATTTGCTGATTAGAGTTTCATAGAAACTGGCAGTATGCAATCAGGACAAGTGAAATGAGGACCTGCTTGCTTGAGACAAAACTCTTTCCAACTGTGGTACAGATAAAGTCATCCACTAAGGGCCACACATTACATTATAAGTGCAATTTGTGTGTTTGATATTTAAACTTTTAAACAGTGTTCAGTCACTATCCAGGCTGCATCTGGACGACAATGATCCGGAAAGTTGGATATAAATCCAAATTGATGCAAATCTACACACATGTACAAACACATATATGCTCTCTCTCTCTCTCTCACACACACACACACAGAGAGAGAGAGAGAGAGAGAGAGAGAGAGCTGTTCAGTAAAGAGATTAACATATCATGCAGCTTAGCCTTAGGTCAGGACAAATACTCTGAACCTGCTGCATGTTCAATCTTTTGGCAGGAAAATGGTTAACAACCAGGTCCACATGCAGTACATTTATTAACATACTTTTGATGTGATACTGTGCTATACAGTATTTCTGGTTTCTTCAGGAGTTCAGTAAATAGCATATAATAAAATATTAGTATTGTAATAGTATATATGGATAATATTATCAAACTATCAAAATAATAGTATCATTATGAATGACAAACTAATCATGTTACTGGTCCATGCAGGTAACATGAATTAGATTAGGTTAGGCCTTCTTAATCATTATAGTTTTGTTTTATGCTGGCTTTCTATTGAAGAAGAACCCCAAGGTGGTTTATGTATAAATAATAAAATACAATTACACTGAGGCTACTGTATACTCAGATATATAATGCAGAGATGTGCCTTCTCCCCATAAAATTTTCTATTCAGTTCACTCAATCTGTTTCCCATTGCTTTTCATTTCATCTCATTTCTCTGTCTGCTGGCTATTGCATGGTCACTTGACTGGGTCCACACTGCAAACTTCACTCCAGCATTGCAGATCCACTGTCCAATGCGTGGGGATGGCTAAGTCAAATGAAGAATCTGTTCCTCACTTTCTGTGCTGCTGAGTGATAACAGTTCGTTCCTTCTCCAGGACAGCATATCCTCTTCAAGGTGCAAAGAACAAGTGCAACAACCTACCATACAGTAAGAATATTAGTTCCCTCTGTCTCCTTGTCAGTCTGTGGCAGTGCAGTGGGCACAAATAATAATGTAAAAATTATGCAACAAAGGAGAGGGACACTTAAGTATCATACATCTGCCACATTTCCTTGCCATAGGTGCTACCGGCATCAACCTTTGTAAGCCTTTATTTTGTGTTGACACAGGGTTTCCTTTGTGTTGACATAGGCCTTTCATTAACAAGTTCTACTTCCTTTCAAGCACATAGTCATCAGTTCAGATTATTGTGCAAAAGTGTAAAGGTCCATATAAAGAATGGGATCCCAAAATACTCCAAAAACAGTTTTCTCACTTTTTGTTTGATTTAATTGTTAGCAGTGCTGTGCCTGAACAATTAAATATGGTTGAAGTGTACTGCCCATGGCATTCCTTTCAAAATGCTTACAGACTGTCTGTTTAATGATGTGCTCTAGAATCTTTCCTGGTATTAATGTCAGGCTGACTGGGTCCTCTCCCCCCCCCCCGACTTTTTAAAGTTGAGGACAACATTTGTGCTCTTCCAGACTGCTGCGGGAGAAGCTCCTACTCTCTAGGAATTCTCAAAGATCATTGCCAGTGATTCTGAGGTTACTTCTGACAGTTAACACCCTTGGATGTAGTTCATCTGGCCATGGAGATTTGGATTTATTTAGAGTAGCCAGGTTTTCCTGTACTACCTCTTTATCTCAACTGTGCGGCATTTCCTGTACCACATCCTACCATCCCCTCTTAGCATTTTACCATCTTCTCCATGTCATGGCCCTACCATTTCCTTGTTCTTCCTTTTTGTATGGACATAACCAAAAAATCCCTTTTTATTGTTTTTAATATCTCTAGCAAGTCTGAGCTTACTCTGCACTTTAACTTTTCTGACTTTCTCACTACATGTGCTGGCTGTTTGTTTGAATTCCTCTTTGGTGATTTATCCTTTTTTTCTGTTTCTTGTACATGACTCTTTTAAATCTTAACTCAATTGAAAGTTCTTTAGACATCCATTCCAGATTCTTTAGATAACTCTTTTTTCCTCTTGATTGGAATTGTTTGAAAATGTGCCTTCAGTATCTCATTATTAAGAAACTCCCTTCCATCATGAACTTCCTTCTATTTCATTGTTCCTGATCATGAGATCATACCTAGTATTTCCCTAAATTTACAGAAATCAGCTTTCTTAAAATCTAGAATTCATGTCTGACTATGCTTGGATCCCTCTTTCAGCTGTATAAAAAACTCAAGGAGAACACTATCACTCCCACCTAAGGATTCTACCAATTCACCCCATTAAACAGGTTATCATTGTTGATTAGGAGCAGATCTAAAATAGCTGATTTCTTTGTTCCCTCTTCCATCCTCTGGACAATGAAATTGTCTGCAAGGCAAGCAAGGAATTTGCTGGACCTGATATTCTTGGCAGAGTTTGACTTCCAACAAATATCAGGATAGTTGAAATTTCCCATTACTACTACATCTCTCCTTCCTGAATATTTCATCATCTGTTCCAGGAAGACATCATCGAAGTCCTCAATCTGGCTTGGGGGTATGTAGTAGACCCCGACAATGATATCACTGTTGTTTCTCTTCCTCTTAATTTTTACCCAGATGGTCTCAACCTGGCTTCCATGATTCCATGGATCTCTTCACAGGTGTAAACATCTTTTACATATAATGCTACTCTTCCTTCTTTCCTGTTATGCCCCTCTATTGCTACATTCCAATAGTGAGACTCATCCAGCCAAATTTCAGTGACGTGTATTATATCATATTTGCTTTGCTGTGTTAAGAGTCCAGGTTCATCTTGTTTATTTCCCATGCTCTGTGCATTAGTGCAGAGACATCTTAGATCATGGTTCATTCCTTTCAGGTGCTTATTTAAGTTTTTTCCCTCCCACTATTGGGTTCCTGCACTATTTCCCAGTTATCCCTAAACATTAAGGCTATTATGTCCAGCACGTGATGAACTCCTAACCTCAAGAATACTGTTTCCCTCCCATCACATAACCCAGTTTAAAGCCCTTCCAATCAAGTCTGTGATACTCTTAGCAAAAATGTTCTTCGAACTGCTGTGAGTCCATCTTCATGAAACTGCAGACCATGGTTCAAGAAGCCTAACTGTTCATGGTGACGCCATCTGCAGAGCCAGTTGTCCACCTCCACGGTTGTTCTGTTTCTTCCTGGACTGTGTCCTTCAACTGGGAGGAGAGAAAAAATGACAACCTGTGCATCAAGGTCCTTCAGCTTCCTACTCAGAGCTTCATAATCCCTTGTCCTCTCCTAAAGACTGTGCCTTGAAGTGTTCCTTATTCAGGATAGTATTGCAGGTGCCAGCTGTTTGTCCCTTGGTACAGAGTTCTGGGCTAGTAAGAGGCTGTTCACAATCAACAACACTTGCCTGTTCAGGGTGGAGTAGAAATATAGTCAAGAATCAGTCCAAAGGTCTAGGAATACAGTGGGTAATATGGTCTGGGGTCAGAAAATCCAGGCAGGCAATGACCAGGGAATGTATAGTACACATGGCAAAGGCCGGCAAACACATGAGTTGTTTCTGGCATCGAGCCACACCCCTCTGCCTTACCGTAGGAAGGCTGAAGCCAGGTGGCTCTCATCTCAGCCTGATTAGCTTCTGGTGCATTTGTGTCTGCTTGTCCTCCTTTGAGGCTGTTGTGTTCACCTGGGGAAGCCAAGTCCTGGCCCATGACAGATAGTCTGCTTTGCTCTGTCCAAGAAAACCTCATGCTTCCTAATATGCTGAAAAGTAGATACACAGGCCTCAAGTTGCTGGACATCCAACAGAGCAGCCAACTTGCACTTGCTCCAGCTGTAGTTATCCACATCTTCTGGCAAGAACAGAAATATACCACAACTGTTTCAGTTGACTACAGCAGCTCCTTCACCATCCATATTCAGTAGTCCTAGGTAGGCACTGAAACGGAACTCTGGGCCACTCCCACAAAATGCCTACTGACCTTACCCTTGTTGTCCAATCTCGTGTTTGCAGAGCTCCAGGGACTGGGGCTGTAATTATATAGAGAACTAGTGGCTGTTAGCTCTTCCTCCAGCCAAGTCTCTTACTCACTTCCTTTGGACCTACACACAGTAGAAAAATAGAGCACTAATGAGCACACGAGCAAGGCTGGTGCAGCTCAAACAATCAGCCTTAACACAACAGATACAAGTTCACCAAAACACAGTAGAACAATAGAGCTCTAACAATCACACAAGCAAGCCGCCTCCCAGCACACACAAACACACAAGCAAGAAGCCTTCCCCAATAGACACAACAGCCCTAACCCAATGAACTTTCCCAAACTTTCCCAAAATCTGGAACTGGGCAGATTTTTCCCAACAGACACAAACTCATCTTATTCTGACTCTTCCACCATGCCCTCATGAAACATATGTTGGCCTTGCCCCTATTAGCTGAGCGCCTGTTTACCCCATTTGAAACATGTTCTCCACTGTTTAAAACATGTGTCAAAGAATGAACTAATTATGTGTGTAAATTTTCTTAACGCCTTTGAATTCAAAAATTGGCTTTCTGCCAAAGTATTTTCACTGCAGCATCATTTGACATCCCATGCCATCCATATATATATATATATATATATTTCCTGATATGCCTACCACACAGATATTTATATGTATATACACATGGAACTTGTGTAACAAAGGTAATAATTCAGTACCATATGTAAATTGCCTACCATATTTCTAGAATGCCTCAGAGCATTACAGATGTATAATATAAATAACATAAATAAAATAAATGTTCAGATAAATGTAACATGCTAAAACAAGTCAATATGTGTTTGCTGGAAATTATTATCTTTGAGCAACTGTCTGAGGTGTTGTCTCTTTCAAGCTGCCAGCCCCCCCATACGCTGCCCTTTTCTTTTGGCGTTTTGAATATACTCACATTTTTCTTGTGTGAATAAAAAATATGGCCTTTCTATATCATCTCTTGGCTCCTTTTTGCTGGCAATGGCTGTAAACTGTAAAATTATGGCTAAATGGATATTGTCTCCACCAGAACAAACCAAAATCCAAAGAGAAAAAGTATTGCTGTGTGCCAGGTTAAGCCAACATATGGTTCTTCAATAGAAGAGCCTCTTTCTCTTAAGGTTTTATCTTCTTGCATGTGGTGGTGAGGTATGTACATTCATGTTCAATGGACCATTCTTTTGAATCCATTTTCCCGTTATATATTTGAAAGAATTTGCAGAAGAATCCTGAACTCCTTCCAAAAATATAACAATTGGTAACACATTGCTCTCGTCATGGAAGAACAACCCTGAAATTCCAAATGTTACGGCTTTGTCCACTAATGAGAGCTGCTCATTAACACGTTACATATTTGCTTGTTTGCTTTTTATTACTATATATAGATGCACAAGCAGCATTGTTTTTAGCATTTAGTGTATGAATGTGTCTTCCGTCCGCTAAAAAAAAACCCATACTGCTCTCAGCCTTTTTATTTTGCTTCTCAGGTTTATAATAATAACTAGATGAAAAGGAAGTTTTCTTCCATATCACTATTAAAGTTACACAAATGCGAGGTTGCCATACCTGACACATTGGGGTAGGCAGTTATTGAGGCTGGGTATGCAATGTTGGAATGTAGAAAGTCACCCACTCACAAACACACACACACACTTTCACCTCCTGCATTCACCTATCCCTGCATTCCATCCCAAATTGACCATCAAAACATCAAGCCTTGAGAGAAACCCATTCCACTATGTTTTGGGACATTTTGGCACCCTCTCTTTTATTTCACACCCATGTGGGGCTTTATTTCCAAATAGTAAGTGACAGGATGGGGAGAATGGGGACCAGATGTGACAATGCAGAGAGCTGCAAAAATGACCTTGGTGGGGCTCTGGTTTCTTCATCTTGTAGTATATCTTGCTCAGTATTGTTATCTAAAAAATTTCCTCCTCATATGTATCCCTAAGGTCTTTAGAGGGTTTTCTCCCTCCTTCTCAATAAAGTGTAGCAAGTAGTTTGGAATTCTCCCCCATGAGCAGCTCAGCTGGCAGCTATGACTTGGATCTCTTGAGCGTGAGATAAAGACTTTCTGGTCCCCTTCACACTATACAGTTAGCCCACTTTCATGCCACTTTAGCTGCTGTGGCTGCATCCTACAGAATCCTGGAGTTTGTAGTTGTGTGAGGTATTTAGAATGCTCAGCCAGAGAATTCTAGTGCAGTGATTCCCAAACTGTAGTCTTCCAAGTATTTTGGACTTCAAGTCCCAGAACCACCAATCATTGGCCAAGACAGCTGGAACTTCTGGGAGGTGAAGTCCAAAACAGTTGGAAGACCAGAGTTTGGGAATCATTGCTCTAGTGCATCAACCAAACTACCAATCCTAGGATTCTCTAGGATGCAGCCATGGAAGTTAAAGTGGTACCAGAATGCTATATATGTTTAAATATAAATGAAGCCTTGATTTGTAGATCTACAGTCAGCTCTCCACATTTATGGGTCTGACATTCATGGATTTGATTACTTGCTTGTTTCTCCAACCCCTGCCCTCCCACCTCAGGGGCTTCTTTTTGGGGGGAACCTTCCCTCTTGGTAGCTCCAACCAGGCTGCATAGCCCTTTAAAAACCCACCTCTGGTCCTCCTCTTCTTCCACCAGTCTCTGCCTGGCCAGCTAAGGATGGCTCTCTGCCCAAATTCTCAGCACCACAAACCCTGTACCCATGCCCCACACACACCCAGGGAAGGAGATGGGCAAGAGAGAGGAAGTACAGGACCACCATGCCAACCATCTCCTTTCCCTGACCTGGTTTAGACCCTGGATGTCCACTTTCCCCACCTGTGCCTCAGCCCCCTTCCCACAGGACACAGAAATATTGTTATTTGCAAATTTTTCACTTTTGCAAGGGTCCTGTGTCCCTAACCCTAGCAAATATGGAGGGCCAAGTGTAGTCACATTTTGATACTTCAAGATTTGTGAAATTTCTGATGGCTCTGAGAGTTTTATTGCATTTGTTTTACCTTCCAGTGCTGGATCTTATAGTATATTTAGAATCTGTGAATTCATCTTTTTTATATACCATGATTTTATTTTTTACTGTAAGCTACTCTAAGAAGCATACAAATTTAAAATAACATGAGCCCTTTTTGCACACTACCTCCAATCCGCAATGGCCACAGGATTGCCATGAGATTGCGACAATGGTTCTGCGTGATGTCGTCACGATCCCGTGGCGATCCTGTGGCAACCCATCGCAATCACAGATTAAATCATCGTCAGGTATCTCCTGACAATGACATGAGACTGCAGAGTTCTCCCACCTCCCTCTTGCACTTACCTGTTGTGCAGAATGGCAAGAAGCACAATGGCTGCACTTCTTCCCCCAGCGCAGCCTGGGAAACTGCCAAGCTGCTGCGGAAGGGAGGAGCAGAGCCATCACACTTCCTCCCATCCAGCAGGCAACCGGTGTGGATGGGAGTGCAGCAGAAGCAATTCCCTCCCAGGAGAGGCTTTCCCTGGATCCCTGCGTGATAACTTCGGAACCAGGTAAGTTGCAGAAAGGGCCATGAAATAAATATTGTGCACTTTGACTGGTAAATTCTCCAGTGCTTAGGCAATGGCTCTTTGTATTGCCTGCTATTAGAAAACATGTATCTGGAATGATATGATGAATCTAATCCTCTGAAGGCAACATTGGGCACTCTTAAGCTGGGGCCTATCAGCTTTACTGTTTGACAGTATGACTACTATGTGTATCAGAAGCAGAGTTCCTTTAACCTTCCTATGTTCTGAACTTCAATTCCCACAAGTCCCAGTCAGCATGGCCAATAGCAAGGGGCCATGGGAACACCTGGAAGGCCAATGGGTCATTACCAGAATATTTTCATAGCCACAATGGATGGTTTTCATGGCTTTGTGTGATATGTGAGCTCTGGCACAGGTTTCTGTGTGCCATTTTGCTTGGGCAACAGTGTCTGGGCTTGATACAAGAGCCCATCTGTGAGCTCTGGAAAGCTGATGATTCCCTGGGCAAAGGTCACCAAACTAAGATTATGCATAATGAGCAGATTTAATGGGAAAAAGAGGAATGGAGCTAAAAGTAAATGATCCTCAATGGTGGTATTTAAGGCTTAAGGCTGCTCCCAACCTTACCTTTTAAAGACATAAGACTTCTCTCATGAGTCATCCCATGTGGGTATAATTAATACAAGTAAGTTGCACAGAGGCAGTCTCTGCAATGTGCACGTCCTTTTCCTTTAGGTGCATTAATTATTTCCACATGCTGTTTTCAGATACAAGAGTGACACAAGGGGGAGGGGGTGCCATGTTATTAAATAGTAACATGAGAAAGAGCCCATGTGCTCCTATTTTGGCCTGAGTGCTTACGTGGGAGGACGGATATTTGGGATGACTGGAAATAGACTGCCTTATATTTAGATGTATCGCTATGAAACATCACGAGGATTATAAGCAGTACAGAGAAGTCGTAAAGATGGGAGCGGCATAGCTAGACATGGATAATGCTTCGTGCTTTGCTGACTATCTCACGACAAAAAGATCCTGTGTCAGCTGGAAGGCTATGAATTACACTTACTTAGGATGACAGGGCCAGGCTGTCTCTAGACCCAAATCACCTTTCTTTTTCTCTAGTAGAGAATCTGTCAAGCAGATTGTGAGAAAGAGCTAGAGAAACATCCCCAACAGTCTCACTCTGTCTGCCCCTCGGAGGGATGCTAGCAGCTCTGATACCTCCATCCCCTACCCCACACAATAAAACAATAAGCATTATCACAAGTTGTTCTTTTTTTTAATATTAGTTTGATTTTCAGTCTGCTTTTTAGCCCAACTCTGTCTACTAGCCAGCTATTGCCTGCTTCCTTGTAGATCTTGTAAGGTGACCAAGCCAGGCCAGAAAAGGATGTAGTGATGAGAACTCACCCAGGATAGTCAAGGGGCAGCAGTCATCAAAATATTAAAACAAAACCATTGATGAATCATACAATCATACAATCATAGAGTTGGAAGAGACCACAAGTGCCATCCAGTCCAACCCTCTGCCATGAAGGAACCCACATCAAAGCACTCTCAACAGATGGCCATCCAGCCTCTGCTTAAAAACCTCCAAAAAAAGGAGACTCCACCACACTCCAAGGCAGCATATTCTACTGCTGAATGGCAATGACTGTCAGGAAGTTCTTCCTGAGGTTTAAGTGGAATCTCTTTTCCTGCAGTTTAAATCCATTGCTCCTTATCCTAGTCTCTAGAACAGCGGAAAACAAGCCCGCTCCCTCCTCAACATGACATCCCTTCAAATATTTAAACAAGGCTCATACTGAATTTACAATCATCAAACCTAACCTAACCCAGTGTTCTCTTCACAATGTGGCCAAACAGATGTCTACTGGAAGCTTATAACCAGAACATGAATGCAATAGCACCCTTCCATTACTATTTTCTAGCAGCTGATACTGCAGGGAATGACCACTGATAACTTTGTCCTCCAGGAATTTGTGTAATCCTCTTTTAAAACAGACCAAGATGGTGGCAATCACTGCATCTTCTGATGGCAAATTGCACAGTATAACTATGCAATGTATGAAGAAGTACTTCCTTTTCTTGTTCTGGAAACTCTCACCATTCAGCTTCACCAAATTATAAATTTCGGTAATTATTTGCTCTGTCAAGCCTGTTTATAGAACAACAGGTTTTTTAAAAAAATTAATTTTTTTAAACCATCTTCATTTGGAGCCTGCATTCTCCCATCCTACAACTTCTGAACTAGAAAAAAAAAAATCCATCCAAAAATAATTATGTTAGGCTTGAAATACAGTGGATATCTGTATTTCTCTCCAAGAGCTGTTATTCTGTTTAAGACCTCCTAGAATCAGTATTGCCTTCCAGTAAGACCGATATGGATCACAAAGTATGCTCAGGTAGCTGGCTTCCAGGACCCAAATAAGTATGAATAATAAAAGACAGAAAGCTGGGATTCTGAGATCAGTTCAAGAGTATGTCAAAGCAGGTCTGGACTACCCATTGGGAGAGAGAATATACCATGTGAGGCAGCAGATGCTGAAGGGTAGGGAACAAGCTAGATTGTTTTCTGCAGGTATAATAAACGGTGCTATCCTAACACCTATTCTGAAAAGTCTAGTTGGCTTTTGTATGTGAAATGAGTAGGGACACCATCTTGTCCTTTACAAAATGTCTTGATAGCCAACCCTCCTTAAAGGAACACCTTATTCTGCTAAAATAAAAATAATAGAGCTAGAGATAAGTAGAGATAAAATACCTTCCTGGTATTTTATATGCCTTAACTTTCTGAAAACTCATTTCCTATAAGTTTTCAAAAGGCTCCTTGCTGTCATCTATTTTCTGTATCTAAAACACTAACAGTACCTAGCAGTTTCAGATCCACATTTATAAAGCCTCCAGTAACTGGAAAACATTTGAATTAAACAATAAGGACTTCAACTAAACACTTGAGGGTTTCATGTTGGGATGGAAGCAAATGCCTTGAAGAAAATGTTGGCATTTGAAGCTAATGCACCTTTTATTCTATCTTAAGAAGAAATCTGTGGCCCATTACATTGATTGCCTATGATGGTTTTCAATCAGTCTACCAAAATTGTTAGGACTTGGAATACGGGCAGCCCTTTGGCATAAGCAAATAGTGATGCTAGTGGGCAGAAACTATGGAAGAGTTACCAGCTGCACATCAAGATAATTCTCCCTTTCCCAGTATCTGAAGGAGGAAACCTAGCAGCCTTTTAGTCTGGCCTTAGACTGAAATGAAAATTAAAAACAATATATGTCTCTTTTTAAAAAAAAACAACACATGGCCACAAATAGAGTTGCAGATATAATACCTGTGCCCCCTACATTATGACAATGAATCTACTATTGTTATTCAGTACTCAAATGAAAGCTACCCCACACACTGGGACAATTCTATTGAAATTGTCTCCTCCTAAAAAATTGAATTGGTAGACCCAACTGTGGCTTCTAGACTGGGCCTGTGGGCCCACCTTCATTATACTTCAACCAGCCTTTTTCTTCTCCAGTCAGTAGAAACATCTGCCAAATTGTGAAAGAGAGAGACAAAATTTTCTAATTCCCTTGCCTACTTGTATAAAGGGACTAGGCAGGGTTTGCCCTGTCATTAAGCAGAGTGAAGAAACCTTCCACCATGGGAAGCAAATGAGAAAGAAGGAAATTGTTACTTATTTGAATTGTCATTATTGCTTTTTTAATTGCCAGTTTTGGAGAGAAGTGCTTGTAGGATTTTGTGCTAAAATTGCTCCCCTGGATTTGACCACTATGCATCTTATAGAATCATAGAGCTGGAAGAGACCACATGGACCATTGAGTCAAAGTCCCTGCCCTGCAGGAATACATCAAAGCATTCCCACCAGATGGGCATCCAGCCTCTGTATAAAAACCTTCAAAGGGGGAGACTCCACCACACACCCAGGCAGCCTATTCCACTGTTGAACTGCTCTTACTATCAGGAAATTCTTCTTAATGTTTAGATGGAATCTCCTTTCCAGAATTTTGAAGTCATTGCCCCACATCCTAGTCTCTGGAGCAGTAGAAAACAGGTTTGCTCTATCCTGCATATGACATCCTTTCAAATATTTAAACATGGCTATCATGTCGCCTCTTAACCTCCTCTCCTCCAGGCTAAACATACCCAGCTCCCTAAGCCGCTTTTCATAGATAGTGATTTCCAGACCTTCTACCATTTTGGTTGCCCTCCTCTGGACATATTCCAGTTTGTCAATATCCTTCCTGAACTGTGCTGCCCAGAAATGAACACAGTATTCCAGGTGGCATCTGATCAAAGCAAAGTAGAGTGGATCTATCTAGGTCACTTCCCTTGACCTAGACCCTATACTCCTTTTGATGCAGCCTAGAATCCCACTAGCCTTTTTTAGCTGCCGCATCACATTGCTGACTCATGATGGGTTTATGGTCTACTAAGACTCCTAGATCCTTTTCACATGTACTGTGGTCAAGCCAGGTGTCACCCATCTTATATCTATGCATTTCATTTTTCTTCTGCCCAGGTGTAGTTGAAATTCATTCCAGTAGTTTTGGCCCAGCTCTCTGATATGTTAAGATCATTTTGAATTCTGATCTTGTCCTCTGGGGTGTTAGCTACCACTTCTAATTTGGTGTTATCTGCAAATTTGGTAAGAATGCCTTATATTCCCTCATCCAAATTGTTGATCTTGGCTTAGGTGGGGCATTTTCTGCTATGCATCAGGCAGAAAAATGTCTGCCTGACCTTTTGAACAGACAAAGGTAGCAAGAAGTAGAAGAAACCAGGCCAAACAAAACATCTTCATCCCATACTAGTTTAGGGATTGGCCTCCCCCTGTTCCAGTGACTTCACCTGGAGAGTACATTGACAAAATATCTGCACTTGGCACTACTTGTACTGATTTTGAAGACTGGATTCTAAAGCATTACAGGTTAGAATTTCATCTGAAGCATGGAGGCATGCTTGAGAGTGAGCTTCCTGCTTTAAAGAAAATCTTCTACTAGCTTCTTTTGATGCTTTTTCTGCCAGCAAATTGGTCACTCCCCCAAAAAACATCTGTGACAGGCTCAATAATGTGGTTTCTGAGTTATCTTTTCAGATGACAGTGTAAACATATACATTTGCTATTCCAGGATGAATGAAAAGGAACAGTGGATCAACCTTCATAGATAATCAGACCCTTTTTTCTGAACATGATGGAGGAAAACACATTAACGTAGAACCACAGAAATGTAAAAATTCCCTGATGCATGTGAACAAAGCATCATCTCTAAATTTCAGTTTGGATGTGTATTGTTGAAATGTATGACATACGATAGAAAGGCTTTCATTTGCTGGGTGACTGCATGCATTGCTTTAGAATAAGAACAACAGCCTCTGAAGCAAAGCAAGATTTGCCATTTGCAGAAATTAAGGATAGTGACAAACATGTTTTCAACACAGGCTCAAAATCACTAGAAGGCCAAAGACGAAAGAAAAGAAAAGTGTCAAAAGCCAAGGTCTGAATTGATGGCTGCCCAAGGTATTTTCCTGCCTGATGCAGCACCCATATGACACCGCCATCCACTACTGATACTGAATGAGAGACAACACTATCCCATTGCACCACTGAGATGCTGGTTCCTGCCTTTATCTATCAATTTGAATAACTTCATCTGAAAAAGGCTGCTTCAGTGCACACTATTGCAAAACTAGCTGATTGGAGACCTTCCTGGTCATTCTGCTGCATCTGACTCAAGACCTCTACCCTAAAGTCTTGTGCCTGGAGCACTACTGAGTCGAGCTTTTACAACGAGGCATGCCAATAATCTGTGATCTATCTATCCAAAGCCTATAGGGAGAAAAAAATAAACTAGAGAACATTATAAACACTTATGTTTGCAATCTATATAAAAAAAATTAGATAGTAATCCTATATACACTTAACCTGGGATTAATTCCCACCAAAGGTTTATATCTGAGTAGACCTGTATGGGGTTGCACTGTTGGAGAAAGGTAATCATGTAGCAACTTCCATTTTATTTATATCAAGAACTGAATCAGTTAGCAGTATACTCACTTGTGTGAAATAATATTACTGACCTGTTCATAGGCAATACCATAGGGCAGGGATGTGGAAGCTTTGTTTTGAATGTTAACTGTCAGAAGCACAAGTCAACACTGGCAATAGCAAGGAAGTGAAAGAACTGTAGTCGAAAACATCTGGAAGGCCACTATTCCTGCCTTAGAGACCGATCTGTGGATAATACTGGAAACTAGACTTCCAGGAGGAGTTTATCTCTATTCAGACATTCAGTAAGAGGTTAAATCATATTTGTGAGTAGAGCAAGCAGGCTAACCCCACTCTCTCTGTCCAGGAATACAGCAACAGTCTCAAAATTAGAGACTATGGAGGCTGTCCCTATGATCGGGAATGCTGGAAATTAGCTTTTCTAATCACATCCAGGCTGTTCATTCAGATGCTGCCTCCCTCTTTAAACTAGCACAGTCCACATGGAGCAAGGGATGGCAGATGAGGTGGTGCTAGCCAGCTCTCTCTGCTCACGTGTTCTGGTTTTTCTGGGGAAACCAGAAGATTATGCTTACCCAATAAAGACAGTTTCTAGACCTTGTCTCTGAATCCTCATTATTTTTTTATTTAAAATACGTACATACCACCCATCATTAGCAAATCACCTTAGGCAGTACAAAAAATAATTTAAAAATAAAATAAAAATGCAGTAAATAAAAATGCAGTAACAGTCTACTACATGGATTATTAAACTCAATGACTTTTCTCTTGGTTCTTGCCTGTTTGGAAAACAGTTTGCTCCTCTGGGGGGACTCTCCTTAAAATCCTTTGTGGATGATGCATATTTACTGGGGATAAAAATAATTTTACACAAACATGGTTGGTGGATGAGATTAGCATTACTGCCACATTGTGGAAGACACCTGAAAGATTTGGCCAGTTTCTCTAACTTACAGAGAGTATAGTTTTGTTTCAATCTTCCTGGATAAATATGCTGCTAACCATGGAGGGCTTGCTTTCCACATCATGTTAGGGTCACATATAGGCTAAGATTTTAAAACATATATAAACCTGAGGTGAGCCCTGGCTTACTTAGATTCATACCCATGTAAAGCTTTGACAAGCTTTGGTTTATAATATTCTAGGGTCTATAAATATATACTACAAGGACTAAGAATTGGCATAAAACACAACTTTATATTTAATCTAATGAGAGTGTGAGTCAGTAGCTAACACAGCTGTCTTAAGTTTTTCTGTATAATCTAACAGGCCCTATTGGATTTTGGGCTTCTTATCAAAGTATGATTTCTTTAATACTATTGACTATTGCTCCAAATGAGGAAATGTCTCAAAATTATGAACTCCTCATGTCATACCCCTTCATCCATGGATCCATTCCTCAGCTCCCACTGTTCACGCTCTTAATATTACCACTCCCCCTCCTCCTCTTCCTCCTCCTCCAGCAATTTGATAGTTCAACCTTAAATTTTCACAATTCATGGAGAGAATGCAATTCATTTCTCCGTCTCTCTCTCTCTCTCTCCCTCTCTCTCCCTCTCTCTCTCTCTCTCATTTTTAGCATTAGGTACATGGTTGATCTTTTTGTCTATTAACATAAAAGATAATATTTTGAAAGAGTGATGGTTCCTTTTAATCCTTTAAACTAAAGTCTTTTGTGAAAGTTGCAAAATAAAATTGGGTCTTCTTAGAGTGTAATTTAAGATTAATATTAAGCCACCAGTGGGGGAAAATACTACAAAGCATTGCTGAGGTTGCTGTGGTAACTTCTCAGTTTTTCCTTAGTAGTCATCTAAATAGTCATGTAAAGCTTTCATTAGTGGCCAGCTCAAATTAGACCTTCCCCAAAGGCAAAGTGAACTCACAGATGGACTTCTATTAAAGCTTTTTTAATTGAATTAGTGATTGTAGTTATCCGTTGTTTTAAACAGTGTAAGGGCTTTTTTAAAAAAAAAATCCCGATGCTTTCCACCTTTTAACTTTGCTGTTCCTGTAGTGCCTCTTAAGGGCATCATTAGTGAACATTTGGGGCAGATGCTGAAAAGTTATAATCAAAGTCATTTGCTTTTGTTTTTATGCATACACTTAATTTTTCTTTCGTATTTTTTGCATGACTATTCTGACCACGGAGTTTAAAGCTCCTTACTGAAAGTGCATACTTCTCACCCAAGCTGTCTGCATAGAAAACCTTTAAAGCTGCCAACTCCTCTTATAAAATAATGGAGAATCATGATGATGATGATGATGATGATGATGATGATGATCATCATCATCATCATCATCATCATCATCATCATCATATCTTTATTTATATCCAGCTTTTTTCCTGGTAAGGACTCAAAGCAGCTTATAGTCATTCAAAAAAAACCACATAGGCCCTTTCCGCATGTGGGGTGTGAATCGGGCAGAAATGGGCAGAAATGGGACTCACCGGATTTTTCCTGTGACCGGGCGAGTCCGTCGCGAAGAGCAGCAGCATGTGTTCACTGCTCCGCAGTTCTCCAGGGTCCAAAATGGCGGCTTCCGGTTGGTGGAGGCTCTCCACCAACCGGACAAGCTCGCCAGCCGAAAGCCCGCCCTCAAATCTGCTCCGGAGCGCGGCGACGGAGCTAGACAGGGTTGCCCGTTCCGTGCTTTTTAAAAATCTCAGAAAAGAGGTTTTTTAAAAGCACGCTGCGCAACCAGTTCCAGTTGCGCAGAACTGGACTGAGGTGTGGAACTACAAAAAGTAGTCCACACCAGTCCACTCTATGGTGCAAAAGACCTCCGTCGGAGGTCGTTCTGCACCATTTTAAATACCCGGTGCGGAAATGGCCATAGTTAAAAATTATGGAATATACAAGTTAAAACACAAATTAAACAATCAAATAGGAATTAAAACAAAGTTAAAATACATAATTAAAACATATTCATAAATTATGCATAGTTAACAATAGCCAGCACCTTTCATCAGCCAGGCCATAATCACACACTGAATGCCTGCCGAAATAAAAATGTCTTTTTTCATCTACAAAAAGAAGCTAGGGAGGGTGCCAGTCTGACCTCACTGGGAAAGGAGTTCCAGAGCCTGAGAGCAGCCACTGAGAAAGTCCTCTCCCGTGTTCCCATCAGATGCACCTGGGAAGGGATAGAGAGAAGGGCCTCTCCAGCAGATCTGAAAGCCTGGGATGGTTACTAAGGGAGTATGAAACAAAATAAAAAATCCTAAGGTGTTTCTACTGCCAACTGATTAAGTCTGGGACACCATTTACAAAGCATCTTTTGAGGGCTATCATCACCTACTACAGTCTTTACATTAAAGTGATATTAAATCTACAGCTGTAGAAGTACTTGAAAGAGAAATACAAGATATGGATTTCATGAAGAAATCCCAGAGCCATGGTTCACATACAGTTGCATAGGGACGGGGGCGGGGGGGCAGGGAAGCAGTTCACCCCGGGCAGCAATGTTTTGGGGGTGTCCCGGCCTGTAGCCATGCCCCTGCGTGCCCTGGCCATACCCCCATGCACCACGGCCACGCTCCCACACACAGTGGCAACATCCCTCATGCCGTAGCCACGGCCCCCTTGTGTCCCCCTCCGCGCACTCCAAGCTCCACCAGTGTTCACATACCACAGTAAGCAAGTTATTAGAGTTTTGCACACCAGGCTTTGGCTCATATTTGGCAAGGCCTAGCCACTGTCACTACCAGAGCTTGGAAATATTGCTTTTTGTACTACGGTGTCATTAGTCCTTTGGAACCTTACAAATCTCTTCCAGTTGTTCTTCTATCTTTTTTGATTTTCCACAAAACTTTCTCAACCTGTACGTTGAACAAAATTTAGCTTCTAATTCTCCTTTCTTCCAGGGTGATGATATGCCTTATTTCTTCCATAAATAGCAGAGGTAGCAGGTTATTTTGGTTATATAAGGGCCTTATCACACTGCACTATTATAGTGCTATTATTCCACTTTAACTGTCATGGCAATCACATGGAAGCATGGGATTTGCCATTTAGGGAGAGGCATTAAGAAATGTCTCTTGGTGCCTCTACTGCCTCTGGCTTCTCAGCCAGGGAGCCCCTGGGTCTCAACAAACTACAAACCCCAGAATTCCACGGGGTGCAGCCAGGGCAGTTAAAGTGAAATAATAGCGCTATAACAGTGTAGTTTGATAGGGACCTAAACTACAAATACCAAGATTCAATAACATGCAGCCATGACAGTTAAAGTAGTATCAAATTGCTTTAACTGTGTAGTACAGATGCACTCCTAGTAGGGAAAGTGCATTTTACATAGTAATGATCCACTGCTATTTTACTTCTGTTGAGGTCATGCTTCTACTACACTTCTGTTCACTTCTAAACCAGGCCATGCCACTGAATCTATGCCTCAGTGAGAATTTCACATTTTGACAAGGGCAGCTCTCACTTTCATTGTGTGCAAGATTTCAACATAGTGTTCAGTGCATACCGTCCAACTGTTCTGGTTTGACAGAGACAGTCCTGGTTAATCCTTTCTCATCCTTTTTTCTTTTCCCAGATGCTTTTAAAATGTCCCAGTTTCTTTCTCACTTCACCACTTTGTCCTTAGCCTGCTCCAGCTGAAGCAAATAAGTTCAAAATGCAAAACCAGTTTGCACTCAGTTAACTCAGCAGGAGGGAGAGGAGACGATGGAGCAGAGTCTTGCTTTCCCCAGTTGGCTCAAGCAAAAGCAAACTGCTGCAGCCTGTCTTAACATGCATGTTCTTCTTCATGAATAACATTTGCCATCTTGACTTGACTTGGATGTTTTTGGACACGTGTCCCACTTTTCATCTGTGAAATGTTAAAGAATATGTTCAGTGTAAACTTGCAAGTTCTGTCTGCAGACAATAAGAACTACTTGAAAGTTTCTTGTCCAAATGCCCCCAGCCATTTCATACATCCTGAAAGCTCACAGGCCTTCATTGTTCATGGTTGCTGGGGTTTTGAAGATTTCCCCTTTAGAGTACAAACACCTATATTTCTCCATAACATAATTTGCATCTGTTTGGTGGTACCATTTCACTTTTGTACTAAAAAAGTCTGATAGTTACCTAAGTATATTGTGAAAGGGAACGATGGAGATAGACCTGCCTCATGATTGCTGTTTCATATGAATAGCACCCAGCTATTTTTAGGCCCTTTCTACATGTGGGGCGGGAAACGGGCGAAAACGCCCAAAAACAGAGCTTACCGGCAGCCAGGTAAATCCATCGTGACGAGGGGCAGCATGAGCTCGCTGCTCTGCAGTCCTCCGGCGTCCCAAATGGCGGCTTCCGGTTGGTGGAGGCTCTCCAGCAACCGGAGAAGCTCGCCAGCTGGAAGCCCGCCCCCGGCAGATCTGCAGGCACGCACTTGCGCACCCCTGCAAATCCGCGTCGGAGCCGGGCGACGGAGCGGCGCGGGGCTGCGCGCTCCGTGCTTTTTAAAAACCTCAAAAAAGAGGTTTTTAAAAAACACGCAGCGCAGCTAGTTCCGGCCGCTCCTGAGTGGATTCTGGTGTGGAACTGTGAAAAGTAGTCCACGCCAGTCCACTCTACGGTGTAGAAGACCTCCGTGAGAGGTCGCTCTGCACCATTACAGAAGCCCGGTGTGGAAATGGCCTTAGTGTAATAACTGTGTATAGTAGTTAGACATTCAATAATTATATAAAGATATAATTAACTCATATTAATAAAATATGGACTTTATAATAATAAATACAAAAATACAAATGGAAACTTTGTTTACCTCACCCTTTTAATGGCATAAATATTGCTTAAAGCATTGTTCTATAAAGGTACACATACCCTAAAACCAAGCTTCACTAGCAAGCCATCATACTAAAATATGTTCTTAGAAATCTAATTTTACAGAATGGTTTATTAATATTCTGTTAATAGACATCATTTTTTAAAAGTCTGATTTAAGAAAGAGGGCCAGTTCACTGTTATGAGAAATATTGTATTGATTGAACTCCTTGTGGCTGTTTAAATTTAAAATTATAGCTACGGGGTATATCACAGATACTACAGCTCATTTAGCATTAAGACGAAAATGGTACTCAGATTTTGTAACACTAATTAAACTATCCACATGACCCTTAACTTCTCATGCAAAAGTTGCTTCTGTGGTTGAAAGGATCGTTTTCTTCAAAGAAACCTTTGAATTACACTGAAAATAGACAGGTGACAGGCCAATGAGGCATTATCATTGCCACATAATAATACTTTTCATTTTTATTTTAAATCAGAAATTAAATACAGATCTTTTAGGGCCAGTTCTTAGGAGGTTCAGTCACATGACCCCCATTAATTTTAATAGGACATGTCTTGGTTTGCATTGGTATATCTGCACAGGAATTCATGGGAAATTGGTGTCACTAGGTTTTACTTTCCCTGTCTTTGCTTTGTGGATATTATTCCTGGTTTTCATGTTGCTAAAAAAGCCCTACAATAACTGAAGTAAAAAAATTTAGGGTTTTTAGAAGGCTTCCATATATGAATATGGTAACATGAAGACAGAGCACACAGGTTATATTAAGCAGATAAACATAGCAAATAATTAGAACTATAAAAACTTTTCCCCTTGAATAAATGCTATCCCTTGTTAAGTGACATTCTACTGGCTTTTGTATGTCAACAGAAGTCTGAACAGACAAGACTGTGAACTGTAGCTATAAACAACTGTATAAACTGCTGTAGGTTCTCACCAAGAGTTGTATGGGCAGAGATTTGCTTACATATTCATTTACTTACTTAATTACCTAAGGCATTTCTATATGTATGGTTTATCAGCACACTAGTGCCTCTGAGGCAATGCTGAATGGATAAAAACATTTAATATAATACACAGACAAAAACTTTTCTTAAAAAACAGAAAATACACCTTAAAATAATTTGAGACTCTTTTAGACTTAAATTTTAAAATATGATTTAAAATTGCCTTAAGAATAATGTAATAATATATATATTCATAAAACCTCTGTGAAGAGAATTACAGCAGGGACAAGCAACAGATGTTTTTCGATTGCAACTCCCACAATCTCTCACCATTGGCTGTATTAGCTACAGCCTGTACAAATTATAGGCCCACAATATCTCAAAGGCCACAGTTGTCCACCCTGAATCGGAGGTTTCATTGTGAGGTTTTGATGTTTTAAAACATTTTTCTTACCACAGCATCCTATGTTGCCAGTCTGAATCTGCTGTGTGGTAACATCATGGAGGGGAAGTAAAGGCATCCTCCATTGTTTTCTCTCTAAATGAAAGAACATATCTCCAGTGCCCAAGCCAATCCCCTCTACTGCACTGACCTGTCTGTGGGACAAAACTTTTGCCCTGATCATGCTCTGTTTGGATAACTGATAGGGCAGAATGCCTTGCTAGAATCATAGAACTGGAAGGAACCACAAAGTACAACTCCTGCCATGCAAGAATACACAGCTTAAGCACTTCTGAAAGATGGCCATCAAACCTCTGTTTAAAAGGAGGAAGAGGAGTCCACCACTCTGTGAGACAGTCCATTCTACAGCTAAACATCTCTTATAGTCAAGATGTTATTCCTAATGTTTAGGTGGAAAAACTTTTCTGGAATATGAATCCATAGGTTTGTATTAAACTATTGTATTAAGCTATTAAACTAGTGAACTCGCTCTGATTAGACAGGAGCAAAAGATCACAGAGCAATTTGCTTCAGCAATGGTAAATACATGTTTCTGCTTTACTATGCAGCCCCTTTCACACTACATGCCTATAGCATAAAGGTCCTTTCCACATGAACATGGTGTTCTGGCATGGGGGCACGAGAGGAGCATGAGCACGATGATACTTTCATAAGACATCATCATGGTCCCGTCCTCCTCACGTTGCCAGCTGACATGAATGCAGGGTAAATCACTGATGGATTTTCTCCATCAATGACCCCTGATTGTGCAACACTCCTGCACTTATCTACCCTGCAGAAGATCCAGAAGTGCGATGGAGGCACTTCCTGCACCAGGGGAAAGAGCCTGGCTGCTCTGTAGAATGAAGAAGTGTGTCCCTTGTGATCGCTTCCACAAGGAGCTGGTGCAATGCAGAGGGAGCATTCTCATCACACTCCCTTCCTGGCAAAGGCACTGCTGGGATTGCAACTGCAAGGCGACATGATAAAGTAAGGTGTGTAAAGGACCTAAGATACCTTTTTAATTGTCATGACTGCACCTGTGAAATCCTGTGATTTGTAGTTTAGTGAGGCACTAGAAATCATTGGCTGAAAATTCTAAATATTCCTCCCTAAACTGCAGATCCCACTATTTTATAGGATGTTGCCATGGCCATTACAGTGGAATCACAGCACTATAATGGTTTAGTATAATTGTGCCCTGAGACCAACACCTTGCAAACAGCTTCACAAATATATGGGTAAGTGCTGAAAAGGAAACTAAAAGCGTTTCCAAAATGTCCTGGCAGAGCACAAATTGACACTATTTCTGTGCCCATTTAGACATTTTTCCTTATTGTCATTGGAGGTGACATAGCTATCACTGACATATATTGAAATCATACTTCTTTTCATTAAAGATGGGCTCTTCTCATATGCTGTGTTTTTGAGTGTGTTACAATGATATTGCTGGAACAGCCTGATTGTGGTTATGTGAAAGTAGTCTTGATCATTTATGTGTTTTAAAGAGGTCAACGATGCATATTTATCATCTGCAGAAAGATACTTTTGAAATAGACAGAGATTTGCCCTCATACAATATTAACTCCAACAGTCCACAGTAGCAAGAAACATTTCTCTTATCCTATATATGAATGGAAGAATTAAATATGCCTTCAATTTTATTTCAGGGGGTGGCCAGTGTGATGTAGTGGTCTGAGCATTGAACTATGAGTCTGGAAACCAGGGTTCGAATCCCTGCTCAGCCATGGAAACTCCCAAGTCACACTCCTGACACTTGAGTTGGGGAAGTCACACCCTCTGAGCCTTAGAAGAAGGCAAAGGCCTTACTTTGGTAAGAACAATCTTACCAAGAAAATCCCGTTCACCCTAGGATTGCCGCAAATCAGAAATGACTTGAAGGCACACAACAAGTTACCTTTCATATATAAAAAGTTAGGAAAACAGGGCTCTTGATTGTAATCTATGTATGTTAGTTCCTAGTAGATACTAAATCTGGCCTTAATACAAGAACATACCATTCAGCTCTATCTAACTGTTAATATATTATCATTCTTGTGTTCTTGTTTCATCTTGTAACTACACTACTATGTTCTGAGTGTTTTTCTTTGTGATTTCTATACTACCATGGAAAACTGCGTTTCTGTGGAATGTAAAAGTATGCTTGTGTAGCTTTTTTCTCTCAAATATTATATGCCATGCTTTAAAACTAGTATTGATATAATCAACAGCTATACTATTTGCTATGCAAAAATGTGTGGTTCTGATAACAAGAGCTACTAAATGCCAAATTAAATATTCTGTGTAGAGCTTTGATTAGTTTTTCCCCCAGGTTTATTTTTTACAAAATGGGAAGCAGACAAATGTCACTTCAGAAGGAGCAATAAGAAAAAGTAGAAGTTGTGTATTCCTTTTTATGTCAGATGTTTGCCCATTCAGTCACTCCTGCTGCCTCTCCCACAACTTCATTCTCCGTACAGCCTGACAGATGAATGGCTTTGCATTTTTTTTAAAAAAGAAGTCTTATAAAAATCACAGAACTACATATAGTATTTATGTATTTCTTTATTTAAAATATGTATTTATCACTTATCTGCCCACCAGGGCTCCCAAATCAATACAAAACAAATACCTACATAAACATATTTTTAAAAAAATTAAAATATTTTTAAAAACAGTTTTACAAGCTAACTCTCTTTAATGACAGATTTAAAAGAACTTTTAAGACCAGTTAAAAAACAGTTTCAAAGACCAAATGTATTTATTTATTTATTACATTTATATGCTGCTTTTCCTACAATGCGCTCAACATGGCATACTTGATTTTATTCCTCCCTATTTCATCTTCACAACTAACCTATATGGTAGGTTAAAGTAACTTGCCAAAGGTCTCCCAGTACCATTCATGTTTCAGTGGGTATTTGAACCTGGTCTTTCCAACACCCAGTCCAATACACTAACAATTAGATCACACAGACACTTAGTAGAGTTTTGGTTGGCCACAGGAAGCTCAGCAAGGGTGGATCCAACCTATCTTCCCTTATGAAGTAGTTCCACAATCAAGATGCTGCTCTGGCAAATACACTCATGTACACACCAGTAGAGCTTCTTGGGATGATGGGGTGCACAAGAGGGCCCTGCTGAAAAAGTATCTATGATATTTGTCTTGTACTGAGCCTTGATTAGAGCTACTACATCAAAATGGACTCGGGGTGCCCACTGCCCAAGGAGAGAAAAAGGCATTGGTGCAAAAGAAGAATAATTGGTGTTCAACAGATTCAGCAGGTATTTTGCAGCAGACAAAGCTTTACGACATGGTCTAAATTGGGGGGCCTTCTAGTTGTTGTTGCAACTTCCAGAATCCGTCCCCATAGCTAGGGCTGCTGGAAGTTGCAATCTAACAACAGGGGGAAGGCTGCATGATTCCCACACTACTTTAAGAAAAGTAAGGATCATTGTTCTTGCATTGCTGGGGTTGTGATATTGAGCTTGAGGGTAGCAGCTTGCTGAAGGTGACACGCTTATAGCTGAGGTGAGATTTGAACCAAGAAACTTCTTAGTTCACAATTCAGGATCACAGTTAATATGGTACAGAGTTACAGTTAATATGGACAATCAAGTTGTCCATACACATTGTCTTTCCTTTTTGTCTCAGGCTGCTATACTTGATCCTTTTCAATCTGTGTATCATCCTTTACACTCCATGGAGACAGCTTTTACCAAAACAACCAATGATCTTCTCCTAGTCCCAGGACCTATATTCTGTTCTTATTCTTCTCGATCTTTCAGCTGCCTTTGATATGGTTGATCATGCTTTCTTGTTAGATTCGCTTCATGCCTTAGGGTTCACTGGGTCTGTCCTTAATTGGTTTTCATCCTATCTTTCTGGCTGCTCATTTAATGTGAAAGTTGGCGATCATAAATCCGCTTCTTTCCTCTTTCTGTGGGGGTCCCTCAAGGCTCTGTTCTGGGCCCTCTCTTATTTTCTCTTTATAATTTTTCCCTAGGTAATCTTATTAGTTCCTTTGGGTTTCAATATCACCTTTATGCTGATGATATTCAACTATATTTTTCTTTTCCTGAATTTTCTACAGTTATTGAAGATCGCATTACGGATTGTCTTTCTGGTCTTTCTTCATGGATGCTTCATCACCATCTCAAACTTAACATGGCGAAAACAGAATTACTCATCCCCCCCCCCCAAAAAAAACTTCTTTACCTTCCACTTTTTCCATCACTGTCAACAACACACTTATCCATTCAGTGAAGGAAGCTCACAGTCTTGGACTCATTTTTGACTCCTCTTTGTCTTTTGCTTCCTATATTGAGACTGTTGCTAGGTCATGACGCTTCTTTCTTTATAACATCTCTAAAATCTGACCCTTCCTTTCTCCTTCTTCTGCCAGGACTTTAGTCCATGCTTTTGTTATTTCTCATCTCGATTACTGTAATCTTTTACAGACTGGTAGTCCTTGATCTCATCTTTCCCCTCTGGTCTCTGTTTTTCATTCTGCTGCTAAAATCATTTTCTTAGCCCACCATTTCAATCACATTCCCCCTCTCCTGATTTCCCTTCATTGGTTACCTATCCCTTGTAGGATCCTTTATAAGCTTCTTGTTTTGACTTTTAAAGTCTTACATAATTTAGCTCCTCCTTATCTTGCTGCTCTTATCTCTCCTTACCAGCCAGCTGGAAACCTACGCTCCACAAATACTTGCCTTCTTACCCAGCCTAGAGTCTCCTCCTCTTTAGCTCAGTTACGCCCTTTTTCTTTCGCTGCCCCTTATACGTGGAATCGCCTTCTGGTGACCTTGCGAATTGCCCCTTCTTTTACTGTTTTTAAATCTAAACTGAAAACTTTCTTGTTTTCCAAAATCTTTGGAACGTTGGACTAGTTTTATTGCTATTTAGATATTGTATTTTATTGGCATTGTAATAATGTTTATTGCCATTATAGTAATGTTATGCTGTCCTGGTTGTAATTCCATATATCCTGGATCCTTTTTGTTGTATATTTTCATTTTATTATGTATTTATTTAGGGCAACTGTTGTATTTTAAATTCGTAAAGCACCACGTACATTGATGGCGCTATATAAATAAAGGATAGTAGTAGTAGTAGTAGTAGTAGTAGTAATAATAATAATAATAATAATAATAATAATACAGAGGCCCATAAAAGATGTGTATGAAATATGTAGCAGTAACTCCTTTGTGTACATAGTGAAAGTCCAACTCTTTATTTCTATGTCTAGCATGAGGTATGACTGCAGATTTTATGTACGTTGAGAGGAGGGACAGATCAGTGAAAATCTGTGTAGGCACTATAGTTTAAAAATGATGCATGCATATGTATCTCTCTTATTTATCTGTTTTCTTGGGTTGCCACAGATGCCATGTATACATACTAAGTCCATTGGTGCCCTTTTACCCTTCTATATGTTGACCTGAAGAAACTTCTAGCTTAGAATTAGCTTTTTGGTATAAGAGAACATGGTAGAAGAGCTGCTTAAGCATGGCTAATTGAGTTCAATGTTTTGATAAGCTGCTTTATGATCTGGAAGTTTGGTCTTATTACTATCCCTTTTTGTTACTTTAGAATGATTTGCTGGAACAGATCACTTCTCATGCCCGCCTTCCAAGCTCAAATACTCCTGAAGACATTGTTCTCGTTGTCAGAGATTCTAAATGCCACTTGATTGATATCTATCTCTTTTTATTTAGGATTCTGTGTTATTTTTGACACAATACTTTATAGCAACACTACTTAGTGAGAAAAGCTATTGAAATAACTTACAATCCCCCAGAAGAAGCCCAAGGAGACAAGCACTGTGTAGTATTTCAAAATGCAGGCTTTTCATTTGAATTGTGTGTGTGTGTGTGTGTGTATAAGCACACATGCGTGAACATGTACGCACGCACGCACACAGAGTCCCTGTTCTGGTACCTACAGCAGTGGAAACTGCTATAGCAGCACCTATAAAAAGATGCTCATCAGACAAAAGTAATCCTGCACATGAGATAAGTTGCAGCAATTTGCAGAAGAGATATTATATTTTGGAATAAGATAAGAGATTAAATGTTAAAACATCCAATTTGACAACAGCAGTTTCAGTATTACATAGTGAGAAGTTGCATTCGAATGAACTAGAAGTAATTTAATGTAAATATTTTAACTAAATAGATTAATTGGATCTGGGAGGCGAAAGTGCTGGAACTGGGCCACAGAGCACTGTGCAACTAGCTCACATCATTTGGGCAAGCAAGATCCTGCCTGGGAAATGCATGTCTTTGTAAAACAACCAGTTTTCTATTATTATAATAGCTAGCTATTATCCTAAAACATAGACTGAAGAAACTTAGCAGATCTCCTCATGGATGGCACAGTTCTGGAGATAATTCCATTATGAACACACCCAACCCCATGTGATTTCTGAAGCTAAGCAGTGTCAGACCTGGTTAATATTTGGATTGGAAACAACTGGGGGATACCAGAGATCTCTAAGTAGAACTAGGAAAGAATACTACCTGAAATCTTGGACAGCTGCTGCTAGTCATGTTGACAATACTGGGCTAGAGAACTAATGGTCTGGCATAGTATGAGGCAGCTTCCCTTGTTCCTATGGCACCACAATTGAAAAGACCCTGTCTCTTACATCTGTTCATCTAATCTTGTAACAACAACACGGCAAAAAACAAGGCCTCTAATTATGTTTAAGTGCTGGCAGATTCATGTATGCAAAGGGAGCTTTTAAAGTGATATCAGACTACTAAGTGCTTAAAAATTAGTACATGCTTTTAAATTGAGCCTGAAAACAAATAGGTAACCACTGTGGCTAGAATATGATCAGAGCTGTGGTCAGTATTCTCAGTCCTACCAATGTCCTCAGTTCTTCCGAATACCTGATCATAGGAAAAACAGCAAGAAAGGGCTTTTGCCTTCATGTCATGTTTGCAGGCTTCACAAAGTCATTTTTTTTACTGCTGTGGAAAACAGGATACCAGATTAGGTAAGTCTTGATAATATTCAAAAGACTGTTCTTATATATCTGTGTTTTAAGGGAGATGGCAGAGATTGGTCCTACAGCCTTATGCGGGCATTATTTCCAAACATTGCTCCCAAGTCTTGATCTCTTCTGCTATGACTAACAGTGGCGGGAAAGCATTTAGCACAGCTCCCATCCCCATCCTGCTCAGTAATATAGGAAATCTGAGGTAACAATGGCTAAATGCACGTAACATCTCTTTCTTATCATAGTGTTCCTCCAGTTCTCAAGAGACAAAAAAATGATGCAGAAAGGAACCCATGACATGGAGTTTTCCCATTTGTCCTTGGATGTCTCACATTACCAGATAAAGTAGGAAAGAGCTCTGCTACAATGGATTATCTTTGAAAAATATTTGGAAAGTTCTACTTTTCTGGAATCTTGAGGCTAAACTGTTCCCTGAGGTCCACATGTGATTCCTCTGCTGAGACAGCTTCTGTCACTACTGGGCACAATTCAAAGTCCTGGTTATTGCCTCTAAAGTGTCAAGTACAAGTTAGGAACAAGCTAGTTGAAAGACTATATTCTTCATGCCCAGATTTTAAGACCCTTTGGGACATTGTTCTCTTGGTCTTGTTTATTTTGGAAGTATGGCGGAAATTATATAAAAATGAGAGCTTTTCCCTCTCAGCCTTGCAGCTCCCTACTGATGGGCGAGTCTAGCCTGACCCCGTCTCTGCAGAAAAATACTATTAAAATAGGTCTTTGGGATCTAAGTTTGATTGAAGGGATCTGATATTGTTTTTATTGATGTCTTTTAATTAAGTTTTAATCTACTCTGTTGTAATTTCTCTTCATTTTAATTTTATTCCTATTAGCCCCTGTCAGTTTCATTTTTGTCAGAAAGGCAGGTTATTAAATAAATAAGTACATACATACCGGTACATCCATCCATCCATCCATACATACATACACACTTCTAGAAGTGAATCCTTGAAGGAGGCCTATCCATCCTGGATAAAATTTGTATGAGTGGATAAGCAAATCATGATGCTATCATCTCACTCATTCTAAGATTTCCAAAATGTTCCTTGGCGCTCCACTTAAACTTGGTGGTGAGAAAAGATCTCTCTGAAAACTCCTTTTGTTGTGTAACTTATGGGTTCCTAATATTTTGTGAGAGGAGACTTTTTTAAATTAAAGTTTTATAAAAAATAGGAAAAGAACAACACATAATTACAAAAACACAAAGTAACACACACAGCATACGATGATATACAAAATGAAGACTGCATGCAAAATACAATTACTTCATTTTTTAAAAGAAAAATATGATAAATCATTATTGGTGTAAAATGTTGTAAATATCCCAATTCACACTGTGTCAAGGGACATCAATGTTCAAGAAGCCACAAACTTCTCACAATGCTTTTTACATCTTCAGTTGAGGCAGAGTAAGTCCTACTTCACCAATCTCCTTTATTTATTGTCAGGTTGCTGGGGAAGGAGAGACCATGCTGAGGTCTCAACGTGATATACAACACATAAAAACTAGATAAAACATTCTTTAAAAATAAATTTTAAAAAATTAAACAACTTTTAAAAATAAATTTAAAACCCTCCCAAAAGCCAACTGTAAATTTAGTGACTAAAGGCCATAGAGAACAACATTGTTTTAGCTGTAAGCCAGAGTTCCCTGGTTATGGAGATCAACAACTAAAGTGCCACTATTGAAAAAGCTCTGTCTTGTATATTCATCAGCTGGGCCTGTATTGACAGGACAACTGGGCTTCTATTGAGACTTTCAAATTCTGGGTGGGCTCATATGGGACAACGTGCTTTTCAGATATCCTCTTCACAAGTCATTTAGGCTCCAAGGCTATAAATCGCTAGAAGTACACATGGTCTGTCTGGAGAAGATCCCAAGTTCCAAGCTGTGTTTCAGTGGCAAAGTAAAGGTGCTCATCATGATCGTCCTCACAAGCATGTTCCCAAGGAGAGTCCAGAAATGCAATTACCTGCATTGATCCTGTCTATGTGTATTATATGAACTTTTAGGTCTTTTGTAAGGCTAATACGTCTTAATTAAACATTCAAGACCAAGCCACCCCACAATACTTTGCATTAGAACAGGCATGGCTCTTAATGATATATTGTTGCAAGGAAAATCAATCCCAACTGCCTCCCCTCAATTGCATTCCTCAGCTGTTATGAGGATTGCAACTAACCTCAGGGAAAAGCCTAACTTTGGTTGGATTGGGTCCATTATTAGCATAAAACAGAAAAGTATATTTCTTTTATTAAGAGCGGGTGAGAACTGAACATGCTAAATATATTATATATCCTGCTAGATGTTCATTAAGTTTTGGAAAACCAGGGCCTGTGTCTGAGAGCAAAGAACAGTTAAAATTTAATATTCAATTTAAATATTTGATTTTACCATTATTGGTCGTCACTGCCCAAAGGGTTTGCCCAAAAGGTATGTCTCCAAAAAAATCAAACAAGCTACAACCCTTCTTATGTGTCTGGCCCATGGGACCTCATATCTGAATAAGATAAACAGCCCACATTATATTTTGATCTGCATTTTTATGCAAAGACCTTTAGATGGAGGTGCATGGTCAGCTAGCTCTCCTTTTAGTCATTAAGGCTAGGATCTTTGTTTCCTATAAAATCACTCTTCATTTACATTCTAGGTGGCTCCAGGTAAAGGAAAGCTGTGCATGTTGTTATAAAAACATTAGAGTAAAGAAAACTACAGAAATCTGCTTGAGTGTAATGCACACGTGGAAGCTGGGCGCATGGATAACAATAAAATAATGGACATAAAAAGTACAGTTGGCCCTCCATATTTTGTGGGTTTCACTTTCACAGATTTGATTATTTGCAAATTTCTCCAACCCCTGCCTCCCCACCTCAGGCACTTCTTTTTCAGGGGAATCTTCCCTCTGATCAAGCAGCGCAGTCCTTTTAAAACCCACCTCTGGTCCTCCTCCTCATCCATCAGCTGCTGCCTGGCCAGCTAAGGACACCTTGTAATCCAATTTCTCAGTACCACGAACCTTCTCCCAGTGCCCCCCGCAGACCCAAGGAAGGAGATGAGTGAGAGAAAGGAAGTATAGGGCCATCATGCTGACCAGCCCCTCTTCCCTCTCCTTTCCTTCATGTGGTTTGGACACTGGGTGTCTGGTTCTCCCCACCATGCCTCAGCACCTTTCCCACAAGCATACGTGGAGGGCAACTTTAAGTTAATAGGCAATCCAGGGAAATTCATAGTCTGCTATCACTATGGAATACAGAAGATACTGATGCTGTGGTCAGGACTGAAATGGCCATCAGTCTTTTGATTGTTTTTTTATATTTAGTAAGTTGAATGAGCACAAGATGAGCAGGACAATCTAAACTTTTCCTTGCAAGTCAATGGATGAGAAGAGTGACATGGATTATATAATCAAAGGGAGGGCGGGCAATTTTGGCGCTTCTTCCACACCAGAATGGGACAGAGAGGCAAAAAAAAAAAAAAGTGCAAGTGATCATGTAGCTTCTTCTGGTTTTGCTTTTTGCTTTACCTGGGGGGCTTTTGTTGGCCTGGGGAAGGCCACAACCTTGGCAGTTGCAAAGCTTCCACTCCTATGGCCTCTAAGAACAGCAAAACTCAATTTTTTAAAAACCAGAAGTAATTAATTAATTAATTTGTTTGTTTGTTTGTTTGTTTGTTTGGGGCAGAGGGAGTATAAATGAGGCTGCAGGCTTTATAAAAGGACTGCACTTTGCTAACTCCTGGAACTAAAATTCCCTCCTCTAGCAGGAGCTCACAGAAGAAGATTATACCTTTGTTTGGAATAGTATCTAAAAGCATAATAAATCTGAAAAGCAATATTGGGGGGATAGGCAGGGAGGAGGATATAAAGTTGTAATTCCCTTCTCTAAACCCTCTCAACATCATTCCACATATCATCTCTCCCAAGTAGAAAAGTTGCTGGCATCTTCCCTTGCTTCATCTTTTGTAAAAGTGTGAATGGAATTATGATGAGGACATGGTTGTGGAGACTTCCTCCATCTGTACTCTGCAGCCTTTTTATTTAGTGTTGAGAACAACAAATCTGGGCCTTCTTTTCTGAACTTCTGTATCTAATGGTTCTGGATAAAAATAGTCCACAGAGGATCTTCCACTAAGTTTTTTGGACCCACTGACCATGATTTGACTATGTTATGTGTTATTTTCACTTTATTCTGTTAACATTCTTTTACATTGAGTTTTTTGTCTGAACATTGATCTGTGCTTTCCAGATTTTGGGGTGAGTGGGTGGGAGATTTAATAAATTAATTAACAAATCCGTGCATCTTGCACAGACTTCTTGAGCTCGTCCTTACATACACACAATCTGTTCTGAGACGCCTCACAGAAAACTGCCTTCTACCAAATCAGTATGTTGGTTCATCTGTCTCAGCTGAAGCTGAGCTTTCAGATAGGAGCCGGCCAATCTAACATTTCATTTTCCTTTCCTTTCCGTCTTCTTTAAGTAAAAGAATGAGGCAGGAAGAGGTAGCCTGATCCAAGTCCAGCAAAGGCAAACATTTTTTTTAATCCAATTACTGTCTCTGCTTATCTTTTCTATCTGTTTGCTTTAAAGAATACTACATCCAACTACTCCAGCACTAGCCCATGCACATAATATCATCCTTTCCAACCAAGGTTATTATTGTTTGGAACACCCAAACCTTAAAAAGGGATCTGGGTAACATGCAACTTTTCTCCCACCATTTCAAATATCTATAAAATTTCTGATTTCTAGTAAAGATATCATGTTGCCTCACTTGTTCTGCTCCTTGCATATTCCTGATAAATGAAGCAATAATGTGGTAATTTATCTTCCTGAATCTGGCCTGTAATAGAAAGTTCAAACAAAACACATTTAATACCATAAAAATAAGTTTGAAATAAAAGTTTTTTTTAAAAAAACTTGTGTATTATAGTGACCTACAAAATGCAGTAATGTGGTAAATGTTGATTCCAGTTTGTTTTATGCTCCTGAAAAGAATTGTCCTACCATAATATGACTAAAGATGTGAACACAGAGCTTTCTTAATAGTTTCACCAGTGAAATTTTACTGTACAGTCATCATTAAAAATGGCTTTGGGACATTATTTCACACTTTCTCAAGCTTCTCAAGTTACATTTTCAACTACAACTTAACATTTTCAATTACACCTTTTCCAGTATGTGCCAATTATACAAGCAAAGAAGATGTACTCATACTCTAGTGAGAAAATGACTAGTTGTTTAAAAAAACAAATATCCAAACTTTCTGCATGTTGAGTTGCATCCAAACTGTTTGGGAGATGGATGGGTCAAACTTAGTCAAGCATAGAGTAAACCCACAGAAATCAGTGGGATTTGTTGGTCCCAACTAAACTAAGCTTCACTGATTGCTGTGTTGTTGTGTGCCTTCAAGTCATTTCTGATATGGCAACCCTAAGGTGAACCTGCCATGGGATTTTCTTTGTAGAATTTGTTCAGAGAGGGTTTGCCCTTCCTCTGAGGCTGAGACAGTGTGACTTGTCCAAGGCCACCCAGTGACTTTTTATGGCTGAGCAGGGATCTGACACTTGGTCTTCCAGTATCCTAGTTCAATACTCAAATCACAACACCACACTGGCTCTCATTACAGTGGATCTATTCTAGGTCTGACAAAGGGCTCATCCAGGCTGGCTAAACACCTTGGAATTTGGCAGGTGTTGCACCTGTACTTGTCAGGATTTTTTAAAGTATTCATACAAGGTGCCTCCTGTTTCAATCTGTTTCTCATCAACTGCTAGGAATAGCCATAGCTTTTTAGACCCAGAGTATGGGCTAGATTTCTTTTTCTATCTGGGGAGTTTTTGTTACAGACAGGGGTAAATCCCTATGTTTGTATGCACTGTCTTGGTTCCTGCTGTACTTCTGGGCAGTACCGCTGATGACTTATTAAATGGCAGGTGTGAACCATGTCACAGCGGGTTTCTATGACCACCTTTTCCTCATTACATTTCTGCTTACTGAATGGAATATTTTTGTTTGTTTTTTGTTTTTTCTTTCTTTGAGCATAACAAAAAAAAAACCCTAAAAACATTAAATGAATTAAATAGGGAACATGGATTGTGGGAGAAGAGCATAGGGAAAGTATTAACTTCACAAAGGACAAGATGGGGAAAGAAGGAAACAGCACTCACACCACACTTAACCACATGTCAAGTAAGCAAAAAAGAGTGGACAAAATCACATTATGTTTATGATCTGATCTGTTACCAGGTGTAAAATCCAGAAATGAAATAGTCTTACATTTACTGGACCTGTTAGCCTATCTGGAGGAATCCTAAATCTAGATCCAACCCCGGAGCTTCCAAGTAACTAAATTATTTTTTGTATTTGCTGTTAATATTTATCTATATCCAAGAACAGTACCATTTAGGAAGAGCAATGGGAAATATCCTTTCCCCTTTTATGTTCACTTGTCTCAGAAATACTCTTATTTCTAGCAAACTAAATTGTGCAGTATACACTGTACTCCTTATATAGTACACTGTGACTACTTTAGGAAAGTAGATGGATTACATGTGAAGTATACGTGATGAATGCATATTTTTCTCACTTCTGGTTTTCCAGATGTTGTTGGACTGCAAATCCCATGATTCGTCACCATTAGCTATGTAGACTAGAGCTAATGTGGAACCCCACATGTTGTCCATGCCTGGCTGAAATAAAGTGGTGATTTTTTTTTTTTAGCTTCTCTTGAAAATATTGCTGTAAGCCCTGTTCAAATGTTAGTCAGGTCAGGAAAATAAACATACAAGTACAGTGAGCCCTCCAGATTTGCAGGGGTTCAGTTTCAGGACCTCCCATGGATGCCAAAACACACGTATCATGTTTTTAAATAGTGGTGATGCAAGCAAGGATGCACCAGTGCATCTGTGTTCACATCACTGCCATTTTATATATAGGAAGTGACAATACGTGATCAGTGTAAATTTCAGATCCAAAACCTGTAGATCTGAAGGGTCCACTGTATAAAGAACAACTCCATATCCTCTCCTCACATAGAAACTGACTTTTTGAAGAAGAAAAAGGACAGAAGGTGCTCCATGAAATTCAGAACCTAATTTTTCAACATTCTGGATTATGTGGAGTATTCTGGATTATGTGGAAAGTCTCTTTATCATTCAGTAGTATTAAACAAAGTGTTTAAACAAATATTTTTTGGAATTCACTGTTTTTATGCAGTATGCATCTTAAAAGTATACACATGTGGCCTTTGAACTTTGTTAAAAATCTATCCCCCACTGCAATATCTTTGGGCTCTTACTGAACTTTGAGATGGTTTCTATTGAATGAAAAAGGACTACTTATGTGCATAAGGCAACATTTTCAAATAAACTGGCAGCTTACAGCACTCTGATCAAGCACCTTTTCCTAAGATACCACCGCACTAATCACAGGAAATATTCCAACTGATGTCCCACAGCAGTGCGATATCATGTTATGTCAACTGGAAGGGTTAGCAGAAAGTGAAATAATCTGAATAGTTGGACTTGCTGGATTAAATAAGCGATCATGGTAGAGTAGAAGACCACATGATTTGCACAGGTGCCATTTCCCTCCAGATATTGATCATCTACTACTACTCCTTTGATTGCTCTTTTCTGGATGGAATTGATGGGAACTGGAGAGGCAGAGGTTCCCTGCAACTATCTTAAACCCAAGTATATTCATGTGTAGAATGGTAAGGATGTAAGAAGACCCCTGTTGCATCCAGCCAAAGATCTAACCTAGTATCCTCCTTTCCACAATGGTTGGAAGCCCGCAAGAAGGCATTAATACATAATAATTGGCAGGCTGTTTGTTAGTCCCAAGTAGAACAGACCTATCCAATCAATGGTTGAATAATGAGTCAACACATAGATAAATCTAATAGCTTAAATGAGCCTGTGCTAGTCAGGACTAAAACAGGATTTATACCAATATGAAAGGGATGACATAGAATTATATTTGTTTAAGTTTACAAGAAGTATGGCTTATAAAATCAATTTACAAAGACTTTCAGATAATGCACATTCATGATAGGGGTTCTTTAGTTAGTATTTGCGTTTCAGCATATGATTTTTCTCTTGGTCTTCAGTTAAAGGCATTTTCTTTTAGTAGTGTCACAGCTCAAAACTGGGGGAAAAAATAAACACACTCAAAAAAGCCAACACTCAGTTCCAGCAATCTGTCCTGAGATGCCTTTGTTTCCCAAGCCACTTCCATGAAGACTTCCCCATAGCTGAGCTGTGTACATTTTTCTTCCAGTCACTCTCCATGCTTTACTCATACCTGTCAAGAAATAAAAATAAAAAAGCACAGTGCGGTCACACACCAAGGCACAAGTCACAGGACAAGTAGCACAAGCAATCTTCATATGTCATTTTGGGAGAGAAAGAAGAAAAGGTGTCCCATTTCCTTTTTTCTAAACGTACTGCATGATAACAATGCCACAGATATCTGTATTTCAGTGGTGTGACAACAAGAAACAAAACATTGCCATTCCTATTAACTGGGTTTTTTTGCATTAATAAATTAAACAGCCATCTTTAAATCACATTGTAGGCAACCCATATTATTACTACATAATAAACCATCTTGATTAGAGAACGAGCCCACACATGTTTTGTTGTTTTGTATGCCTTTAAGTCATTTCCAAGTTATGGTGACACTAAGATGAACCTATCATGGGGTTTTCGTGACAAGATTATTTCAGAAGTGGTTTGCCTTTGCCTTCCTCTGAGGCTAAGAGACTGTGACTTGCCCATAGTAACCCAGTGGGTTTCCGTGGACAAGCAGGGATTCAAATCCTGTTCTCCACAGTCCTAGTGCAGCATTATATCACTATACCGCACTGGCTCCCACTCATATTTAGCTGTTGAAAAAGAAGCAGAATCTGATTCACTAAAATAACATGTATACATACCTTTCCTATATATAGATAAAACTTAAATATTCAAAAAAGAACAATGAACCTCACTCTGATTTAGGATAGTCATTGTTGTTGTGCGCCTTCAAGTTGTTTCCAACTTACGGCAACCCTAAGGCAAACCTATCATGGGGTTTTTTAGGCTGAGAGTGTGCGACGTGCCCAAGGTCACCCAGTGGATTTCCATGGCCGAGTGGGGAATCAAATCCTGGTCTCCAGGGTCATAGTACAATGCTCAAACAACTACACTACATTGGCTTAATTTAGGATAGTACAAAACATGACTCCATTACCTTTCTTGAAATATATTGAAGGAAGACAGGTGTACAGGAGAGAATAATATCTATAGCTGTAAGTCTGTTTATGCCCTAGATTTTTCCTACTGAATTAACAGTCCAGCAGTTAAATATTGAGTGTTTCCCTTTATATATGCTTGCATAAACATGTTTTCCTTATGTATGAATGCCTCACCTAGAAATCCTAGTCATAGGTCTACAGAAGAGTTTAGGCCCAACTAAAGTAGATCCATTGAAGTGAATGGAACTTGTTAATTACTAACCAGGGTGTGATTCCCCATTTAACCATGGAAACCCACTGGATGGCTTTGGACATGTCACATACTCTCAGCCCCAGAAAACCTCATGTTCACCTTAGTGCTGCCAGAAGTTGGAAACAACTTGAAGGCACACAACAAGAATAAGTTGCATATACTTAATTAATTGCAATGGATCTTCACTATGTGGGACTAAAATGGAATTTAATCCACTTTACATTTGATTTATTGAATATGTATCTACCCAAAATGTATATCAGTCCTACACTTAATGTTAACTGCTGCTGAAATGCAAGTGTAAGTAGTGCTTTGCTGTTCTTTCCACTTTTTATTAAAAGCCTTAAAATTCCCCCCTTCTTCCCAAATCACATGCTTTGCAATGGACCTGTGTGGTTGAATGATGAGTCCATTCCTTCACTCTTTAGCAAATGGCTGTAATATTCTCCCCAGCACAGACAAAAGACATTGTAACTAGTTAGATGAAGATTTGCTTGCAATGTTCATAGCATGAGCACACTGTCTTACGGACCCCTCTGTACTGGGACTCTTTTTGGGAAAGGATTTTCAGCTTTTTGTTTCAGTTAAGAAATAGTGAAATCAGCATTTACCAGAGAGAATGAATCAAATTTCTGTATACAGTTCAGGAAGAAATGTGTGTGAATTTTGAAAGAATTCATTCCCAGTTTTGATAGAAATGTTACTGTAGTATACTGTCCTCTAAAATATTGTTCCCTAGTTCATGAAAGCTAAGCTAATGTGAGTGCTTCTAAACTGAAGTGGAAAGGTAGAGCATTAGAAAATAGTTCAGTAGATTATGTGTGCTCTGTTGGTACCCAAGGCCAAGCTCGGTAGGTGGGGCAAGAGTAGAAATGCTTCACAGCTTAGAGGGGCACAATATATTTTTGGAGTTCCAGAGGTCCATAATGTACCATTACTGCTGCCATTTTGGGAAATCAGAAGTGACATCATATAATGAAGCCTTTCATCTGCTGTTTCAAGGTGCTGGGAGACAGATTTTTAATGCCTAATCTTTCAAAGTGAAGTGTTTGTCAGACTTTTTTTTTTTTTGGTGGAGTGCTGGGGAGGGGTATTGGAGATTAAAGTGCCACATTGCATCTTCCCACCCCAGGCTGCATGTGGCTCAGGGGCCACATGATTACCATTCCCTGCCCTTGGGTTTATTTTTCTTCTTCGTATTCAATTCTCTCTTGATCCTTTCACCGAGGAAAAGCTAAGACCCCAATCTGGATGTTTGTTGAGCCCGCCAAAAGTATATATTCTAATTAATAAATAGTAGGAACAAGAAAACAATATAGACAAAGCACACAACTGATAAACTTCCCATCTCCTCCCAGCATATAGAACAGGGTTGGAAAAGAGCGGAAGGTGTGTGGACTATTTTTGACACATGCCTCCATGGGAGGCACACCAGCACTCTAGACACAACCAAGAGTGATATCAAATCTCTTTCTGTTTAGTTTTTAACTGATGGGGGCCTGTTAAACACTATGGGAGGATTAGAGGACTCTAGGGGCAAAACAGTGACAACAGTGCATCCAGAATATGGGAAATATGGAGGTGGCGCGGGCTTTAGGGGCCACAAAATGGACCCCAAAGGCCACATGCAGCCTGTAAACCCAGTCTAATAGTAAGACACCAATAAGAGTCTGTGTCCCTTGGCTTTGCTCACAGTTATCCCAAAGAGTTAAACTCATTGTCCCTTCCTCATCATCCCTTGTTTCTGCTTCCTCTTGTTTGCTCTGCAAAAAACGGGGTACAGTAAAATACTGCATCAGATTGCAGCAAAAAGGGCTCCTTTACTTCTTTCTTAGTCTGTGCAGTTTCCCCAGACCAGAAATGTATGATTCCAGCCAACAGAAATTTCAAAGCCAGATCCAGTCTGCTGATGTAGTTCATTCTGCAATGGTCTACACTGCAACCATTTCCAGCTCATGTACAAAAGCCAACCAGGCTGAGCACTGAATTGTTTTTCAGCTGATGATGGAGAATCATGGTCCACCAGATCTAAAGGCAGTAGACTAGTTTAGGGATTGCAGCACAGCCCATGTCACAATTCTGTCCTCCAACACTTCGTCACCTCCCGCCATCTACCATCAAAGGTGGCTACCCCAGTTTGCCTAACAGCAAGGCCATCTCTTGAGTCCAGTGTTATGATTATTGTAACCTAATGCAGTAGTTGAGAAGCCGAATCCCTTGGAACCACCACAACCATTTTAGCAGTTCACAGACCCCTTTGGAAACCCCCAATCTCCCCTTGAAAACTTGCTCTAAAATGGTATTCTGTACTTAAGAGACTTCAAAGACGAGCAGTTTTGTTTGTTTGAAGATTGGTGACTCTTAGAAACAAGGAGCAATTGCTAGCATGATTTTTCCAGGAAGTCAAAAAACAATTCAGGTCAACATGCGTTGCATGTTGTCCAGCCTAAATCACCATCTCTTAAAATAGCCGGAATCTTCTGTTGTAATAATATGTATGGCTTACCGTCCACATTTCACGGATGAAAACTGGGATACAAGTAGTCAATATCTGAGTTTGGTCAAGATAGCAAAAATTATTAATGAGGAAAAACACACAGTTTGCTTTTGCCCAAACCTGCAGGGAAGGGCAAGGTTCTGATCCATCCTCTCCTCTCCTTCCTGCTGAGATGGCTGCATGACCACTGCTTTGCATTTGAACTCAATTTACTGAAGTAAGCTGGCGACAATGGCGGAGGGAATGGGAGGAGGAAAGAAAAACTGGGATATTTTAAAAGCAGATAAAACACTGAGATGACATAGGATTAATCTGGACTGTCCCTGCTAAATTGGGACAGTTAGAAGGGATAATATGAGTCTTTACTCCAATTTAAATGTTACTACTGTTTAAATCATTCCCAAACCCTGCAAAGCCCTGAAAACATTTTTTTAAAATAGAAGTAGATAGAAGCTACTGCTGGTTTTCTTTTTTCCCAAATGTTTTTGGAGGTGGGGTCCCATGTGGCCCATTGAGGATCATTGAGGTCTGAAGCTGCTCACTCATAAGATGTGCACTGAAGTTGTACACTCATAATGCTTGGTGACTTTCATTTGGATTTGAGAACTATTAGTCAGTTGGTTTGATTGTGATTGCTTTTCCTTCTTCTGCATGCCTGCATTTCTGTGCACTTGTATCAGGTGTCTCTTGAATTACATCCAAGCAAGAATCTCCCCTGCCCCCATCCCCATTTAAACAGTAGTAACATTTGAACTGGAGCAAAAACAAAATCACCCACACATATTCCTACAGGAGAAGACTGTTTAAACTGTTTTCAGAGATGATGATTCAGCTTGGAGAATGTGAATGACTGGTGTTGAGATGAATTGCTTGTTGGCTTTGCTGTAAAAACTCATGCTAATGGTTGTTGTTTATCTTTAAAAGCCACCGATTATTTATCACAGTCGTGGATTTTTTGTTTTGTTTTTCTTTTTCTTTTTTATACCAGTGGTGTCACACTCTCCAAACCACTAGAATGACACTCTTTGCCATTACCTGTCAAGATTATAATTCAGGAAAGACCCATGTGAGTGTCTTGCGATATGCAGATGACTCTTACTTGGAAAAAGTCTTTGTAACTCATAAATAACATAAATGAAAACTCCACAGTTAGGAAAACAAGAGAGTTAATCTACCATATATCCGCAGTGTCAAATCATAATTTGTCAAAAAAAAAAAAGTAGGGGATAATACATGCAAGAAGTATGTAGTTAGGCTTCCTTAATGTATTTGGAAGTAAACCTTATTCACCTCATTCATTCACTCATTCATTCATTCAATGTATGGCCCATCTGTCTCCCAAGAATGGAAGTGAAGACAGCTTAAATAGAACAAACAGTTAAAACATGAAATGTGTAAATGTGTAAACACACACACACACATGATTTAAAAATACATCAATGACAACGACAACAACAATACAGCATCCAACCCGGTTAAAATCCTCATCTGCAGAAAGTAAGGTCAGTTGTCTAATGTCCACCTGAACATTTCCTGCCACTAGTGAGATAAGGGCAGATTCCATACAGCCTCCCTCAGAAAATGTCCATTGAAAGACACTTTTCTCACATGCTTCAGAAAGTGGTTAGACCAAGAGCTCTCTAGGCCCAGAAAGACTCCAGTAGAAGAATATAGGTCTTCAGGTAGCTTGGACCCAAGTCATATAGGGATCACTGCTCAGCTATTTCAGACCTGCCCTAAATCCGATTTATTGTACACTTGTTATTCTCTTTTACAGGATACCTGTGGAATACATTGTTTAAGGAGGAAAACTGTGAGGCACAAATTTACAGATCTGTACAATTGGAGGACTTGACTTAAAGCTTAACATGAAATTTCTTTTCTTGGAAGTAGCATTTTATTTGCATTTAGCAGAACATATTTTCCAGTAAAGTACAAAATTCAGCAGCAAGATAGCTAACAAGAGTACCGTATAGGTAACATTTCTGACTTATGATCACTCTAAGGCAAATGTTCGCCTCTGAGGCTGAGGTTTGTCTGTGAGGCTGAGAGAGGATGACTTGCCCAAGGTGACCTTGTAGGTTTCCATGGCTGAGGCCACTTCCGCACTAGGCTGTTTTAGCGCTATGGTTCCATTTTTAACTTCCTATGGAATCCTGGGGTTTGCAGTTTTTGGAGGGGCCAGCTGTCCCCTCCTGAAACTGCAAACCCCAGGATTCCATAGGAGGTTGAAAGTGGAATCATAGCGCTATAACGGCCTAGTGCGGAAGTGGCCTGAGAAGGGATTTGAACACCATTCTTCAGAGTCACAGTCCAACACTCAGATCACTACTCCATGCTGGCTCTCTGGGTAACTATAAACACTTTTAAATCATAAATCTATCAAAAATTGTGTAAAACCAAAGAAAAAAACCGACACACCACAATTAAGGTAAATGGTATTCTCTGCTGCCAATTAAATAATAGGATCATAATTTTTCAGAAGTAAAGAATCCTGAGGCAAAGTTTTTTCTAAGTTTCATGCTTCGCTGCTACCTACAGTGCTCACTATGGAAAAAAAAGAAATCTTTCAACAATTTGTCTTGTAAGATTAAATATTAAAATAGCTTTCTGTGTACCATCAAGGCTGGCCCTACCATTAGACGTGATGAAGCAGATGATTCAGGCAACAGATTTATGTTATAAAGGCATGACAGTCCATTGCTGGTTATTCAGGCATTATTATTGTACTTTCACTGTCAGGGGCTTGTGGGAATCTATACCTCAGATTCCAAACCTGGGTGGATCACTTTGGGTATTTTGCACCATTTTTTCAGTCCAGCAAAATATCTTACATTTTCCCCTGTACCACCAACAGAGCATCCTGCCATCTGTGTCAGAGTTTCAATTCCGTTATTGAAAAAGAAAAACAAAACAGCTACCAATTAGGTGTCCTTTAGCACTGCTGACACCCAGCACAGCCCAAACAGCTGATTCTACCAAAAAAATGTTAGGTCATTTTATTTTTCAAAGGAGTATCCACTCCTCAAAGGAACCCTAAAACGAGTGACATAAGAAATAGTGGGAGTAAGTTGGTTGAATAATGAGTAATGTTTCCTTTAAAAAAAAATTTTTCCATGCTGTAGACCAGTTCAGTCCATCAGTTCTGTGTATATGAAAAACTGAGTTGTCTTGGGACTGTGGTGAGAATGTGAATGGAATAGCATCTATGCAAGAACCAGCTTTCAGCTACATATCTTCTAGCACACCAAGGTTAGTTAGATAAAAAGGATCTTCCTTAACATGAGGTAATATGTCTGAGTTTACCAAATACTTAAGGATTTCTCCAGGGAGTATACAAACTATAAGTCTTTAAGTGGAATGAAAAAGCAAAGAAAATATAACACACATGCCCTATGCTATGCAAAAGCATTACTATGTTTGTGCACATCATAGTTGCACATATTCATTTCAATGGATCCTGTATGAAAGATTTGCCCAGGGGATTATGCCCAGGGTTATTAAATCTGTCCTTTGTTAGCCTCTACTGCAGGAATGCAAAATAAACTGTCTGTCTGATCAAGAGGAAAGGTATCCAAATGGAAGTTTTACTGCTCATCATGCAGTACGCATTGCTCTCCAATATTGTTCAAACCACAGGATTTCTTCACAAGAAACAGACATTAGAAATAGACAATGGAGACATAATATGAAAAGAAAAATAACCAAGTCTTTAATCATTGCTGCACATGGAGCATTGGTATGCCTAGAATGTTTTAGAATAGATATGTACATTTTTCTGCCCATCAAACACTTAATAAAAGATGGCTCCTCTAGGCAATTTGCAAACTATAGTATCATCTAGATATATGTCAGTGTAAATCAAGAACCTTCCATTCACAGTTTTTTCTAAACAAGTACAGCATAATCTTTCCTACCCTTGTTTCTGTCAAAGCCTCATAAATCTATCACAGTATGCTGTCTTCTCAGAATGCAGCCAAAATCACAAATATTTTTAAGATATGGTAAAAATACGCATTCAGCAAAGCAATCATCCTAGGAAGAGCAGGTAATTTTCTCCACCTGAGTTATATATTTCACTATAACATAGCTTTAATAGACATCAACTAATCATGTTTAGAGTCTAGTTCTTTATCATTTCACTTTACTTATAAACCATTCTTTGCACTGACCCTAATCTGTATGGTGAAAATACACAAGACTTCCCTATAAATAGTTAACTATACAAGTTCCCTCCACCCTGGATATCTAGGATGGGACTAGTTGGACAAGACATAACTATCATTTTGCCAGTTTTAAGATGCTACTCATTAATTTCTTTTATCTAAGCCATCCAGTTCCATCAGCTAAATAAGGAACCCCCAAAGCATGCTTTAGGTCTTTTGAAATCTTCCTGTAGTCTCTCTTTGAGTTTTAATCTCTTTAAATCTAAGGTTGTATAAAGAATTTAGAATATGAGGTATCAGTTCTCTTGGATGTATAGTTTATAGTTCTGTATTTATTGAATGCATCCATGGGCTCCCTTAGGATGTGAAATATATGGAAATATATGTGCATCGCTAAAGAAAGGCCTAAATTTATTCTTTCCCCACATCATGCTCTTCTTTGCAGGCGAGGCTTTTAATTCAACACAGAGCTAGAATGAGATGGAGCCAATTTCTTGGTCTATATGTGTGACAAATGCTAAAAGTGGCACTAGATTAACAAATTAGTTGAAGTGTAGATCTTAAAAGATTTTTTTTAAAAAACTTTGTCTCCCCATAAATACACATGCTGTACTTGAAATGAAGCCTTCTTTATAGATGTGTAGGATGTGAGGGTCTTATATTTTACACTAATTTAAGATGGAAAAGTAATATGTGAAACAGTTAAAAAATAGTTATAAAATTTATATTGGATTGATGAATTATAGGAAAAAAAGAGAACTTGTAGTCAAGTGCTGATTCTCTTGAACGCTCTCAGGTTTAGCATTCAGTGCTTTGTTCTATTTTGGTGATTCATGATGATGAAGATGATGATGATGAGTAGCTCCCTAAATTAAAAGTGCATGTCTGTATTGGTGAGATGGTGGAGAAGAGACCATGCCCATATGCAAACATACAGACACAGAATACAGACACATGAGTCTTTATCAAAAGTTATCTTAATGGTGGCTCAAAATAAAAGGTATAGAATTTGACCTTTTGAACTGATGTGGTAATCACCTACTTGATATAATCCAGATCTAACACCAAGAAAATGAAACCATCCTTGACAACAGAATCATTCACACTATAAAATTATTTGTCTGTAAGTGGTTATACTTTATAATTGCTACATATGCACATATTAATTTTCTGTTTACATAGATGCATTTTATATGTCCTTGCTTTTAAGATCCCAGTCATTTAGCTTAGAAAGCTTTTTCAGCATATGCTTGGTATTACCTCATCCATGGAGCTTTTAGAAGCATGTCATAGCTCACCTGTTTTGCTTTTGCCTAAATTACGTAAAAATAATAGCATTCTTTACTATGTACATTCCTACTTTCTGAATCCTAACATGATACCCATGTTTAAAATTCAAGTGGAGCCATATTGAGGTTGTATGTCTCAGTCACCCGATCTCCCCTTCACATATCTGTTCATGTTGACAGAGTATGTCATAATACATCAACACAAAAATCAGCACAGAAGAACAAAAAATTCATCACCTGACAGCAAGGGGAAAACTGATTTCCACTATTAAATTAATAGAAATATACCATTACTTCAGTATCAACGAGGACACTAGGGTTAAAATAATTCATGGTGTTACTATTCTGCAGGAGAATCCATTTTGTCTGTCTGAAATAATATTTATATGTAAAATGTAAGTGCCAAGAGCCAAGGAAAGATACAGCACCAGCTTCCACTTTGTGTCTACCATGGTTGCAAAACATTCATTTCCCCAAAAGAAACTTGGGCGGGGACCTCAATCTCACAAAATTCTTTGGCAGCGGGGATGTATTGTTTTACTAGTTCAGAAAAAGTCTGATCTTAAGAAGCTTTGACTTTGGCAACTCATTCAAAACTTAAGCAAAGTCTAAACAGATTACCCTCCCACTCTCCAAAAATCTTTCTTTTTCATTGGCAGAGATAAGAGTTTTTAATATACCATCCTGAGCCTTGGTGTTTCAGCAGGAATTTAACAATACCTGGAATAAAAAATGTCTTTTGCAGCCTGGGGCAACAGCTGCCACTTATGCATTAATTCTGCCCCTGTTTGAACACTCTCCAACATATGCACTTCTCTTTTGTCTGTTATCTTAGAGTTGTGTTATTCCCAAATATTGACATCATCTACTTTTATCAGTACTAACTGCTCTGAAGCTTCCTAGTCTCATGCTCAGCTCTATTTCTTTCTATTGATTATCCTCCTCACTCCAGCAGGTACCTAGCCGGAGATGCTGTCTTGAGAAACAGCTTCCAATGACTTTATACGCACAATTTACACGGAATTGTTTAAAGAAGATATTAGCCTCAATACAAATCGGTGAACCTTGTTTAGTCAATACTGCACAATTCAGCTGTTGGCACCCTGTCACATGTTAGTCTTTAAAGTCAACTACCATACCCAATCTGCACATTAGCCATAGTATTTAGTTTCATATTAAAATGAGGTGAGGTTTTGTTTTGTTTTTTACTTGACTTTTGGTTTAAATCTCCTCAGTGCCCTTTTTACATCACCTCTCTGAGCCATATGATAGTAATATAATTTTAAGTATAAAAACCTGAGATTAAATGCTTGATTTTTGACAGTGTCTTTAAATATAATAAATTCAAAGGGAAATACTGTTAGGTTAAAATGGAGTGTTTTTCATTAAGTCCAATCAAATGGTAGACAACAAAGGATCTTTTATTTGAGAATATGAAGTGAAAATGAAAACCAGAAAACCTTTACTAAGAAAAGGTCCGGCTAAATTATGTTGTAAGGAGCTCTCCAGAGTGAACCTTGTTGTTTCGCTAAAAGTGAATTAAACTAAGATGCATTATAGAGGGAATACTATACCAGCAGGCAAACCTTAGTGTTTCATGGAAATGAATATAAGGCCCCAAATTCATTCAGCTTAGAGGGGGGAAATGTAAAGGTTATATACGAAAATAAATACTGCAGCATCGAGTCTGCTCCATTTTAATAAGGAGAAGGTTTGGAGATGAACATATCCACTCTTCTGTCTTAAAGCAATCCTATACTATTGTGAGTCCACCCCCAACTTACTCTCTCTTTTATTTGTCAAAAGTACTACTGCATGAACATAGTATTAGACAAAATACAGCTGCAATTATCTAAAAATAATTGTCCCATGTGTGCTCAAATTATATATTGTTGTAACATATGTGGAATTTTTAAGCATTTTAGCTAGATTCAGGGTCCTGGAAATAAACTGCACCACGTTTAATGGCTTATTTTTACTGACTTGTAGGCTCATCTGAACAGGAATGAAAAAGTGTTACTATTATAGTTTTGAAATACAAATGCATCTTATGCCCTTTATTTATGGGGGGATCCTACACATCTCCTCCCCGATGTAATATTTTCAAAAGACAAGACCAATGTGTGCAAGATGTCAAAATTACAAGTCTGATCTATTTTCAAGGAAGGATGAAGAATTTTGGAATCTGGCGAACAAAGAAAATGAACTCTTTGAGCAGAATGGAAACTGTTTTAGATATTGATTTTAAATATGTTACAGTTACTTTTTTTTTTTTTACACTGTGTCATGCTAAGTTATAAACACAGCAGTTGCTAAGAATATTTCTTTAAAAGTCTGTGTGTTTGATGGTACACTCACACACTCATAGAAACACACCTGGCAAAGGTGTTTGTTTAAATATAAAAGATGCATTTTTATAGGGGTTCTTTCTTCTTGCTCTTCTTCTAAAGATCTCAGGAAGGAGACACAATTCTAGACCCCAGGTAGCAGAGACATGCTAAAAGATGACCAGCCTAGCCTCTCTCTCTCTCTCTCTCTCTCTCTCTCTCTCTCACACACACACATTTATCCAGCTTCCTGACACTAGTCGAATAGCCTTATCCCCTCACTAAGATTCCACTGAGAACAATTCACATATGAAAGGGAAAAATATGCAGGCAGGACTGAAATAACTGCATATTCAAGCAGCAAAAAAGACAGGTGTGGTATGGGAATTTCTTGTCCTTGTAGCTGCTGCTGTTCATGTTTATGTTACTTTAAAAGGCTGAAGTCTATTTTCAATTAATTGAAAATATGTTATTGTAAATATATAATTGGCAGCAGAAATCTGACAGACATTATTCTTTCCATTCCTGTAGGTAGCTTCGTTGGCTTATTTATTTATTTATTTATTTATTTGCTGGGGGGGTATTATGTTCTTCAGTTTATTATGCTAATCTATGTGCTTATATCTATCAAATACTGTTTCAATTACAGGTTCATATGTCATTTTAAATACTAATGGTTATGTTTGTTTATTTTGTTGAGTCCAGAACAAAAGCATTGTAATTTTGATTGTGCTACTATAATAGCTGCAAAAGAAACCTAAAGGTCCAATCATATTTATGATTATTTTTTTTTGCTATATTCCTACTGTTTTTAACTCAAGAATTCAGCCCAATCTGTGAATATCTTCCATTCAATGGTACCTAAATCTGATTAATTGTGGCTGGATCATTATCATAATAATACCAATGATGCTATATGTTTGATATGCTATATGAGACTGCATTTTTGAAAACCATAAATGTATATAATCAATGACACACAATTATATACAGTATCAGTAGATACTGGCCTTGCAAAAGTAGAAGACAGCATGCATGAGCTTATAACTTTGTGTAAGATTAACATTTTCTGAAATTATTAAAATTTTCTATCAATGTTATCTTGCCTATTTTTATTATAAAATGGTATAATGCAGCAAAAAAAGGCATTCTGCATTTGGTACCATTTAAAGCAGCATCAGGTTATGGCATGCTGTAATTAATCTTTATGGATGTGAAAATGCTTAAAAAAGAAAAAACTGCAGCTTGAAGCTGTTTAATATTATTGGTGATACTATGAGCAGCTTCTTTTTAAACAATCAAAACATAATTTCATTTTCTTTAAAATCCATATGGCCTCCATAAAATTGAAATGTTCCCTAAGGACAAATGTCTCAAAATAAGGTGTTTTTAAAGAATAAATATTGGTGAATAAACTAGGAATGAATTTACCTAGTTTTCTTGTTTAATGTTAGGTTTCTTATATATGTTTGAAGGAAGAAAATTGCCCAAATTAGTGGAGATTTGCCAGACAACTTCTGCATTATCAAAATATGATTATCTGAGTTGTTTATTAGCATGGTGCTGTTAGTTCTCTTAGCTTACTAGGTTTTGAAAAGGGGGGGTTGATTTTATTAAGATTACACATTTTATATCAGGTATGGGTATCTATAATGTAGACGTGTGCCAGTCAGATGTCAGTGCGTCAAATTCCCTCAAGAAAATAGAAAGGGATATCTAAACTTGCCTGCTAATGTGGCCAACTTCCAGAAAGCCATATTATTAAATACCATTTATGTCCTCAAGGTTTGCATCAACTGAGAAAAATATCATATTGTTTATGATATATCTAAAGCCAAATTAGGTATAAAACAGTCTAAATGGTTTCCTGCTCTCTTTAATCAGTCTCCATAGATGTTCATACAGTGCACAGAATAGGGTGAAGCTATTAAAGGAACTGTAATTGCCTTCCTGAAGTAATAATATATCTGATACAAATGTCAATATAACCCTCAAGAATTTGCAGGTTCTGTGCCAATTGCAGCGATTCGGTTTTACAGCATGACCTTACACATGTTTACTTGGAAGAAAGTTTCCTTCATTTCAATTGTACTTACTGATGGGTAAGTACACTTAGGATTATATCTATAGGATATTATGTATGCATAAATATTTGCTTGTAGCTGCATATAGGATATCATATTCTTGTTTTTACAGTAATGTGTGTGTGCATAGGGAGGAAAAAGAAAGTCACATACAATAATGAAAAAATTTGATAGTCACGGCCATCCTTGGCCCCAAGAATAAAATGTACAAATAGCCAAATACTATGCATGTTTACATGGACATACATTTCACCATGATCAAAAAAATTTGCACAGGATTGCAGTCAAAAGGGATACTAGATGACAGTACTTTAATAATTTGGATCTCTATGTGGAAGGAAACTGTATTGTTTTGTTATACAAGAGAAATCCCAACTGTGACTATTGAAATTAGTAAAGGGAGCCCCTAAGTCTGCATCTAATGTAAACAAATTTTGTTTGTACCCAATGCCTAGTCATGGATCTATTTTAGTCTGAGATGTGCCATGTGGTGTGTGTGTGTGTGTGTGTGTGTGTGTGTGTGTGTTAAATGAACCGACTGCTGTCATGTCTCCAGATCACTGTTTGTCAGCACCAGACCACTATAAACATTCCCATATGGGACTAAATAGTTGTGTAAGGAACAAAGAGGGTTGTGCGTGGTGAAAGTACCAACTACTTCTCCATGGGTTCATAATTCACACCTCCTCTGTAGTAACTAACAATTAGCTGAGTGGCTAAAATGTAGAAAGGAATTTTCATAACTTTCTACATCAAAGTGTACATTTTGTATTGGGACTCATACACTGACAACAATATGTAAGTTTGCCCTCTTCCTTAACAGAAGAAATACTGCTCTTCTGCTCATAGCTCTAATGTTACGATACTTGTACTTACGCTGTAGTGACTGATCAAAAAAGTGGCTGGCAGATTAATATTTGTGAAATTCATTTTTATGAATTACACCAGAAGAAAAGAAATACACATTGCCAGTTTTTCACCTGTTGTTGACATCTATCACATGATACTTTGGCCATTTGAAATGTACATCATGTGTTGACTCTTTATGACAGTTATTTCAACATGCACAAGTAGTACCTATCAACAGGATGAAAGCCTGCATTGAATGAGCTTAGCGTTTCAGTCCAACCCAAACAAATATCAGTCAAGGCAATGTTTAAGAACATAAATATTGATGTTACTGTTTTTGAAGTAGAAGTTTTAAAATATCTGAATACTGATGTTACTTGGACTTCCATTTTCTAAAAAGGAATATTGTTTTAGAAAGAAGACAAGAACAAATAAGTGTCTTTCTAGGATCCAAGATCAAAACTTACTGAAACAGTCACATCCTCTTCAAATTTAATTTTCTGTATATTTTATGTTTTAATATTTAAATGCCCTTCCATATAAGGTATAAAAATATTGCATTTAAACTTGTTTGATTTCAGTGTCCCCGCTCAGATCTCTGCCACTATTTCAAAGTGCACATATATTTCCCATGCTTAGATGGCCTCACCCTGGCCTTCAAGGATAGAGAAAACAAAAAATGAGGTTAAGTCTTTATATGTCTATGAGCTCAGAATACACACTGGAGCACTTTACACTGAATTGTGGTAGCTGGCAGCAATAAAGGTGCACCATAACCACAGTATATTTAGCTGGAATATTAGGCTTCAAACTCCTATTATACCATTTACACTGATAGTACTAAACTGGCTGAAATTGAGACTGACAATCTGAGATGTTCCTAAACATTACTTCACTGCACCAATAAGCTTATAACAATAAGGACTATCTCTGAGAGTTTTCAAAGCAATACCATGCCTATACTATACTGGCATTATTCCAATATTTCATTCCAGATTCACACTAATAAGATCTGTAGGATTAGATATTTGAGATTTATGCCCCTTTTAAAAGGACATACACCCCACTGGAAAGAGGATATTACTTTATGGAGTAGGGCAGTTATATATGGGATTCCCAAGCATTGACAGTCTCATGCCAGAGTATTTGACCAACCACACAGCAGCTGCTTAGCTTCTTGAATAGAACAACATAGAATTCCATAAGATCATTATCTGGGTGCCATATCAGTAAACAGCCTTTAACTAACAGTAATTTAAAATATGGGTAGATATTATCATATTCTTATTTGAATGTATTTCAACCAAGAAGGAAAGAATGAGAGAAGAAAATGAAAACCCTAGAGCAGTCTTTAACACTGTTACTTGGGCTAAATCCTGGTATAAACTTTAGTGGCAACACTATGCATGCCTTATTAATTTCAATAAGATGTACATGCAGCATCCTAGCTTGGGTTGAGATTTTATATAACCACTGATGAAATACTAGTAATACTCCAACCTTACAAACTTCCATTAAAAAGCAAGCAAAGCTGAATCCTAAGCAATTGAACTTTCATTATATTTACAGCAATACAAGTAAACCTAGAGAAGTATATGCATTTTAAATGAGAAAAAGCCAAACTTTTGTAAAACAGTTTCATTTGGCTGCCAAACTGACTATATAACATTTCTTGAAAACTGGACATCATAAACCATTTATCATTATGGTGTTAAAGATAACAGAAAGTTACTTTTCTTTAATGTTTTAATTCTGACCTAATATTGATGCTTACGAAGAGACACACCGACCACTGCACTAGTCACAAATGAAAACTATTTTGTCATTACAAGAATATTATAGGAACATTGACAGATGCAAAGGCAAATATTTAGTTCAGTAAGATCTGTATTCCATGAATTATCAGTTCCCTTAGATATCCCCTTCAAGTCAATGTGGGCTGAATGGGATCAAAACTTGATAAACTGAACCCATGCATTCTGGTTGTAAACAATTGTATGACCATTAGGGTGTGTGATAACTGCACTGGCATACCAACTGGCACACCATGGATATAATGCTGGGTTTTGCCTTATCTTGTACCTGAATAAGTTCTTCTGTAACTGGCTCGCTTTCTTGAGCTATCTGTGTGGTTTTCTTACGAAGTCTTTGCATTGTGCTGATACCTTTGGGGCAATCTACTCTTGTTTTCTAAAAGTTCAGAGATAATGGCTGTCTGTAACAGTTTTAAACTGAGCTATGTTGGAACAAGGAATCAGAAAAATAGCCCCCAGTTTTAACATATGTACTGCACTAATCTCTTACCTTAAACATTCTAAAGCGAGCAAAACAAATGTTAGGAATAATAAAGTATAATAGTCATTATATCCAGACATTATTTTCCAAGAGACAGCCTTGTTAGCCTGTTTCAGCATATTAAAGAGAGGGTGAGAGTAGTCTTGTGACGCCTTAGATGAACCAAGTTACTTTAGTATAAGCTTTCACGGACTAAAGCCAGAATTGTGCTGTAACCCACAAAACTTATGAATAAATTGGAAATGAATAAATTGTTTATAAACTGGAAATAAAGTGGTTAGTCTTAAAGGTGCCATGAAACCCCTTTTTCTTCCTGTTTTTAAAACTCTTTTTATACTCAGACACTATCTATATTGTTGAGATGATGATGAGGCGGAGGATAGATACTAAGCCATTGAAATGAACAGAATAGTAACTAGAAACAGGTTTGAGGCAGTTACAGTTTAAAGTTTGATGGTATCATAGGGTGCTTAGAAAATGCAAGGTAGTTAAATGTAGGTTAACCTGAGAAATCATATATCCAGTTCATTTATAGTTAAGTTATTCATGCTGAGTCAGTAATCAACAAGGACTAAGGGTTGTATCAAATATTGGGTAGAGTCTAAGGAGAAAAGGTGGATTCTGCAGAGGGACATAAAGGAAGAAAGATTACATCCCATAAGTATCCTGAAAGACATTTCCAGGCATAAGGAGTTAACAAGAGAGAATTCACACAATAATTTAAAGACACAGGATAGTTTTAAATATAAGAAAAAATAGTAGATGATTAAAAGTAATGGTCAAAGGTAGGCACGCATTGGGATGTGACAACAGAGAAAGAGGAAAAGGAAAACCCCAAAAATATTTTGCAGATGTGAATGAGGGACTTATTTGTTTTCTTCTGAATCTGGGAACAGACAAGAATCTAGTACCAGGATTTAAGGAGGGTACCATGTAGCCCAAACAAAATGAGGAAGAAATTACTTTGGTGATACAACTGTGGACAGAGGTGAGGGGCTAAGAAAGATGTTGATATTAAAAAAACAAAAACAAAAAACACCAGCATGCAACTAACAATAATATAAATTGTATAGAAATCCTTTAAATCTGTTTATTTACTAAAATCACAGGAATAATTGTTTTTTAAAAATATTCAAAAGTAGACTATAATTGGGGAAGGAAAAATGGAGATAAAGCTACTGCTTGCTTGTACAAAAAGGGTTTGGGCCTAATTATTTTTAAGTATAATTCAACCAACCTCCTCTCATGCTTAGCTGCACTGAGTGACACTATTTGTGCTGCTGAAACTGAGCAGGTTGCTGTCAGTTTAAAAATGACTATAATAAAAGTGACCATGAAGATGGATCTTGTGATTTTGCGTTTCTAATCAGTCATCTGTGAAGAACACTTTTGCTTTGATTCAGCAGACTGGTGACAGTCATGATTGATAGTGCATGAGGATGAAAAAAGGTTATTAACTGTCTTCCTATTAAACTCAAAGTATTACCCCTCTAGGTGCATCTCATACTTTAACTTAAAGTACTTACTCAGGTAAGGTCAAGAATGAACTCTATAAACACCATATCCATCCTGTTGTAGATGAACAAGAAACTCCTAATATTAATGTTTTTGAGAGGTCCACAATAAATAATATTTAAATTCTGTTACCTTTATTATATAGTCTAAAACAAAAATAATTGCTACCTGTCCAAAACTGGTAACATACTAGAGATACCATCTATGAAATGGTAACACCAGTAACACTACATCAAGCATAAAATGTATGATCCAAAACAGACACAGGATGTCAAATCGTTAAAAGCCACTATAGAGAAGCAATATTGAAACTCTTTTTAAAAAACAGATTTTTTTCTGTTGTTAAACAAAATATCAAAAATATATGGAAAATATAGATAAAAGGAAAAATATTACATTTTGAAACAATGCTTCTGAAAATTTCTGTTCAGTGTATATGTTCTGCCCAGTGATGATTTTCAAGTTACTCATTTTAACAAATATTGGCATAAAAAGCTATATTCAGTTAATGATACTGCATGTGTATGGAGTTTTAAAATGTCTAGATAGGCTTCATTTTCTAAATGTAATCACTATGAAGTGTGTAGAGAGAATTTGAACTGGATATGTTTGATTTTACAATTCTACTAGTGTAACAAAAAAAGAAACCCACTGAAAGGAGATATAGTGCATATTGCATGTAATATTTATAAATATTATTCATATATGAATTTCTTCTACCAAAATACATATGTGTCTCTTAACTTCTACATGTATTTTAATGGTTATTACATATGAAGCAATTTTATAAATGAAAATATATGTCTAAATACTGTGTAATACGTTTAAGATTTCAACTTCATTTGTATTACTTTATGGATATTTTCAGTTGAAAACTCTTAGTAACAGGTTTTTAAATAAAAGAAACTAACTATTCAATAATGTGGTACTAACACTCTTCTCTAACAAAAGGTATTATTAGTTTAAAGCAACCTGTTACATCTCATTCTCTTATAATCAAATAACACACACTGTCACTGAAAGATGTACCTATATTCTTCCATGATTATATTTCAGAACATTTCTGCATTTTCAATGACTTTTTAATTCAGCTGTATAATACTTCTAACTTCTTCAAACATGACCTTATTTAAAATTAAAATTTTTGCCATGTTCAATTGTAAAGCAGTAATTCCAAGCAATAAACCTTTTAAAAACAGCTACTTTAATCATTTACCTTTTTTTTTACATCATATACTCTGTTATCTACACATCTCAGAAACCTGAAACATTACAATATCTTCCTTCTCACAATGCTGGTACATTTGTGCAACTCAAATACAGAAGCTAGAATGAACATCAAGAATAAATGTATATTATCTAGTAACTACATGGCAACACATTGCTTCAGAAGGAATGTTAAAACAACATTCTGTAAGGTTTCTGTTGCTGTACATTTTGTTACCCTCAGGTGTGACTCTGAGAATATGCACCAACTTTTCTATCTGTAACATTTCTGCTTTTTTATCAATTGAAATTCCATCTTAATCCCATGAGAATGTATAACGGGTGTGCTTTCATTTAGACAATTTGAAGGTAGTCTCTGTGGATGCTGGTGAGCAGCAGTTTCAGAGGTGAGAGGTATTATAATTTAGACATTTATATTCCAGCACAAATGTTTGTTAAAAGGTAGGTTTCTCTACTGGACTTCATATTAAGGATAGGATGGCAGTGGTGTTAAGAGTGATGAGAGGCTTCTTAGTTATACTTTTTTATTTTTCCTTTCATGTGTACCCATATCTGTACTGTGAATTATTTCATTTGAAGAGGAAAGAAAAGTGTATGCTTCTTTCCTGGAAAATGTATAATTCAGACTAGTGTGAAAAAAATGACACACAAGTTGTTCTAGTATTGTAAAAGCACTTGTGTTGGGGGAGAAGAGGAAAGTAAACTGGGATAATTAAACCTTATTTGTCAATCTATTCCAAAGTTATCTTAAGGAAACAGCCTCTGGTTTGATCCCTTGATCAAAAGTTCCTCTGTGATACTCTGTACAATACTTGCTTCACGAAACTATTTTTATTTTTAAAGGCTGACTTCATTCATACCAAAACCAGTGAAAATTTTACCATGAAATCTGTGAAAAATTCAATATTATTTCTCCAATCATTTCAGAAAAGTGCTTCAGCAACGTCAGAAAAACAACAACACATAGGCCAATTTAATTTGAAACACCGTCCCTCTATTGTGTATTTTGGAAGCTAGAATAGGCCTTGAAAACCCAATGAACTGTACTTGCAGAGGCAATCACATGGCGTGTTGTTACTGTCAACCAGTCAAGAATAAGCAAAGACATGATCTCTGGCCATCAGGATTTAAATGACTTGCAGTGCCATTCACAAAGGATGGAAAGTGGTATTATATAAAATGGGTTACAGCTTATCCCACTGCTTTATAGCAGTGCAAACAGGGGCTTGCACTGCTGCAGCTGAAATGGCTTTTTATATAGCACATCTCTGTTTGCCATTTATTTTAAAGCTCTTAAATCTTCATTAATTACACAAAACCGAGGTGCTTCATTTCACAGGATCCTGCAAGAAATCCTGAGGACTCCCCATAAGATTCTGTGGCAGGCAGGGTTGCTAAACTTAAAAGTGGAGAGGGCTTCTGAATTTTTAATAGTTGTGTAGAAGAGGGAATCTCAGCATATGTTGCTTGTCCTGCAATCCAATGACAAAGCAACTCCTGCTAAAATTCCTGCTTCTGTATGTATGTGCTTTCAAGTTACCTGTCAACTTATGACAACCCCATGAATTCCACCAGGTTTTCTTAGGCAAGGAATACTCAGAGATGGCTTTGCCATTCCCTCCATCTGAAATGCAGACAACAGCACCTGGCATTTGTTGGCAGCCTTCCATCCTAGTACTAATCAGAAGTGACCCTGCTTAGTTTCCAGGATCACCAGATCTGGTGCTTTTAAGGTATTTAGGCCCATTTATGCAACCATTAAAAGTAAAGGAACCTTCTCCAGTTTTCACTAGTCACACCAAAGCAGGAGTGGCTGGTGGGTCCACTGCTGCAAGAGTGATGAATTCATTCTGGATTTTGCCACTGTTTCTCCCACAGCTGTTTCTAAGCTGAACAAGAGGTCTGCCAGTGCACAGCATCAGTCCAGCAGCAACAAAGCAATCACAGGAAGAGAGGTGGTAAAATCTGGAATGAATTTGCAATCTCTGCTATGCAGGGTTCCCCTAGCTGCCCAGGTCTGTAGCTCTCCTTGCACACAGGGCTACAAGAAGTAAATTGATTTGATGCAGCAGCCCCACTAACTGATGCCTTGCCAGTTCTGTATAGCTGGTGCACTGGTAGAGAACTGGGAGTGCTGGTGAGGTGTGTGGCACAGATGGATTGTCCTGAGTCCCCCTAAACCAGCTTGCTGCCATTAGGTACAGTGCAGGGGAACAATATCTCAACACCAGTAATGGAGTAAGATTCGGTTTCTATTCCAGTTGGCTTATGTACGTGGAATTTAGGGGCAGGTGTTGGGGCAAGAAGAGTTGTTCTTCACCAAAAGAGTTGTTCTTCAGCAAAATGCCTAGTCTCAGATCTGTCCAAACCCTAGTGGTATGAGAACTGTTGAGCAATAGCTCCTTCACTGAATACTACCATGCTCTTATTCACAGGTAAATTAATATGGCATCATAAGCAGTTTAAATACAAATTCATCTGCTTAGGTGTTATATGGATCACATCCTTTGTTGGTTTTTAGTTGTTCAGGCCCATTCTACAGAAAGTTAAAGGCAAGAAGCAGTGATGTAACCAAACTCTTTTTCTCATTTCTTCTTTTATACTGAAACGCTAAGCCTATTTTACTCAAAAGTAAAACCCATTGGCTGGAATCCTGTTGGTTACTCCTAACTACAATAAACCCACTGAATCAGCTGTTGACTAGATAGGTAAATCCAACTGATTGAATGGCTCTACCTTAATCAGGTCTAACAATAGGATTTAGGCCATTGACTTCCACAATAATTACCCTCTGCCACTCCAGTGAATTGATAGGTACACACCTAAGGCAGGGCCAGAGGGCTTCAGAACTGGTTAAATACTCTTCAACTCCTATCATTCCTAGCTATCCTGGCTAAGATGAGGTGTGATGGGAATAGTAGTTCATCAACAACGAGATGTACAAAGCTGCTACTCTCCTTGCCTAAAGCAAAGATCCTTGCTTCATATCCATTCTTATGGCACCTGCACATGGCTGAGATACCCCACTACATGTCACAGACTTCTTCCTCTCTACTTCATTTAAATATAATTATTCTGGAGTAAATGAGTTCAGATCTATAGCCTAAGTTTGTCCCCTTAAATATCTGAGTGTAAGGCGTGCTCTTTGATTTGGATCAAGGTAAACTACTATGGTCTTTCAGATGTTACTGGTCTGCAGCTTCTATGATCTATGGATATTTTGGCTAGGCTGGCTTGGAACTGCAATCTAGCAACATGCCCATGATGATTGGGATGCTAGACTGCAGTTGAAAAACAAAAACAATATCTTCCAATCGTCCAATCAAAATAGGTATAGATATATTTTATATAAGCAAAACAGCTCCATTATTACAGAATAGAAGTAACTTGTGTGAACAACCTAGTTCCATTTTGTCTGAAAAGTACTTACAGTACAACCTGTACTGTATTGTATTGCAGTCTCAGGCTTCAAGCTGTATACTCTCCTATTACTTAGAAAACATATTTTAGATCTAGAAAATATATGTCTTAGGTATCAGTTCAGTGCATAATCAAAAGAAAGTGCCCAAATAACTCCTTTCCAGAACAACTCTTTACACACTAGCAAAATTGGTAGATTAAGATCCTAAGCAACTACATTTGTACCATATGAGACAAATAAATAAGTTTTCCTACTATAGAATGCACATGTGGCACATTGTGTAGGAAGCAACTGTGTAAATAAATCTGTATATTCAAATAGTTATTTTCTAACATGTAAGGGGCTGGAGGTGTAGATACCCACAAAACCCATCCTCTACACTGAAAGTCTTGTCTCTTAGACAGAGATGAAAGGTATATAAACTGTGATAACTCAGCAGTGTAACTAGAGCACTCTGCATATGCTCAGAAACACCCATATATTTCATAAGTTTGATAGTTGCTCCCTACCAATCATATAGATTTCTGTTCCGGACTCAGTCAAACTTTTGTTAAATAAATTACCCCCCCCCCCCCCCGTTGCATTACATTAAACATAAACACTTTTAAGGTTAAGGAAGCGCCCAGGATCTCTCCACAAACACATACATAGACTCCTGTTTTTAATTTAATCTACCCAATCCCCAAAAGACTGGGAGCAGATAGGGGTGTTTTTGTTAAATCTACCATAAGTGCAGTAGGAGGAGGAGGAGGGATTATGTTTCCCTGTGGAAATTTTGCACTGTATCTATGATCTCTTTGTGCCATGGTGTGCTACAAAGGGGAGCAAGTTGTTGCGGCAGGACAGGGAGGATCTAAAACTTTTATGAGGGAACCTCTTCCCACAACGAAGGGAACAGAAGCCCTCCCCAAACTGCTCTCTGCGTAGCCCTTGGGGTCCTAACTTCTTGTATGGGCGGTTAACTGAAGCTGACTCTTTCTGTCTGAAAGGTCACAGGGGAACATATGGCTGGAAGCACTCTCCTAAGAGCGAAGACAGGGAGAGACATTCTAGGAGCGTGCTAGAAGTGGTCTGAGCGCCGATGCCAACTGGCACATCTGCTCGAGCGCGGGCACCACGCGCGGGCTCCCCGTCCGCTCTTCGCCCTTCGGCTGAGCCCCAGCCACGCAGAAAAGGCTGCCCGCGCGGATGCCGCGTTTGGCCCGGCAATGACCTCTCCCTCCCCGTGCTAATTTAGCACGACCCCGCCACGCCCCCGCGGCAGGCTCCGCGGGCCTCCTCTCACTCACGTCGCAGAAGCAGGCTCCGCACAGTTAGCCTAGTTTTTGCCGGGGCGAGCCCGCTTCCTCCTTCAGGTGCCGCGCGTCCCTTTCCTGGTCTTGCTGCAGGTGGACAAACGCGCAGCCTGGCGCACTTCCCCACTGTCTTCTGAAAACAGGCACGACGTGGCGTTTGCCGTCTACCTGGGAGTAAGACCCACTGGCTGAAACAAGGCTTTCTGTCGAGTAAACGCTTTCATAGTTTTGCGTTTAAGGCCGTTTTCGCACTACACTCTTATAAGTGCTATTATTCCACTTTCAACATCCCATAAAATCCTGGGGTTTGCTGTTTCAGGAGAGGCATTTAGACTTCTCAGCCAGATTGCTCTTTGGCCTCAGCCAACCACAAACCCCCGAATTCCACAGGATGTTGAAAGTGGAACAATAGCACCATAGCCCTGTAGTGTGGAAATGGCCTCGGTCTTTGCAACTCCCTCTGCAGACCTGCGTCCTTTATTCTGAATTTCACGCCCCCGTTTAACATAGGCCCACCTTCTGGCACCCGCATTCTACTTGCAAGGCTTTATAGGTGGCATAATTTGCCTTTCTTTTTTTTAAATACATCCATAGTTTTTTATAAGTATACTTTCAGCCGCAGGTTTCCTCAAAGGTAGCTGTGTCTACGAAGAACGAGGCTGAACGGGGCCTGCAAAGGGCAACCAGAGGACTCGAGGTCACTCTTACCCACCCCCCTATTATTTCTTAAGGGGAGCAGCCGAGAGCAAAGCCGTGAGGGGGGCAGATCAAAGAGATAAACGCCTCAGGCGGCCATCTTGGCGCCCTCACGCGCCAAGGGCCGGCCCTGTCAGTTGCGGCGCGAGCTTCTGGTACGCTCGCGTGGGTTGCCCGTAACGTGTGTATACGGGGAAAGGAGTTTGTCGGCCGCCGACTTTAGGCAATGGCGGTCAACTGAGGGATTAGAGCGGGAAGAGGCGGCAGGAGCTGAGGCGGTGGCGGAGAAAGGCGGTTGTTGCATGTAGTCCCCACTTCTTAGAAAAAGAAAAAGAGGGAGAGTAAAGTGTTGTCTGTGTTGAGGCAGGTTCTGGCAGAAATAAACGCCCAGGCAGAGGAGAAGACGAAGTGGGGTAAGTCACGAGCTCTGATGTGAAGCGCCTCTCTTCGAGCTGCCATGTTGTAACAGTGCCCACGCCGAAGCCCTCACTTTTCTTATTACTATTAACAAGGAAGGGGGAGGGGAGGCTGATAAGGAACATAATGGGCCTCTAATCCAAACCATAAGTGTGGAAACGAACTTCAGAGACCGTCGCTTGACAGCCTCTCTTTTTACACAGGCTGGGGTGTGGGAGCTGAAAGACGGAGTGTAAAAACCTGGTTAACTATAGATTGAATCGCGCCCTACACACATCTATTCAGGCAAGGCTCAGAGCAGTTAAATACCTTTCTGGCAACTGAGGAGGAAGTGTTTATTGAAAAGCTAAAAGACCAGACAAGTTTTAAAATGCATCTCTCTGCCCTTGAAGGAATAGTAAGGAAAATTGCTACTGAGCCTATACAGGACGGGTGCATTTGTGGCTAAACAAAGCCGATGCTAGCAAGCCCGGAGGCTTTCGCTGAGATTTGTAGCGAGACGTTTACTTCGAGGTAAACCTCCATTAATGCGGCCATCAGTTTCAGTTGTGGGCATGTGCAACGAATTGCAGCCCCAAACCTCAGTTCTAAACAGATTGGATATAAAGTAAATCAGTATCTCTGGATTTGCTTCATGATCCCTATATGTTGGGATAAAATGCAACCTGGAATCTATAGCAGGTTCACCAGAAAAGCTATCCCACTAAATCAGTGGGGGTTACTTCCAAGTAAACCTAGGAGGGCCAGTCAGCCATTTGATTAAAACACCAGTGACACCTAAAGATTAGATGAGCCCCAGCGAGACCAAGCTGGTGTAAGAGTTGTCGTTGTGTGCCTTCAAGTCCTTTCCGACTTATGGCGACCCTATCAGGGAGTTTTCTTGGCAAGATTTGTTCAGAGGGGGCGGTGTTTTTGCCTTCCTCTGAGGCTGAGAGTGTGTGACTTGCCGAAGGTCACCCAGAGGGTTTCCATGACCCAGCGGGGAGTTGAATCCAAATCTCCAAAATCGAACCACTGCACTAGACTGGCTCGCAGTCTGAGTGCTGCTACATAAGTTTAAATGTTTAGTGGATCCAGCTTGACTCCTTTAGACATTTTGGCTGCAGACCTACGCTCACTTATCTGAGGTTAAGCCCAAATGAATCTCCTGAGGCTTGCATCTGAGCAGACATGCGCTATGGGACTGCGATGTAAACGAGAATAACAAAAAAATCTTGGGCAAGGGAAGAGATGCCACCTAAACACTAGAAGAACGTCTTGACGGTAAGCTGTGTTTGACAAGGTCGTGTGCTGCCTGTAAGAGTGATGGACGCTCCTTTGCTTTGTGCCTTCAAGTCATTTCCGGCTCATGGCGACGCTTTCACAGAGTTTTCTTGGCAAGATTTGTTCAGAGGCTGAGACAGTATGACTTCGTGAGAGAGCATGACTTGCTTTGGTGTGGTGTCTGTTTCCGGGACCGAGCGGCGTACGAACCCTGATCTCCCGGAGTCCTAGTCCAAGACTCAAGCATCTACACCAGCCGGAGGCTGGATGGCCAGGTCTCCGGCACGCTTTATTGCTCTCTGTTCTTGCATGATAGAGGATTGGACTAGATGGTCTTTGTGGTCCCTTCCAACTCTAGATCCTGTCATTCCTTTTCTTCCCATCCTTCCCGATTCCTGTCAAGTGACGATGTCACTGTTGGCATCTTTTCTTTTCCAAGATACCAGTATGGAATGTTTTTCCGTGCTTTCCTAGAAATAAATCCGGTTGAAAGTAGTGGGCTTGACTTCCAAGTCATACTATTTAGGAGGGTGGCTTTGGTGGCGCGGCTTCTTATTCACAATGCTGCGCGCGCGCGCGTGGTTTCTAAAATAAGAGGTTCCTGGAAGTCAATGCCTTCTGCCATGGAAATACTGACCCCTGATCCCAGATGTCTGGGACTGGCTGCTTTGCCTCTCTGATGATCGAGGCACTCTGCACATGCTGGAAGGTGCTCTGTGATTACCTGTAAGGCTGATCGCTCCTGGCAATTAAAACAAAAATTCCTAGCTGCCAACACAAGCCGCCCCTCTAGGACACAACCGTCACCTCCAGCAAAGCTTGGCAGGAAGACGAAATTTAGGGTTGTGAGAGTGGGGAAATACAGTCGGCTGGGCTGCTGAATAACCCAGCTGAAGATGAGAAGTCAAGAGGAAAGGGAGGGGTGGGTGTGATGGGGGTGGGGAAATAATGAAAGGAATCGGTGGGGTAAGAGGAGGGCTACAGTCCCAGCAGAGGTGGAGGGGTGATAAAGATGCCATCGGGAAATTGGGAGGGGAAAGACCGTAGGAGGGAGGGATAAAGGGAGGAGACAGAAAGAGAGAGAGAGAGAGAGAGAGAGGTCCCCTGGACTCGCGAAGGTGCAGCAGTGAGTGTGTGTATGTGAGAGAGGAAAGAGCTCAGGCGGAGGGTTAGGGTAGATTTCCAGAGCTCTTAGAGCTGATCGACCAGCCCGCTGGAGTCACTATTCAACCCGAGTCCCAAACACACGCCTCACTAACTACTTTACAGCCACTTTCATTGATTTTCTTTATCAAATAAACATAATACCCGTTACAGCAACACTTCCTCTTCACGCAGCCAGAATGCCACAAGCTCTGATTGCTGCATTGCTCCGGATAGGAACTCCCCCACCCCATTCTTTTACCTAAATAGTAAAATATATTATGGCTTGCAATTTTTTCTTTGAGATCTGGAGAGCGCGATATGAACCACGTAAATGAATTATTAAGGGGGAAAGCAGCCCCCCCTTTCAATTTTAACCACGTCCTCCCAGCCTACCACGGAGGCACACATTTGTTCCTGTAATTCAGATGGGGCTGGTGTATTTACATATTTATTTTTACTAATAGATAGTAACTCGATTGAAAGGGCAATGCGTTCGGTGAACACTGGTCAGGGTTTCTTTGATGGTGGGGGAAATTAGCATAACTTTAACAGTTACCCCTAAATTGTCAGTCTAGTTGAAAATGTCAGTTTTCAAGTCAATTTCTCTTAATAAAATGTTTTTCCCCTAAAACTAGCTCCTCTCAAGAGCTGTTCTGAATCAGGTTTTCTATATATGTCAAAGGGCTGTTGAATTATTCATTATTATAATTACTATCATCATTGTCATTATCCCTTTCCATGTGGAAATAATTTTATTATCGTAATTTGATATCTGAAGAATTTCCTGTTAGTCATTTGATAAGATTTTTTTCTTGATGGAAAAGTTTTGTTTAGAAATGAGAGTAAAATATTTTAAATGCTTTTATGTTTAGTATAGATTTCCGTTTATCTAATCGATCAGGATGCCAATAAATCGATTAAAGGTTTAGTGTTTTACAAACAACCATTTTGTGGTTTTTGATTTTATGTTTTGAACGATTTTACTAAACCTAGTGCTTTCTCTAATCGTTTGCTTACACATACTCTATTATTCCATCCTTTTTATTATTTGCACTTCCAATTTAAAGTGCATCTAATGAATGAAAAAAAAATAGAAATGAAAAAGAACTAATCTGGTTAGAAGACTAGGTGCCCCTAGTCCATGTATTTACGCAAAGCCCTTTAAAATCTTGGTGAATTATATGCGATCATACAGTGATTGCGGAATATTAAATTAAACTTAGATAAATCCGCATTGAAGGAGGCAGCACCCAATCCTGAATTTATTTCCCATTTTCTTTAACAGCATCACTGCGCTCCTCTCTTTGCAATGACAATGTGCCAAATCTAGGCATTTTGAAAACATTTTCCATATGCTTTAACTGGAGACTGATAGACAAAGAAGAAACGAAGATGGTCTTTTTCCTCTTGAGGTATATTTTCTTTAACTTTTTCATCAAGGTTTTCTGATCGTCATCATTTTAAACAAAAATTTGAAAATCGTTAGAAGCTTGGCTTTTGTCCCCCTCTCCCTCGTTTTCTCCTTCCTTTTCCACCCCCCCCTCCGCCTAATCAGTTCCTGAAGAGTGGAGTTTCAGTTAGCCTTTAATGCAGAACTGTAAGAATTATCATTTCTATACCTTGGCGGACAACATTTTAAAGAGAAGCATTGATTGATTTACTTTTCACTTACTGCTTTTGTAATTAAATGTGGTTTAAATTATCCTCTTTTTTTCGGTAAGTCAGATCAGATGTTGGTTGCTTGAGGCTTTCTTTTAACGGTACTTTTAATTTATGTGTAGTTTTTACGGACAGCACAGAGGTGGTGCCTTTTATTTAGTTGTAAAATCTACACGTTTTCTTTTGAAAACTTGGCTCCTTGGGCGAAAATAACTTTTTCCTAGGTATTTTATAATCACTGTTTGCCGCAGAGGTAGTTTAGCATATTGTCTTACACAACAAAGATGCCTGTTTTATTGGCATTGTGAACTGTTGGATTTAGGTATAAATTTACTTTCTTGTCTGTACACTAAGGTGGGTAGTTTTATTGGCTTTTTCACCCCCTTTTGTAATTTTAGTCCTCTTTTTCTTACCCGATCGTTACAGTTTGTGTATCGCTTCCCGGTTGTCCCTCTCCCCCATCCCTCCCATCCCGTCCCCGCCGCCCTTTGCAGAAGAGAAGGTAAAACGTTTCCCTTGGCTGTCTCAGTGCTGGAAGTGGGCTCTGGGGCTTTCTGGAGGGGCTTGTCGTGCTGTGGGGAAGGAAGGGGTTGTTGGTAAGCGGTCGTTTGCCGAGATTTGCATAAGAGTCACCGAAGTGCCTTGTGAAGTTGGTGAATTGCTATTGTTTGGGGCGAGTCCTCCTGGCTGTTTTTGTTTATAAACACGAGGGCGGTTGCCGGGAGGGGAGGGAGGTTAAAGCCCTGTCAAAGCGCTGACCTCTAAAAGCCCAGAGGGCGCCTGGCTCCTTCACCCACCTCTCTCGCCGCGCGTGGCTCTCTGCTCGTGTGTGTGCGTGTGGTGCGTGCATGTGTGTGTTTGTGTGTATGTGCGCGCCCCTTTCCCTTTCCTATTCAAGCCAAGAAGATCAGGTTCAGGGTATTTAAAAGCCCGCGACCTAGCCAGGAAAGCGGCTGAGGAAGAGCTGTTGTTTAAAGCTTTGGTGGAGGAGGAAACCTAGCCAAAGGAGGTTTTTCTTTTCCTTGGTAGCCTCGGGGTGCGACTCTTTGGGACAGTTCAAGTCGCCCTCGGCACCACTACACGAAAAGGCCAATCGGGGACTCTCTCTCTTCCTTAGGAGGCACAATTCGGTCGGGATGGCTGGCCTGACCGGATTTGGTTGCAAGCTTCCCCCCTCCCCCGAACCCCACTCTCACCCCAACCCTTGCATTGTGGCTTGACGGAATTCTGGGATCGTAGAACTGAGCTGAGGAATGGACGGTTATTGAATGTGTTTGTGTTTTTTAAGAACAAAACAAAAAGAGAGCTGTCATTTTCACTAATCTGACTAAAGATTTTGCTGAGTTTTGGGGGCGTTTTCAGAAGACGATACTGACAATCCTTGCGGTTTTGCCATTGTATCAACTTCCCCTCCTCCGCGAAAGGTCCCGAAGATCGCTCTCAGTTTTTTTAAAGTGTGTTTTGAAACGAAGTTGCTGAGTTAAACAAAAATGTTAGTTAACATATACTACCTTTGTCAAATAGCCCCCGGGAGAAAAAGAGACAACAAAAAGGCAGAGGAAGGAGGGGGGTCTAGGGATCTGAAAGTGTCTGTAGCTCAGATAAAGGGGTCTCTAACACTGAGATCTTGTAATACCTCGTTTCAAACTGAGTTCATCTATAGACTTAAGGAACGCTTTCAAAAGCCACGGATCCTCTTTCCCTTGGGCTGGAGGGGGGAGGGGGAGGCGGGCCAGTTATTAGGGAATTATGTCGGGTTATTAAAAAGAGGGGAGGTTGTAATTATGTATATCCTCCTCCTGGCCCTGTGCGTCCGCAGCGCTGTTTGGGAGCATGCAATGCCACGCAGTGCAAAAGTCTCTCCGCTGCCTTGGCACGGTCTTTGTCTGACAGTGGCCAGAGCTGGCCCTTAAACCCTCGCTCAGGCTGACCAGTAAGTTGTTTTAGCTCAGAGGCGTGGGGGATAGCATCTGAGACCGGACAGCCTGTTTTTCCTGCTCTGTGAAACGTAACGTCATTAACCCGCTCGCTCGCTCTTCGGAAGAGGATACTTCCCCCACTCTCTTTTCGGGAAAGGACCCAACCCCACACCAAGTATCTGGGTGGGTTACCCTGGGAAGTTTGTCTGAGAGGGGTACTCAAGGGACCAGAGAAAAAGAAGCTGAGAGGTTAAGCAGAGGTCTTGGGGGCGATCAGCTGAGCAAGCAAGAGAAGGAGAGAGACAGGAAGGGAGGGGGAAGCAGCTTGCAGCCCTGACCGAGCTATCTGGGGGAACCCTCTTGAAACATTCAGCCAGCCAACCGTCCAGCCCCCGGGTGCTCCTGGCTACTGCTTGCCTCTCCTTGCCAAAACCGTGCTCGGCTTTTATCCCCCCCCCCCACGCAACCTGCTGCTGCCTTTCGGAATTAACCTTCTTCGATTTTTTCCTACCTACGTGGCGATCTCCGGGTTTCTTCTAAACTGTTAGCATCCCAGAGTGTCTTTTCTATCCCAATAGCTACTATTTTAGGAAAAGGTAGGGCTTGGGAACAGAAAGATGAAAAGGAGGTGAAAGGTAAGAAGCCAGACAAAAACCATAGGAAGAAATAAACAAACAGTGATGGAAGAAACCTGGAGAAGTGGACTCTCCTCTCTCGATTCCTGCTTGTGTGCCCCTTTGTTCCTTTAGCTGGAAAGAAACACTGTTGTTGTTGTTTTAAAAAAAACGTACAGTCCTAAGAGGGCAAGAGGAAAATTTGCATCAAAATACCTTTTGTACTCAACTGACCGTTGGAGTTTCTAATAATACAGCTTTTTTAAAAAAAGTAGAAATAGAAAACACCAGGATTTTTACAACATCACCTTCTTCCTTTCCTTATATTCATGCTACTTAAATTGTGTCTATTTCTTCAGTTGAATTGAACTGAAGGCACCAGTGCTCAGGTGCTCCTACATCAGCCTGGATGTAATTGTCTCCAAGGCTAGGAAATGGACTGCCATCCTTTACACATGCCCTTGACTGGCCAGTGTATCCTCCTAGCCAAAACTGTTCCCATAAGAGCCAAAGAGACCTCTTTCTGTTCTAAGTCCCACCACCTTACTGAAAACGAGGTTGGAAAATTTCGTGTTAGCCATTGTTAGCGTCTCTGGTTTGTCTCTCTAAACAAGGATGCAGACTATCCCTTCCTTCTTTTGAATCTCAGCTGTTTGATAAACCACAAACCATTTCTGGGCACAGTTTCTTTCTTTCTTTTTATTTCACTGATGACAGCCTATAACTCTCTAGCAAGATCAGGTTACTGTCCAGAAGCCTTCTATTCTCTGTCCTTGGCATTATATCTTGGAATTAAACATTTTCCTGAAATTTTCTGGATATGGTGATTTTCCACTCAGTTCCTGAGAAATTTCGCTACTTTTTGTTTACCCAGGAGAACTGGACTTGCCCCTTTGGGGCATTTTTTCCTTCCAAGTCTGAGGGACCTTCACCATGACCTTAAAACATCTGCTTTTCTCACGCTGCGTCTCTGGCCTGTCCTGCCTCTTTCCTGGCAAGCCTTTCATTCATCATCAGGTGGAGATTTCCCTCTTAGTATTAGCTTCAGGATTTGTCAAATGTTTCTCTAGATTGGATGGTTTAAGGCCCCTAAAAGATGCATATTTATACCTTGTTTTTGTGGAGGATTGCATTAAACCTTTCTGTTGGTATTTAGTGCTTAAGGCCTAAGACAAGGTTTTGACGTGTATCCCAGGAATCAGGAACTTCAAAGGCACGTCAGCTCGAAGGTTATGGTTCACCTGCACAGGGTCTTTGGGATTGTAAATATCTTTTATATTTAAGTATTACTTACTGATCTTTTTTAGGCCTTTCCCTTTCTGTAATATGAGTGGGGGGATGCTGGTGTCCCTGTGGTGTGTTTGGATGCGTTTTGAATAGACATGATTTTTAATCTTCACTAGGGGGTATTTAAAAGTATCTCAATTTCTAGTTTTAGTTAATTATATTTTAATGAAAGTGTCACTCATATTCACATCACATCTGGAGTATTAGGTTAAGATAATTAGATTTTCAAATGAGAAGTGATTGCTTTCCGTCCCTTGCAGAAAGAAGATTTCTAGGAGATTCCTATTTATAATGATATCTACATATTATAGTCCAGCACTGCCCTGTATTTTCATATCAAGCAGTACCTCTGGTAAACTTAAAGAAAAATATAGCTCCCTCCTTTTTCTGCTTTCATGGGGAAAAAGCAGGTTATTGTGCTGGGAATAGTTTTTGCTTTTCCAAATCTTTTTACTGTTAACTATTGCATGCTAAAATACTGTTTGCTATTATAAACTTACTTTTGTGGACCTATTAGACCAGTTACGCCAGGGAGATTAAACTGCCACGTGTGTATGCAATAATGCATATGTCTATGTGTATACATGAGCTATAGATACTAGAGATATATAATGTCACTCTATGTACAATATGTGTGTGTAAATAAATCCTCAATAATATGTAAATGATTCTCTATGGCCATAAGAGCAGAAATTTTCGATCTCAGACTCACTCCCTTTCCATACAGAGGCACATTCCACATTCATTATCCCAGGCATATTTTCTTCCTTTAAAAAAAAAAGGAAGAGGGGGGAGAGAGAGAAAGAAAGAACTTCCCTGGTGGGAGGAATAATTAATTTGCACCCATATCTTTTCACATTCCTGAGCAGTTAAGAACAGCAAATCTTCTTTCCTTCCTCTCTGCCTCTTCTCTCTCTCTCTCTCTCTAATTTTCCCCAGCCATCTATTTGTGTGTCTGTGTGTGTGTGTGTCTGTGTTACTAATGAAGTTTGCAGACTTGTGTTTGTGTCCATGAGCTGCTTCCCTACTGCCCGTTCTGCTTTGGGGCCAGTGGTGTGGCTCCCGCAGCCCCTACGAGCCCCCAGCAGCAGCGGCAGTAAGTCCGGGCTGCGCGTCATTTGCAGTCTGGAGAATGTTGATCACCTCACTAATTACACCTCTCTCTTCTCTCTTTCTCTCCCCCCCCCCCGCGCTCGCTCTCTCTCTCATTCCCAGAGTGCATATCGGGAATAGACACACAAAGACATGCGCACTCAACTTAATCAGCCATTTTTTTAAACAGGGCTAAAACGATAATAATTAGCAGAATAAAGACATATCGGATTTTCATTTCCTTTCCTCCTTTTCCCAACCCCTTCACAACCAAACAGCGAGACCGCGGTCGCCACATGCTTTAACAACTCCCGGACCCCAAAGGACCGCTCCATGCCCCCCACTTCTTGCTCAATCATTTTTATTTCCACCCAATAAAGTTGGAGGATTATTTTTTTTATTTTTTAATGAACCTTCTGTCGTTTACTTGGATGTGATCAGCTGTTAAGTAAATAAAGCAAAACAAAACAGAGGCGAAGATCCAGTAAGAACTGCGAGGGGAAATGGAAAGTAAGTTTTTTCTTTAACTTTTATTGAGTAGTTTGTGTTAAATTTAGGTCGAGTATCGATTATCTTTCCAGGCTGATCTTGCACAATCTTTGATATTTCGCTCTCGCTCTCCCTCTCTGCCTGCCTCTTTCTCTCTCTCTCTCTCTCTCTCTCTCTCTCTCTCTCACTTGCTCTCTCTCGCTCTCTCTCCCTCTCTCTCTCGCATACACATACACACACTCCCATCCCCAGATCCTCTCTATCTCTCCCTTTCTCACCCCCTTTTCTACCTCTTTCCCATTTTTAGGTACCGCTTTAGGAGAGGAGGGGTGCTTTCTCTCTCCTACTCTCTTTTAAATTCCGGGAGGGTGGGGTGGGGGGGTGTCTGTCTTTTTCCCCTCCAGGCTGTAACTTTTGGATTAAGTGAAGGATTTTAAACGTTTGGGCAGAAGAGATTCTTTTTGGTGCTTTCTTTTTTTCTTTTTCCTTCTTTCCTAAAAAAAATCTAGCTGGAAAATGGTCTTATTTGGAACCAGGGCACGGCTGTCAAAAGTCTTTGCCTATCCATTCTCTTTCTATCCTCCACCCCCCCCCCCCGCCAGCAGCCCTTTAACCTCGGATTCCAGAGCGTGATGCCTCTGGGGAAAGTTTGGGGTGCCTTTGGGGGGTCAGAGATTCGGCTTTGGATGTGAGGGGTGCGAGTGCCGGTGGGACGGAAGGGCCCCCCTGTCTCCGTGTGTGTATCTGTGCGCGCGCTTTAGATGTGGGTTGCCGCTGTGTTTTGCAGCAGCCAGGCAGGGCTAGTGCCGTCTCTGGCAGCGGAGCGAGCGAGCGAGCGAGCGGGAGCGAGGGCGAGAGAGCGAAAGAGCGAGAGCGAGGGAGTCAGGAGCCCGTTAGAAGAGCGTGCAGCTCGCTTTCCCAGGGTGTCAGCCGCTCCGAGGGCGCTCCACCCTGCCCGGACAGCCCGGGTGCCCAGCTCGCTCCCTCGCTCGCCGGAGGTGCTGTTCTACCCGCTGCCTGTCGGGGCTGGGGAGCTCCGACCATCGCTTCCCTTTGTGAAAAGGCTGCGGGCTCGCTCCCTCCCTCCCCGCCGCCTCCTTCCTTCCTTCCTTCCTTCCTTCCTTCCTTCCTTCCTTCCTTCCTTCCTTCCTTCCCTCCCTGCTTCGGGCTCCGCCGTCTTTTTAATCGGACTCCTGCCAAGATTTTCTTCCTAGCTTGCTTTTGTTTAATCGTATTGCTATAGAGAGGGATACAGATTTGCCCGTTCTCGTGCGGGGTGTGAGACAAGTTACGCCGCTCCGCTCGTCCTCTCGAACGCCGCGGCTCGGGGGCTGCTCGGGTCTCCTCTCCTCGAGTGCATCCCTGCGCGCAGTGGCTAATGGCAGGCGCGTCTCTGCTTCCCATGCCTGCCTCTGCAACCTTACATTCGCCACTAAACACGGGGATCGGAAACTTTGCCCCACCGATGCCACCACCTTCCAGCTGCTGCCCCCTTACCCTGCCCACCCCTCACCCCGCCGCCCCAAACACAGGCGTATGTATTTCTTTTGTTACCTGTCAGCCGGAGGGGGAGGGGGGTCTCGATGTTATCGGCTGCTCGGGGCACTGGGCCCAGCCGAGAGAAGAGGCTCAGCAAGCCGGGTTCAGCCTCCGCGCCGTCCCGAGGAGGCTTTTTCGCTCCCATTCAGCAACACACACCCTCCTCCTCCTCCTCCTCCTCCTCCTCCTCCTCCTCTCCTCCTCCTCCTCCTCCTCCTCTTCCACCTTAGGTACCAAGGCTTACATCGCAAACATAACACCCCCTTCCCGCCCTCCCCACCGCCGCCGCCGCCGCCGCCGCCACCACAAAAAAAAAAAAAAAAAAAAAGCGCCTCTCAACCCAAAGACAACTTGCCAGGCTGAAGATGGTGGATTTACATTGAGCCAGACCCCGCCAGGGTCACCCAGGAAGTCTGACTATCCCTCTATCTGACAGTTGCATTTCCTCTCCTCCATTCTGATCGCCTTTTTTCATATTATTATTAACCCTGTTCCATTTTTAATCAAGGATCAGGTAGCTGGCAAAGGAGAGGGAGAGAGAGAGAGAGAGAGAGAGAAAGACAGACAGACAAAGGAAAAAAAAAAGAGAGGGTTGATGATGTTGAAGGTGGATAAATATCTCTTATATTTATATTTGAAATTGTGATTCCCCTTTGGAAGGATTTCCAGTGGCTGGATCCTTAGGAGCGGTGGTTGAAGAGCAGACTGTAGTTTATTCTCTCTTTGAGAGTTTGGTGGATGTCTAAGTGGATGGATGGAAGGAAGAGGTAGTGAGCAGCAGCCTTGGAAACCCTGCCTGTTGTTGGTTAGATTGAGGCAGAGACTTGGCTGCGATTGGGACACCACTGTGACATGGGCATCGATCGCTTCCATTGAGAGCAATGCAAAAACACAGTCTGGGTATGTAACACTCTCAGTGCCATCAACCCTTGTTTTACTTTCTATTTACTGACAAAACTGACAGAGCAAGGCTAGCAAGAAGGGACTTTGCTTTTAAAAGTATAGATAGGGAAAAAGGAATGAAGGGACAATGGAAAATGCTTAAAATAAACAGGGTGGGTGGGTTGGCGGTGAAAAGAGAAATAAATTTTAAATATGATTGTTTTATTTGCTATTCAACTTGGTACTTTAAGGAGTTTTCTCCTCTGTGGTGGGAAACCTAGAAAAGCAAAATATAATGATAGCAAGGGGATTAATATTCTTTTTTTAAAAAAAAAAATCCTTCCAAGAATATTTGTGTATAGATAAAGTAGATGTATCTCAGCTCCTGAGGAGGAATACCAGGCACTTTCAAGCAGTTGGAAAGCGCACCAGAATGAAAGATGGCTAGCCAGCTGTTTTAACCTCCTGCACCTGGCTTGAGTGCTGGGGCTCACTCGGATTATTCAGTGAGCCTGGCTGAATATTCATATTCTAGGATCTACACACTGTGGCTGTAGCATCCTATAGGCATTGCCTTGGGCTTTGAAGGGTTTCTGCAACACAAACGTATATTCAGTTGTTTTCCTTCTTATGGAAATGAATGTAAAAGGTCAATTAAAGAGAAGGGAATAGTCATAAATCTTCAAAAGTGAAATCTATTCAAAGAACAAAGAAGGTCAAGTAAACCATCTGTATAAATCACGATAGTAGTAGTGGTAGTACCTGCTTTGTAGGTTTAGCAGTGATACTAACTTGTTTTCTAAAATGCAAAGTGATGTGCATCCTTCCTGTGTTTCATAACAGATATAAGATTGTATTTCTGTAGCAAAAGACTGTATTGTTCATTATGTAAAGAAGTCCTGAGAAAATCACTGTTAATATTAGAGAATTTACTGTTTCCATTCTGACCATGAGCCTAAATTTACACAATGAAATTTGATTATGTCTAATAACAGTATTAGATCCTGTACTGGATGGATGAGAATTGAGGTGGTTTTGTTGATTGCAAGGGTTTAATGTTGCATTTCAGAATCTGATGTGGTTTAGCCTTCCTTCCATTAACTGGAAAACCCCTGAGGTTTTACAATTATTTCTTAAAGATAATACATTTAAGATTGCATTGGTAGGCTGGAGAAAAGTCATATAGGGAAGAAGGGAAGCCCTTAATAACTCTTGAGATTCAGACATGTTCAGCAGTTAGATTGGCTCTGACTTCACCAAGGGTCGACAATGTGTCATTTCCATGAAGCCAAATTGCCCTCTGCCTATATGATATTAATGTGCAAATCAATATTTCAGGGATTAAATTTCCCTTCTTCATTTTTTATGGTTTCTACCTCAATAAGTCTCAAGTCTATTAGAAGAAGCTGGATGATTTAAAATCTTTCACTGCAGAATGGCTTGTTGTAGCCTTGTTTCACAGACCATTTTTGGCTTTTTGCTCTAAAAGAGGAAGGGCATTGCAGAGAAGTTCATAATGTAGGGGAATGAACAATACTATAAAGGATTTCAATTTAGAAATAAAAAGGTATTGAATATATACATTTATATGATATATACATTGTACCACAGTAATTTACAAATATTATGTTGTATTGTGTTTCACTTCTTGATCTATTTTGAAATCAGTTGAGGCTATTTTCTTATTAGTAATTTCTTAGCATTCTTATGCTTTGAAAAAAGGCACAACAACAACAGCATGCTTGGATTATTTTACAGTGAGTATACTTTAGATCTTCTTTGAAGAATATCTAAAAGAGCTAAAGGATATTTTAAAAAAACCCTCTGCTATTGAGTCTAAGTAATGTTAGTTACATTTTATTAATTAAGCAAGGAAACCTTTTACTTCAGTTTTTGTCTTTTAAAGTTCTTGTGCATTAGTGGTGTTTAAGAGTAGTAATTTGAATATTCATGATTAGTTAAAAATGGAAAGAGATCAAGGAGAAAATCATACTTGGCAGAAAATTTAGGTCACATACAAGGTTGCGACTTTATCACATTTTGGGAAGGCCCTATTCCCTGTCATTTGGTGGTGTTTTATAGGCTTAGACCATCTGGACTAAGTTCCACACAGCTGCATGGATTTTGTATGTGATAGAACATTTTTCTTCCATTCAGTGTGAAATGTTCTTCTTAAAAACATACACCAGACTCGCATAATTTAGTCTGCTAAAAGAAATGCACACGAAATAAGGACAAAAGGCTCTTTAATCTCTTCAAGCTGTTTGTTTTTCTTCAAGATTCCTGTCTGTTTGGGTATGAAAAGTCATGTTTATTGAGCAGATGGTTCTGAGGTGTGACATTAAAATAATATATGATTTTTGGGGTCTGTGCTACTTCTGGCTTCTGCTTGCCTGTCAAAACATAGATAATCTATTCTTATTTACAATTAATCTCAATAAAATTAATCTTAACTGTGCATTAGTCAGTGGCTTAAAATATCTAATTATATTCAATTAACTGCTGTCATAGTAATTAACACTGCTTAATTGCTTCAGCATATATTTATGTAAAGCTCATTAGTTCCTGGCTGCTCTTTTTCTCCTCCCCTTATTCCCTTTTTATTGCTGTCACAGCACTGACATCAAATCCGGGCTTGCTTTTGGAGGGTGATGAGGGGAACAATTTTAAACTTTTAAGATATGGTCATGACAATAAATGGATCTGTAACACTGTATTCAGCCTAATCTTGAGTGTTTTTAAAAAGTCTTTTAAAAAGTAACACTACCAGAGCTTAGAGAATCCCCTCTTGTAACATTTCTGAAAATATTTTCTAGCTTTGTTGATCGAAATACGAGAAGTCAGGTTAAGCTTTGTATTTATAAATGAAGAGCTTTTCCTGCATCTGCCTTGGGGCTGTACCCACAAGGCAGAGCTTCCCTATACCCAAATAATTCAAAGGGTTAAACACTTGGCCAAGGTTCAAATTGAAAAGTGCCCAGGGAGATTGCATGTGAATATGTACAGGTTTCATGTAATTAGTGCTTAATTATATTAACATATGCAAATTGTCAACTTAGGAGCTTGTTGAGCTAGCAAAGATCAGTCTGGCACAATTGCTGTATTGTTCTGAGACAATAATGGATTTCAAGTTGGACTGTGGAAACACATAACTAGCTATCTAATTTAACTCATACCGTGGTGAAATTTCATTAGTCTCCATGGAGACTGGTTTAATTGTGCTGACTAATGTTCTAGGCTGCAGAATGTCATAAAAAATGTTGTTTGCCTAATCCACCTTACAATGACACTTGTTTGTACATGTTTCCTTTGTGTGACAATTTGCATATGCAAATAAATAGTTTCCCAGCCCTCCTTTGTCATGCCTGTTCATTACCCATGAAGAGACATTGTTACTAGGCTGTTACTGAGTCTCCCAAGACAGGATAGTGTCAACCAGTCCAGCCACATTCTTTCATAATTTGTTTCTGATTAATAGACCAGAGTGAGGCTCATTCTATTCAGGCCTCTGCAAAGGGAAGGTCAGTTCTGTCACTGAAAGGAGTTTCCGCAGCAACTGAAGCCCCCCTCCCCTCTCTCCTTTCTTCTTTGGCTTAACAGAATCATATTTAAAATAATGTATTCTTGCTCTAAGGAAAATGTCCTCTAATACTCTCTCGTTTCCTAAAGCAAAAGATAGAAAAACAAAAGAGATTCTGGTTTTGGAATATTAATCCTGTTTTTGACAGAAAGGTAAACTGATATAATTGCTTTTCAGTCGAAGAAATGGGGGTTTATACAAGTGTGAAAGCATCGGAAAGGATTAGCATTTTTTTGCATAATGAAAAGCTCTGTTGAATAGGGCACTGAATGGTTGACTGAATGACTAAGATGAAAGGAAGACGAAAATGCAAGCTTCTCTTTCTTTATGCCTCTGCTCAGCTCTCCCTAAAGTTATGTTTGTCCAAGACTTGAGAAAACAAGCAGAAGCTCAGATTTCCGCAACTTTATAAGATGCCTTGAATTTCCATCATCATGCTGATGAATATGTATGATAATGGTGCAGCTAGAAGATGATAGACACAGGTTTGTATGTAGCAGAAACATTACAGGCTAATCAAATATTGACTATTGGGTATCCAGCCTTCTCAGTGCTTTGCTTGTGGGGAGGGGCAAAGGTGAAATATTAAATTTGTAAAATTAGTAGAATGTCTGCATCAAGAGACATAATAAGCTAAAGTTATTGAACCTGCTCTCATAGGTATAATTTTGGCTATTTTAATTGCTGGCATTTTTTTTGCGCTGTGGAAGAAAAATAGATCTTGACTAGTTATGAACCATGGGATGTTGTGATAACTATTTCTAACATCCAAAACTGCATGAGTTTGAACATAGTGATAAATATAATTTATATAGAAATTAGAGTTAATAGGTTTCATTCCTAGTGTGTTCTAGTGTTCAGAGGTTTGTTTTTTTTTTGATATGTTTATGGTTAGGTCATAAGTCATGTCACTGAGGACCTAGTCCCTACTCCTACTCCTATTGAAGTAAGTGATAAAATATATATTGACTTAAATGGGACCAGGAGGAGGCCTAAAGCTATGACTGTAATTGGTTAGCTGTTGACAATGTGATCTGTGCTTCTAATTATGTGTTCTGAACAGTAACTGGGACAGTTAAAATGCACTTACAGTGCACTCTTATACATGTTTCCTCAAAAGTAAGTGTTAGTGAATAAAATGGGACTTAGTCTCATGTAAGTATTAAGTGATTGTAACACAAGAGTACAACTGCATGCATATGCTTAACTGATTTCGATAGGACTTATTCCCAAACATAAGTATGGGATTGCAGCTTAAATGTTTGCATGCTTTTGAAAATAATGAAAAGGACAGAAATTAGATGCAGTTTGAAGAAATGATTATGTATATGTTGTATGTAAGTAGTGCGTTTTTCACTTTTTCAGGTCTTTTTCAGTGTTTGTATTTAGAAAGTCATTACAAAAAATACCTTTTTTCAGAAACATTGTGCTTACATGTGTACAGTTTCAGGACTGTCTCTGACTAGTTTGGTGGACTAATAAATATTAGAAAGAAAGAAATCTTTGCAAGTTGTAGAATTTTGACAGCTTGGTATGGAACTGTAATCAAATGAGATCTAGTGACTTATTAAGTCTTCACTTTGAAAGCTAATGTTAGATAATTTTTTAATAACTTTGCAAATGTTTACTATTTATACATCTTTAACATATCTTGTAAAATGACAACAAACTTGCATATATACTGCACATTCAATGGACAAGAAGCTTACTAAGAACTTTGGGGTAGAAAAATGTGCTGATTTAAAAGTAAATTAATGTGTATTGTTAAGCAAGCAACATGTGTTCTAACTGGCAGGTTTCCAGCCATTTCAAAACTGGATAGCACAGAGGTTAATGGTAGCTTATGCATTCTTTGAATTCATATGGAACAGTCAGAAATCTGGGCTCTTCATATATTAAGACTGAAGTTGTAGTCTTATACACATATAGGAGTAAGTTCATTGAACACAGTGAGACTTGCTTTTGAATACAGTACTTGTGAAACATTTGGCTGAAATACTAACAGACTCTTGTTTAACACCTGTGCTTAAACATAGATAGAATTCTAATGTGAACGTCTAAGAAGATGAGGTTTTGACTTCCAGATTCTAAGTGTGTTTACTGAGAAGAAAATGTAGCTGAATCCAATGGGATTTCTCATACTGCATGCAATTCTGCTTGGGTTTATGATCATAATAGTGCAACAGATTGGGAGAAAAAGTCTACAGAATCTGCAGAGATCTAGGTCTTCTAGTCTCTATGGAATAAAGGTGTTTACTTCTTTCATGTATTTAAGTTTAGGATATATATGTTAATATGGATGTACTACAGTCTTGGGTAATAGGCACATCCTGTAATTTTGTTGTTTTAGGGTTTTCATAAATCCTTTTTGTTCCTTTTGCTTTAATAAGTTTGTACTCATAAAAGTTTGGAATGCTAGAACTTGTCTAGAGGAAGTTTTTTTTAAAAAATGATATATTAAGAAAAAGGAATTCTGCTGAGGAATGGTTCAGCTGAGTGTTATGTGTAAAATAGATTTACCATTTAAAGTCATACTTATATGTTTATATTGTTCTCAATATAAGCTCAAGCTCAAAGATAGTTATTTGGGTGTATTAAAAGCAAATTGCTTCCATTAATTTTGAAAACTGTTTAAAACCTGTTGGAAGGTTACTTTGTAGCAGATATGTTATATTTATATTGTTATATTGAGCTGATTGGACTACATAAATTCCCATGAAGATCATCAGGTTAGCAGTGTAAAAATAATAAGTTTAGCCTCAAACATTTGATAATATCTTTAAGAGGCAACTCCCTTATCTGAGTGAAGAGATTGGATAGTAAGAAAGAAACTATATTCATAGCTGAAAAAAACCTTGCACTTTTTTTTAAAGCAGGGATATTATCAAAGAATGAAGCCAGTGTGCTTTTTTCTGTACAATACTAACTTCCATTCAGTTGTGATAGAAGTTTCTGGTTTGGGTCTGTTGACAGTCAATAAAAGTTTGGTATACCTTATGCTGTTCAGTTGTGGTTTGAGTAAGAAAATTTAAATACTCACATTATGATGTAAATATTCATACATGTCAAAATGATTAACATAATAGGAATTTTTTTATCCTAAACTTAAAACTTAGTGATTGAATATAGAGCAGAAGAAGCAGGGACGAAAACATGAAACACAGGGGAAACTATATATTATCATTGGATTATCACCCAGTATAGATTGATGGAATAGAATAAATTGTGTTAAAACAATATTTATCAAATTCATAACTCTGCGACACTTTCAGATTCCTTTATTCAGATCTTTGGAGTATCTTGCCACAGATATATGGTGTTACAAAAGCTGCTGTATTTTCTGTTGCCTGGGATGCAATGCAAGTCTGACCACCAGAGACATAACCTCTCCAAGATAACCTGCTTCTCAATTAACAGATATGACTATACCAACCTTTAGGTCAAAGGATAGAAAGTTTCAACAACCGCGCTAAGATCTGCATATTGAATGTGCAGTAAAGTTTGGGAAAGGCACGGTGTAGTGTGCAAACTCTTGTGCTCTGCCTCTTCTGCCACCAGGCTGCTTATCTTCATGGTCTACTACAGTTGATTGCAGGTTAAAAACTGTAATCTTTCCTGTAGCTTCCCAGGAGAAATCAACATATAGACAAATCCAGCCACATACAGGCATACAAAAATAGGGATGGAAGATAGAGAATCTGATTTATTGTGGCCAGAGTTAGCAAGTATACCACCCAGATCATTCTTAGGAAATCTAATTTTGAATCAGTAACTTGAATGCTTCAGGTTCTGCTTGATTTGTAGCTAATGGTAGTGGGCAGGCTTGATCCAGTGTTTAGGCTCAGGCTTGATATTTGCGTGTATGTGTGTGTGTAACACATTACATTAGTGCACACATTATATGTTTTCTCATTGAACATGGGGATGCTAGAAACAGTCACAGTGAATGTGTGTTTTATAAATTTTTTTTAAAAAATGTTGATATTTAGGGCACATTCATATTCTACTTTTAAACTGAGACAGACTTCTATATTCTAACTTAAGTCATAAAAAGTTGTGTCAAAACAAAGGCCTAGTTTTCTACCTGTAACATCAATTTACTTTTACTGTTGTAAACGTAGTTACAAATATTATATATCATATCAAAGTATAATTTTAAATATATCTATATAGTAATAACAATAAGCTGATCAATACATCGAAATTAATGTTTTTAAAGAAGCAAAACTATGAACAAGTTATTCCTAAAGCAGTAAAACAAAGATGTTAAAGGCAGTTTACTTCAAGCCCAAATCAGAAAATTAGTTTTGTGAGTTCTGAAAATAGTCTTAAAGTCTTGTCAATATAGATCTGAACCCTATTCATAAAATAAATATCCTAATCCAAGCTGACAAATCACCTACCAGCAATAGTTTGTTGCAATCTGTGATACTAGTGGAGTATACACATTACTTCTAGTGGCTTCAACAATAGTCCATAGTTAACTTATAACCCCTGCTAGGACTGCCAACTTTTTAAACTAGCTTTTGTCCATCCTTTTGCTATAAAAACAAAAACAAAACACAGGCATGCAGAAGTCAATGAGGTGATTTTTTTTTTCAGGCAAAGAGATAAAATGGTGAGGGAAAGCATCACCCATTTAATTTCTGCTTGCTTGGTTGCTGTGAAAAGACACAAGAGCATAGCCAATGAAAAGCTGGCAGTCCTAGACCCCAATTTTATCTTAGTTAGGACTTCAAAGGCACAGCCTTCTGTGTTATATCCAGTTTGAGGTGAAGATACAAAGCCCATAACAACGAAGAAAACCAAACTTTTCTAGAACTTTTTTTTGGTGTGTGTGTGTGTGTGTGTGTGTGTGTTAAATCTAGATGAAAGTGCAGAGTGGTTATCACTGTCTTTGACCTTTTATATCTCACTCTTCCATTACACCTGCATTCATAAAAGTCAGATACTATTTTTACTAACGTCCTCATTCCACAGCATTATGTGTTGTGAGATAGATTTAGAATCCCTACTGTCTCAGTAGTGTACCTCTCTGTGGAAGATGTAGCACCTTAATTCTAAAGAGTTAAATCTGACAATGTGCTCATGGTCACAATAGAACCACCACCTGCAGCTCTCCATGTTGTCTGTGAACTGCCTTTAGATGATTCCCTAGTCCTTTAGGGCCAGTCGACCTCAAGTTCCAAATGTTGTCGTGGGCTCAGATAATTCTTTAATTTTCTTATGATCTTATTGTTGACATAGGCCTAAATCATATTGTTAGCCCAAGCTAGCATAGACCCGTTCAGTTAATAGGAGCTTGGTAAACAGACAGGCAAGCTTGATTGATTAAATTGGTCTATTGTAATTTGGACTAACCACTGAATTTAGGCATATAGTAGATTATCACTTATCTTTGCATATATTAGCATTTGCTCCAACTCCACACTGTTGTTACTTTATATATAGTGTTCCCAGCATATTGATTTAGATTTTAAATACAGGTGGTAGTAGCACTTAGAAGCATTTCTCTTTGTGATTTACAGTAGTATTCATACTCATATTTCATATACTGTTATGGTTTGTTAATTATATGGGATGCAATGCATAGTATTTTTTTATATATACTAGTGGTTTCTCTAGGGAGGAAGAGGTATAGGATTTGCTTTATTTATGTGGGCTTGCCATTTGAAATGGGACAGTCCTGTTTCTAGGATGGTGGCACAGAAGTTATTCAAGAGGTGAAGACTTGAGAAAAAATGGGGCAAATTTCTTCTTGCTTGAAATGAAACAGTGCAGATTAGGAACTATTAAGATCTGCCAGGTCTTGTGGGTCCTAGAAGACTGTTTAAGTGCTCACTGTCAACAGGAAAATCATGAGCAGCACTTAAAGTGGCTCACCTCTGATTTATTCATAAACCTCACATGAGCACTTGGCTTTGTTCTTGCTCCGGTAAGGGGAACTGATTCCAATATCAACAGGAATAAAGAGCTTCTTGCATGGTCCAGAAGTGAATAGCACTTTACCTCAAAGCATGACCTCCATTCCCAAGATCTGTTGTGTTACAGTTGACTCTGCTTCTGTGTTTATTCTCTGATGAATGGCTAGTAAAAGTTACAACAAATAATGTATCTTGCAGAGCTTCTAGACTCAGTGACAACTGTGTGACTGGAACTTAGGTTCTTCTGCCTTTGTCAAAAGAGTTCCCTGATCACACTGAACACAGTGATTTTCTTTCCAAAAAGTTTAGTTTTAGTGCTATGACTGCAAATTAGATGGATGAATTGATTTCACTGACACTGAAATGAAAAGTCTTATTTGAAGAAAAGGCAGATGCAAGTTAACAACAGTACAAACAGATATTTTGTGTGATTCCAGGAGACAGAAAGTGCTTTCCTAATTTATTAGGCATATTTGATTGTTTCAGTTTGTTTATGTTTCTCAACAAGAGGGTACACTAGTGCTAGCAATCTACCATGAGGGAAGAGCCTTTATAAAACTTCCAAATGATATGTTTGCACTAGGGCAGAGGTTGAGTACAGTCTCCAAAGGGGGGGAAATAGTTTAATGGTAGTCATGTTCTGATCCTGTTTGAATCTGCCCTTTTCTTATTTAGTGAGTTTTATTTGTGTGTACCTAAGGTTTAGATGTTTTAAAACTGGTCTGCAATTTTCACAATAAATTAAACAAAAGAAGAATCATACTGGAAGATAGTGATGAGAGTTAATGATATGTCTTTAGATAAGGCAGTAGTGGTGTGCAATCTGATCACAGCTATCAGCTCATTTGTCATGGCTGAAGTGAAAATGTCAGGACCAATGAGTGTATGAGTGCTGAAGGGGGCGAAAGGGCTTTTGGAGATACTTTTGTGCTGGGAGTGGGCCGTAGCTTAAATGCAGCTCTGGGGAAATACTTGGATTAGCTAACTCTGTGCACAAATCCCTAGCATAACAGAATTAGTTGGGAAAGTGAAGGTTTTTCTGTATGTGTGTGAAGTGAGGGGTGGGGGGTGAATTCTGTCAAACTGCTCTAGGCTTTAGCCCAGTAACTGTAAAATGGTGAAGTACTATGTTAATTAAATTTAGTGATATATATGTATACATGATTAGGTAAAAAACATTGGTATCCAACATCACAGCCCATTTCTATGCAGTATAGAAACTGCTTTATTTGCCCTCATACTATCTTGTTGAAATGCATTTCATCTTTGACATTTTTAGAAATTGTGTCTTTTGGAATTTTCAGCATACATTTGGGAGTTAGTTTTATGCATTCATCTTTGGGAGGTCATGGTTCTGATGGTTCTTTGTTATATCAGAGTGGAATGAAACATAACATTCTTACTTCCTATGGATGTGTCTCCCCCTACTCCAAATTTATTTTATAGTATCTAAACATTTTCATCTGATAGCATCTTTTCTTTGTATTGGAAACCAACTTCTGTTTGGCCCCAGTAGAGTCTGGACTTTTTTTCAGAACAGCTGAGACTTTAAGGCTGGTTTTTATGTTTCAAAGATGCAACAGGGGAGAACCTTCCTGGTTCATATGTCTAATAGGTGCATGGAAGGGAAGAGCACAAGTCACTTGCATTCCCTTTTTTGCTGTTGGATTTGTGAATCAGTTTTCAGAACCCAAATTTGTTTCATTTATATTTGAGAGCTTTTGACTAACATGAAATGTGTGCTCATTTGTCAGGTCTAAAAAGTTAATTTACTGTTAAAAGAAGTAGTTCACAGCATGATTATTTGTCTTCAGGTACACAGGAGGGTGTCTTGAAATCATGCATCTTTCCTTCGCAATTAAAACTATAGCATTTGTTAGTTCTGAAAGTATACTTGTATTGGATACAAGTACATTTTTTTTCTTTAGCCGTGGCCAGTTGCCTATGCTTGCAGAATATTCTTACTTCACAGTGGTTAAAAGCATAGGAGTGCTGCTAGGGAGCAGAACACTACTGCAAAAATAAAACATCTGCAGTGTTTTTCTCCCATGTAGGTAGTCTGTTAAACATGTATGTTCTGTAACTCCTGAGGACTTCCACTTACTACATATGTTCTGAAAGCTGAATTGAAAAAATGTCAGTTTAAACAGGTCTAGGTGGCATTGCTTTATATTGGTCTTCATTCATGTTATACCTACTAAATTATTTAGGATAATTAGCTTTTTCCCTTTAAATTGATTAAGGCAGTGTTTCCCAGGTCCTCAGATATTGTTGGACTCTGATTCCCAGAATCCCCAGTCAGCAAGACCAGTGATCAGTGATTCTAGGAGTTATATTTCAGCAACATCTGGGAATCCAGTGTTAGGTATTACTGGTCTAGAACTGAAGTTATGTCCAAGTGTTGCCTGAATTTAGTCAGTCAGAACAAAACATATTTAACTCTTTATTATGGCTCTTGGTCCTAAGAGCTGTCTGGATTTCACAGAACAGGGCTGTCTTTTTGCTAGATTCCAGTAGATGGCTTTAATTGTCTATGAGATAGAACTGGCCGAGGTCATATTGTTATACAAATCATTTCTATGCCAGTTGATTTCTAACTGCTAATTTTAGCACAAGACTGCTATAACTCTTTCATAAGAACAGAAGCAGACCCACACTGGATCAGATCAGAGATATGTTTAATTCAGCATTCTGTTCCCATGGTGGCCAATCAGATGGCTATGGGAAATCCTTAGGCTGTATAATGTGACTTTCCTGTGCATATTCCCCAGCAGGTGATTTTCAGAAGTATACACTGACAAGTAGCCATTGTTAATCTCAATTTGTCAAATTTAAAGCCAATTTAGTTGGCACAATCTTGTGATAGTAAATTCCACAGTTCCATAGACTATGTGTTGTGTGAGAAGTTCCTTTAACTTCCCTGAATCTTCCTCTGTTCAGCTTCGCTGGATAACTCTGGATTCTAATATTATGAGAGGAGTAGAATAACGTTCACATATTTGCTTTTACCATCATACATAATTTTATGCAACTCTATCATATCCCATGTTACTATTTTAAAAAGCTCCAGAGCCCCACATTTAGCCATTTGATAATTTTGATTCCCCCTCTCTGCAAGTTTTCCAGGTCAATTGTATCCTTTTTGAATGACAGTGGCCAGAATGATATGCCCTATTCCAAGTGTGGTCACACCACAGAGTTATATAAAGGTGTTATGAAATTGGCAATTTTATTTTTTATACCTTTCCTAATAAGGACGAACACGAACTTGGCTTTTTTTCACAGCAGCCATGCAGTAGATTGAATTATTATTGAACTACTTATCATTAACACAAAGATTCCTTTCTAGATCAGTCATCACCATCATGTTCCATAAACACATATATAAAACTGGGTGGATTTTTTTTTCTTTTTGACTCAGTGTGATCACTTTTCACTAACTTAATTGAACTTCATTTGTCATTTCAATGACTCCCACCCCAAGTTTGTAATGACTCTTTGGAGTTCTTCACTGTTGTAACTTTCTAAATAATTTGATGTCATTTGCTGACTTGGCCACTGTCATTCCTACTCCAGATCATTTATGAACAATTTAAAAAGCACTGGTCCCAAAATACATCAGTGCAGGTTGCCACTGTTTACATGCCTCCATTTTAAATACTGCCATTTATGAGATTTATGGAGACCTCATGGATGAGAATAGGTCTCATCCATAGGGTCATCATAAGTTGAGACTGATTTGGCAGCAGCTAACAACAGCATTTAATCCTGTTCCTTGCTTCCTGTTATTTAATCCATAAAAAAAAACTTCTCATATCCTGTGACTGCTAAGTTTGCTCAATAGTCTTTGATAAGGACCTATCAAAAGCTTTTTGAAAGTAAAAGTAAACAATATCTGCATTTCTCATATTGACTTACCTGTAGTTCCTCTGGAAGTACTCTAAAAGTTTAGTGAGGCAGCAGTACTTACCAGACTGATTCTCCTTCACCAAGACTTGTTCTTCTGTTGCTTGATAATTTTATCTTTAATAATGCTTTCCACTGTATTGATTTATGCTTTTTCTTTACTTAATGTTTGAAATCATTGACTAAAATGTCAGTTATTTTGTAAATACTGTACTTTTTACTAACAGAGACATCCTTACCCTTAGGCAAGCAGAGGTGATTGCCTTGGATTGTATGTGGATTTTGGGGTGCTGTTAAAATGTTAAAATAAATACCTAGAAGATAAAGATATCTGACCCCCAAGACACAACCCTTTGGGAAGTTCTTAAATTTATTTCAATGAAGTTTGCACAGAACATTCTGGTAAATTGTGTTCTGTGTTAATTACTTGCGATAGAATGCTATTTAGAGTTTTCTGCCTCAGGCTGTACAATGTCTTGGATTGTGTCCTACATTATTTGGAGCTGGAATAATGGTTAAGTGTAGAGGTTCAAAGAATGTGCATGGTGGGTCTGACAACATGGGAAATTAAAGCACATATGATGATATACATTTGAGAACAAATGAGCGTGCAGCAATACCTTGCGATATGATTCAGCTAGATCCAAAGAAATATGAATAAAATTCAGAACCGTTTTCTTCTGTCCCTTCTTTAACACTTGTCTGTACTAGGTGCAAAACTTTTCTGGAGGAGCATGCCAGACTCATGTACACTACTGGATAGAGTATGGATGATTGTGATAGGAAAAGAGAACTGACAGAGAACTAGGTGCCACCTTATGTGAGCAGATACAGTGTTGTACATGCTAAGGCAGATGGAAAATCTGTCTCTTGATATAAATTTCTTTGGTTTTGTAGCTAGTAGATGGAAGATGTATTATAGTCTTAAGGGCTGAGTTTTCTGGTCATCTATGAGATATGTTAACAATTAGAACTAGAGGAACCATGTGATCTCATGTAAAAATCTGTAATTATAAAAAATAGTGCACTGTTCAGGCATTTTTAACCATTGGAACAAAGGATTATCTAGGCCTGCCTTCTTCTATTATTGCTTTACTCATGAGGAAACAGCCACCCATGGAGATTCTTCATGGTCTTTGCCTTCATTGAGTCTTCCATGCAAACACGAATCCTTCTTTTTGGATGCACTGTTTTTTTCCCTGATGGATGTGATGAAGGAGCATATCTGAGCCACATTGTCCCCTGCTCCTGTGGCAAAGGCACCAGGGCGAGTAATGCCTGGACAAGGCATGTGAACATGTGTGTGCATGTGGACCTATTGAATAGCTCCAGGACAGTAAAATGTTGATATGTGTGTGCCTCAGGCATATTTTGTTTTTAAAATGGAATAATGATTTTTAGTTAATTAAAATCCATCTCTAGCTTATAGCATCATCTCTAGATACTGGGCATCCCCAACTTACCCAAGAAGTAAGGCTGGAGCCATCGATCTTACATTCAATTCTTCGCAAAAGCTCTGTACATCTGTTCTGTTCTGCTTTCTTCTGTAAGACCCAGAACTCTTCAAACAGTTCAAAAACAGACAGGATTCCTGCCACCTGTGTGGGGAGAAGAGTGAGGATACAGAAAGAATGAATGGCCATGGGGGAAAGGAGATGAAAAGCAATAAGAAAGAAAAAAGACAAAAGAATGGGGAAAAAAAAGAAGTACAGGGAAAATGAAAGAGCACAGGATAGGTGGTTGTTAAGGGGTTTCTAATTCAGGCAAACCTGAACTTCTCATTTTGAATAAAGTTTGGCCTCTAAACCTACATTGGGCTGTTTGTTTGTTTGTTTTGAAAAGAATCAGCAAATTTACTTCATCTAATTAGCACATACCTTTGTAACAAATACTCTGTACATTTTTTGATACCACTCTAGTCTGCTTTGGTTAGACCTCATCTTGAATACTGTGTCCAATTCTGGGCACCCCAATTCAAGAAGGACATGGTGAAGCTGGAGCAAGTCCAGAGGACGGTGACCAAAATGGTGAGGGGCCTGGAAGCCGTGCCCTATGAGGGTAGGCTTAGAGAGCTGGGTATGTTTAGTCTGCAGAAGAGAAGGTTAAGAGGGGACATGATAGCCATGTTTAAATATTTGAAGGGATGCCATGTAGAGGAGGGAGTGGGCTTGTTTTTTGCTGCTCCAGAGACCAGAACAAGGAGCAATGGATTCAAGCTGCAGGAAAGGAGATTCTACCTGAACCTCAGGTGGAATATGCTGCCTCAGAGTGTAGTGGAGTCTCCTTCTTTGGAGGTTTTTAAGCAGAGGCTGGATGGCCATCTGTTGGGAGTGCTTTGAGGGTGTTCCTGCATGGCAGGGGGTTGGACTGGATGGTCCCTGTGGTCTCTTCCAACTCTACATTTCTATGATTCTATGATTCTATTTAATGAAAAATGAGCTGCTCCTTTTTGGATAACATATTTGTACTCTGGTTTTATTATTGAATTCTATTAATCAACAATGTGAACTATCTGATACCTGTTTCCTGTTGTTTGGGTGGGCATAGTCAAAGGAACCTGGCTAGGTCCTCCTTCATCAGACACTGAGTTGTTTCAAATGTATAATTATTGTTGCATGTCATTTGATAGCTGTACTAATTGCTGCCAACCATTGTCTGTTTGCACTTAATGGTGAAATCTGATCAACATCCTGCTTTGGTTGATGTTTGGTGGTAAACTTTAATTAACTCTTATTGCATTGAAGAAGAGCTCAGCTTCAGTGCTAACTAATCATTTACCTTCATTATGTCCTGACAGCTCCACTTGTTCCTGGTCTTAATAGATGCACTAGTCAGTAAATAAACCTCCATGTCTTCATGCCTTGAAGTTGTTCCACCTTGATGTTTTGTTGCTTGAAGAGGAAAGATGATTGGCTGAAGAAGTATTTGAACTAGTTTTGTATGCAGTGAAGAGGCAGGCGTGGAGACAACAGTCTAAAACTGTCTTTTTCTTACCAGATAATTTTATTTGAATGGTGATGGTAGATTTAAGATAACATTACTCCTTCAACATGGTTCCTATATGCTTGCATCTTTCAAATCAATACAATTAAGCTTGTCTCCTGTTGGGTTTCTTGTAATTATTTTTACTGAAATACTTTTCCTATAATGATATTGAAGTTAAGTAATCAAGTTACTGGCAGATCATGTAAAATTCAACTCAAAATTGCTGGCTGCTTGATTTTAATTTGTCTGACATCAAGTTTGTTTGAAAAGGGATAATATGTAGTTAAACCAAGGGTCTTATAATTATGGCTGACATTTGTTTGTTTATAATGAAAACTAATTAAAGTTCATACATTTTAAACTCAAAAGTTAATTACTGAATTGCTCACTTCACTTATGCAGAGTAGTCAAATTAACTTGCATTGAAAAAATGACAAGAGGCTCTGCATAATAAAAACAAGTGTCCCAGCTGATCTTTCACTATCCAAATGAAATTTACCATCAGATTATTATAGAACAACAGATTTTTTTATTAATAGTTAAGGTGTTTTTAAAACTTTATTCTTATTTATTTATTTATTTATTTATTTATTCTTTATTCTATTGACAGCCTACATGTTTACTATGAATTCCTTTTTAAATGCTGCAGTCCCCTGTAGAACTGCATATTCTGAGTTCTCTTGAACTCAGTTCCCATTTCTTAGGGACTATATTTTAAGTACAACAGTGTTACAAGCTCTGAGGGATGTTGTGTCTTTCATAATGTGCAGTCTTCTGTATTGTACCTGAACCCTGTTTTCTGTTCTTCTGTATTAATGTTCTCTATATGGTGATCTGGTGTTTCAATATTGTGAATAAGGCAAATATTAAAATGTGTTATTAAATACCTGTCAGCTACTTGAAAGAGAAAACTATAGATCAAATGTGGTCATACTTACAGTAAAACTATTGAAATCAATGGGATTTGAGTTGCCCATTACTAACAATTTCAGTGGATCTGTGACTAACCAATTTTTATGTGATCCAACCAATTTTTTTTAAAAAAGATGACACTATTTTTACTTTTTTTAAAATTTAAAGCATCTCCCCTATTCTGTTTTAGCAAATTTAAGCTAGGCGCCAAAAGCAGTCTGTAAGGATATTTTTAAATTAAATGTTTCTGCTATTATAAAACACATCAGCCTATTAGAAAAAATAGCATTTTTAAAAACACCTGGTGTCTCACATCTAGATAATACATATAGATGGGAAGGGACAGTTATTACGGCTTTCGATTTTATCAGATGTTTATTCACCTTGCTCCTAAACACAGTTATGCAGAAAAAAATCTCACTAACTGAAATGGCATTTACTCTTTGGTACTCTACTTTCTAGGCAGATTTAGTCATTCAGGTGACAGATTGAAGCAATACATGTTCAGTTGTGAAAAATAGTTTGTTTTCAAGATCTTTTCAGTTTCCTTTTTCAAACCTTAAGGCTTCAGTCTTATGCATGTTTATGTGACACTATTACCTGCTGATATAAGTGACACATAATAGCAATGACACATCCAAATGTGGATATAATTTGACTGGACAATAGTATTCTATACCACTATTGCTTGGAATCAAAGCAGTTCATGACACTTGAATAAATGGAGTAACTAAAATTCATTCATCAGTTGATATACACAATGAATTACATAAAGAATAAGTACATCCCAATGGATACTCTTGTGTTTGGCAGGACTATTAACTTGCACTTTCCAATCTAATAGAGATTTTAGGGTAAAAAAGAAAAGGATGGTGCCTCTTTCAAAACATTTTTGAAAAAATTAATTTACATGGTCTTTCTTAGGCTATGTTGTGTGCATTACAACAAAGGACTTGATTGATTTTGCAGATTAATATTTATTTAGCAAAGGAAAATCAAAGGGATTAAGCAGTCATCATTGTAACCCTAATCCTACTTTGCATAGATAAGACAAAAGAGAGTGATTACTCTTTAAAGCTCCCTGAGTCACTGCTGTTGGTTTGTTTAAAAGAAAGAACTGAGTGAAAAGTTGTCTTTTTCTGTTCAGAGTTTTCATAATTCCAAATTTTTAACTATAGGTCAGGTAATTAGACTTTCTTTGTAATGAAATTCCAGCATGAGGATTCACCTTAAGTAACATGAGAAAGAGATATTGCCAATTATTATGATTCACATTCCTGAATGATGTCAGTGTGAAATATTTATGATTAGGCCATATAGCAGATTATACAATGAATACACAGGTCAAGCATATCACAAAAGTCCTTTACATTACCTCTGTGGTTAATATGAGATATTAGTCATTATGTAATAATTCTGAAGAGAAGTTAGATATACTCTAAAGTAGCTTGATTAGTGGTGAGTTACTCCACTTGCCTGGAGATAAAGAGAGAGAACAGTTGTTGTGATTTCATGGAAAATGTGGGGAAAATATAGGAGACTAAAGTTATTCCAGAACATGTTAATCTTTTTATCATATATGCTCTCCCCCTTATTTTTTCGTTATATAAAAGAAATGATCATCTTGATGAGGAAGAAGAGATCATCAGTCACCTGAGATTTCATTTCATTTTCATTATCTTACTTGTGAGATATTTTAAAAAAATCTGAAAACCTAGCTTTTGAGCATGAAGAAGAAGAAAGAGGTGAAACACTGTAGTGATTGAAGTCAAGTATGCCATTTGCAAACTTTTCTAGTTTTCTTTTTAAAAGTCTGTTTTAAGTGCACAGTATATTTGGTTACATCCTTTTATTCAAACTTAATTACCTTCTCCCCTTTGTCGTGACATGGGTGGAAAGTTTCCTCTGTGTCAGGAGAGGTCGTCACACATTCTTTTGCAGTTCTTTTCATTAATTCCTTCTTGCAGAAGCATTTTCTATCGTGCTGGGAAGGTAGAAGGGTGTAATAGAAGAGCCCTGAAACATCAGCAGGAAGCTCTAAGCTGGTTAATGCAATATAATTGTCTGGACATAGACTGGTCTTTGTTTGTGTCCTTCACTTTGAATCAGCTGTAATTAACTCCAGAGTGTTTCCAGATTGCCAGCAAAGAAAAATTACAGCTTTTCTGTTTTAAATTGGAAAGTACACAAAGATATTAACTATGCATATTGCTTTTACTCTGATATAATTCTATTCTGTGAAGGCGTAATAGTGGTTTTTTGGCACCCCTCCCTCAACTCTGAACCCTGAAATCATGCTACTGTAATACTGTTTGATTTAGGGTCTATTAGAGCATAATGGCTACTCAGTACTTCTGGTCTGAATAATGTTTTCCTTCTATCATACAACTGCCACAGTATGTTGGGGTCACTTCAGTGGTTACTTTGATTCTCTAGGACTTAGTTTATGTGCGGGAGGCAGGTTTTATATGGATATGAAGAAAGCCTCACACATGTAACTAGGCTAGTATTCCATTATAGAAGCAGCATGGTAAGTTTCCCCTCTACTTCTCTGTGCTACCTATAGACTCTACTGTGTTTGATTCAGCTTAGAATTCTCCGTAGAAGTAGCACTCATGACATGACTTTTACACAGGTATTTTACCTGTATTAAGAAAGTCTGAATACCCAAATGGTGAGAAAATTGACTGTTTTTACATCTGTTCAACTTGTGGTCAACCAAATGCTGGTCACACCCTATTTAAAAGGCACTGTGTACAGTACTTTGTAATTATGGATTCTTCTATGGTCTAAAATGAAGGAGCTGAGCGAGCAAGCCTCCAGCTAATGCATCTAATAATACAGCGCTGTATACAAAAGATCTGTCAGCAACAGATGCAAAAAAAGAGTCTAACCAAAATCCCCTCCCCCCTTTCTTCTGAATTTAACAATAAGGAATTTAAGCTTCAATGTGGCTTTAGCAACCAAAGAAAAGAAGCTCTTGGTGTCTGCATAATACCACTTTGATGGATTTTTTTCATCAGCTCTCTGTACGTGGTAACAAATAAACAAGTATAATTATACTTGTGAAGGCCTATTCATTGCTTTGTCAGGATTAGATATATGTGCAGTTTTCACACTGAGCCTCTCTTTTGTCTTTGCCTAACTCACTATGACATATTGATAGAGGATTTGGGATGGGGGAAAGGCCACAGCAGAGACAGTGATGACCTTTTGGAAACTTGATATAATTCAAGGATTTTTATTTATTTTTTCTTTCTTTCTTTCTTTCTTTCTTTCTTTCTTTCTTTCTTTCTTTCTTTCTTTCTTTCTTCTTCTTTGAAGATCTGTAACTTGTTCCTAAATTCTGGTGTAAGTGGGCAACTTTTAACCCATTTTTACCAGAGTAAATAAAGAATCAAAGTGTTCTGAGATGTCTAAAGAGCAGATGGGAATAAAAACAATAGACTAAGAAGTCTCTTGGTCTTCTTTCCCAGCACTTTGCACTGTGGCTAACCTAAGCATTCCTTTCCCATTATTCTATCCTCTTGATCAGATCACGTTCTTTTTAATCATTTCACAAACAGTGTCTCAGTGGACCGTAGAAGAGTGGTGGGACAATATCAATTAAAAAAACAGAGGTAAAACTGGCATTTCTGATTCTTAGCTCTAATGGGAACTGTGCACTCTAAATGCAAAGGAATTCTTCTATTGTTCAGAAGATCACCCCTTTTCATTAGCAAAGCTGTCTGTAGGTGGGTTTTATAATTTGGCTGAGTAGAGTTTAGAGAACTGTTTTTCCAGGAGAGATACAGAGGTTAGTAACTTAAGATTTCTCTGCGTTGTCTGTTTGTACTGAAGAAAGGAATTAGATGGTCAGAGTCATTGGCCATGCAAATTGCTAACAGAATTTACTATACTAAGGAGGCCAGCAGGTATGAGTTTATATGAACTCATCTGAAATATCTCTCTTAAAAAAGATTTGCTATCTTGCTTCTGGTTTCATATTTTGGAGGGTAACTAAAAGCATTTATTAGGCTTAGAAGGCAGGTAGAGCAAACAGGTAATTTGTAAATGAGTTGAAACCTGTTATGCTTTATAATGGGAAGGGTGGGGGGAAATACTGTTTTGGATTAGTAGAAGCCTGTGCGGTGTGTGTTTGTTAATTACAGCCTTAGAATTCACACTTGTGTACATAATTAAAATTTTAGAAAAAGAACCCCCTCTTTGATACTGAGGATGCTGCATTAATAAAGGAAACATCTGATGCATATAGTTGTAATATTTAATTTTCCACTAAAGGGCACTGTATAACTGATACATAATTGGCAATAAGGAGCTGAGATATAAAAGTCGTATTTCATAGGTGATATGGTTTACGTTCTTTGATTCAAAGACTTAAAGTTTTGTTCTATTTTGAGCCAACTTGTTTACATAACTTTGCTCCCAAGTAATTTCTGAAGAGCCTAATCAGTGCTGAAAGTAGAAGAAGAATATTATGGGCTGGCACTTGGTATCTTACATTTAGATTACCTGAGTAGGCTTTGTTGTTGTTCTTGAAGGTTATTTGCTTTATGTTTCGTGGGTATAATCCCCACTCCTCAAAACTATTCTTTGAAACTTGTCAGTAAGAGGAGGACTTGCTGAAACTCTACTCACTATTTGTGGTAGAAATGAGACAATGTGGAATCTACATTTGTATCTGTGCTGAATTACTGGAGAAGTATTATACACCAACACCAACATAGTTGGTGTTGCATGAGGTGCAGGATGTGTGCTTGAATGCATGATATGTTCTTGGAATAATTTTAAATCACTGAATAATATCATAACACAGTTATTTGGAAGGATATCTATTCATGTTTTCTATCCAAAAGCCCTAAAATAATTTTTAAGGTATAATTACTGTGGAGTTTTAAAATTTATTGTTCTTATAAGTATACTGGCAGTCCTTACCATTCAGTTTGTAGTGATAAAGGTTTTCATTATACCTACTGTTTTCAAGTCAGGGAGTTAATTGGTATTTTAACTTATATAATCCCCCCCCCCCCCCATTTAGCTTACAAAGCAGCATCATTGTTTTGCATTTCTTGTTGGCTGAAACTGCTTTAGATAGACTTTATGAATACATTGTCTGCCTGGATGTATATGTTGTTTTGTGCATACTTGGCATATGTAAGATAAACATGCCTGTCTCTGGACTAATCAGAAAATGATTAGTTTTTCACACTGTTTGTGATCAGTTTATTTCAAAGAAGTTTTAGATTCCATGCATTCCATGAATATAATTAACCTGGAGCTCATCAGTGATTAAAATTATACGCTGAGCTTTGTGATGTTTGATTCAGGAGCAATTAGTCTGTCACTTGAGCCACCTCAGATACCAAAACAAATTCTGATTAATTTTCACACTATGAAAGTCTTCTAATGTATCTTAAATTGATCACTTCTCTCTTTGATGGTTTGCTGCCAAGATTAAATTTGATTACATTTGTTTCTTTTAATTATGCAATGCACTTTAAATATTTCTTTATTTTTCATTGATGCATTTCCATGTTAAGATTTTTTTGAAAG
>CM059602.1:224305142-224380142 GCA_030412105.1 Cyclura pinguis
TTCAGGCATGCATTATTATTTTTAGTGATGTAAAATTAGATTTCTGGCAATTGCAGGTGGCCTATGTAGCAGGGGGCAACATCCAGGAACAGCGTTTTTGTGTGTGTGTCATGGGGACATATGGTAGTACTTGAAAAAATTTGAACAGAAATTGATCAAAGCAGTGAACTGTCATAGTCCTATTTCTCATATTTGCATGTATGTTTGTCATATATGAAAGGTACAATTAGCAGCATTTAAAAGATATAATGAAAGTACAATTACTGTAGTGTAAGTTAATCTAGGCTTTTAAGTTGCAAAAGCCTTGCTGTTTTGTTATTTTATTGATCAGCTCTCATGCCTTTGAAAATAAAAATTCCAGAATGACATCATGCCCAGTAGGAGTAATTAAAGCTATCTGATGAGGGAATTTAGAAGTTGAAAGGGATGATTGTAATTGATCCTGATTCAATCCTATTACAGCTTTTTATAGTTTAAGCTCTAGAGAAAGCAAGCCCCTTGTCAAGGCTTTATTTTATAGATTCCTTTGTGTGCGTGTGCGTGTGTGCGCGCGTGCGTGTGCACGCGCGTGCGTGTGCGTGTGTGTGCACAGACTATGCTTTCTGGTCTCTACTTTCCCTTTTAATTTTTTTTTCCCTGTAGTAAATAATGAGCTGCCACCTGAAATCCGGCTTGCCAGTGGTCAGCTAATGGGTGATGACCTGTCCCTCCTTACTGCAGGAGAGCTGTCACCTTATATCAGTGACCCGGCGCTGAAGCTATTCCAGTGTGCTGTTTGCAACAAATTCACCTCTGACAGCCTGGAGGCCCTAAGTGTGCATGTGAGCAGTGAACGTTCTCTCCCAGAAGAGGAGTGGAGGGCTGTAATTGGAGACATCTACCAATGCAAGCTCTGTAACTACAACACTCAGCTCAAAGCCAACTTCCAGCTCCACTGCAAGACTGACAAACACATGCAGAAATATCAACTGGTTGCACATATTAAAGAAGGAGGCAAAACAAATGAGTGGAGACTGAAGTGCATTGCTATTGGCAACCCTGTTCACCTAAAATGTAATGCCTGTGACTACTACACCAACAGTGTGGATAAATTGCGCTTACATACCACCAACCATAGGCATGAGGCAGCCCTGAAACTTTACAAGGTAAGTACCCACTAGTAATTTAAATTGGCCTAAAGTAGGAAGAGGCAGTGCACTGTTGAAAACGTTGGCAGAACATTTTGATTTATTAGTGAATTAAAAGCTTATTGAAAATACCAATCAACAGAATTCAGAGGATTGAGCTAAGAAGTGCTGCACCTGGGAAGTTTTGTAAATTTACCTGCCAGCCCATTAACTTTTTCCTTTCTTTTCTAAATGTATCACTATCAGTACAATCCTAACTATCTATACGTAGCAGTAATTCCCATTATGTTAGAAGGGGTTTATTCCAAAGTAAGTGTACAGAATATTGAAGCATAAATTCTTTTAAAAGATTAATATTCCTGTGTTGTATATGGCTTCCAATTATTATTGTTTGTGTAAACTAATTCTTAACTGTGAATATTTTTGTGTATTTTAAGTTAAGATTCGTTCATATCTAGTGTAGATATAGAGTGGTTTTCATGACAGTGAGAAATCATAAATTATGATATCTACAAATAAAAACACTTTAATACCACATTGTTAACATCAGTGTTCAAAGTAAACATTGTCAACCCTTTATCTAACCTTCTTTTGTAAGTTCAAAATGATTTTCTATTAACATGAAAGCTTGTGAAGCAGATGAATGTTACCATAATGGTAAATTATTTTTGGCTAACTTTGAAAAAAAAAACTATGTTATGAGTATGTTCAGAATGATGAATATAGGTGTTACCCAACTTACCATGAAATTTTCTACACTGTGATTACTGATTACCTCCCCCTCACCTTTTTTGCCTCAGCACTGTTTGCTGGAGGTTTTGATGGGGTTGGTTTATGTACAAGAGTTGTACACTCTTTTCTAGTTTTCTGGTTTATGAAACATTATTTTCTTTTTGTTTTGTTTTGCTTTTTCACAAGATGTTAAGAATACAGGCTCTGCAAACAATTAGTAAATGTAACTGTCTTCTAACATAGTTGGAAATCCTATGTAGAAAGTGTTACCTGTGCTAGAAATTGGCAGGAACTTTACAATCTATAATCAGAGCCTAAAAATTAAGGAACACTTTTAAACTATAAAACTGTGCACGTGTGTCAAGTGAACACAACACAAATTAATAATTCTGTAGGTAAATAATTATTTTTCAGTGAAGGTTGGCAAATTTTCTGTAAATGACTATGTAGAAAATGTAGGAAAGTTATCTTTTTCAACTACAGCTCTCAGTGACCATGCTGTTTGGGAAGTTCTGGGAATTTGTAAACCAAATAAGTTAATTTTTAAAACATGTATAAAATAATGTATTTTAGAAAAAGCCAAGCATGTTCAGAGAGAAAAGTAAAGCGTATGTTAATGTTAAAGTTTTAATTTCATACTTTCTATATCCAGTTGGTTTAAATTGTAAATATAGCTACCCCTATGTTTAGGTAACTAGGCTTGACTATTCGCAGTTATTTACAGGACAACGCAAGTCCATGCAAATTGAGATTCATCATTCTCATACCTCCTTCAGTACTGTGGAATAATGAACAATATTTAAAGCCCAAACATGGCGAATGAAAGGGTAGAAATCACTGTAAATGAGAAAACGATGATGGTGGTTTTTAGTTCAATTCCCTTGTCCCATCCCCTATTTCCCCTGCTTCTGGAAATATTTAGCCTTCAGTATTTTTAGCCCTTTAAGAAAAGCTGACATTCACATGCTTGACCTAATCTATCTATCATAAAATTGACCTCCTGTAGGCAGACTATTGAAAATATTATCTACCATTACCTCTTTTCAGTTACAGGTGGAATTAAAGTCTACCAGTTTGTTTTGGGCTGTAGCAAACTTGAGTGAATTGATCAAAACATTCTAGACATTTGATTTTATACATCCATGGCTCAGAGGCTACAGAAGCATGTATGTGTGTGTATATGCTGAAGAATCTACAGTTTATAGATTTGTAGTATGGAATCTACAGTGTGGAATAAACAAACAAACCACATAGCCGCTATCTTGTTGGAATTCAGCTTGAGTTTGTCTGTCATCCAGCCCATAATATCATCTTTGTACTAGTTCAATAACTGCAAAGTCACAGCCTGATGACAATGAGAAATAGATCTGAATATCATCAGCATACTGATGGTACCCCATGTCAAAACTGCTAGCGACCTCACTCAGCAGGATCATATAAATGTTAAATAGAATGGGCGATAAGGTAGACCTAGAGCATCCCACAACTTAATAGCCATAGGTCTTAACAAGAATCTCTTTGGAACATGCCCTGTAAATAAGAGTGAACCACAGTAACCTAGTAACCTGGCCAGTAAGACAGCATGATCATGGGTTTCAAAAGTATCAGCAAGATCCAGGAATATTAACAAAATACAGCTTCTCTCTTCCCTCCCCCACCCCCCAGTATAGGCTGTGAATCAAATAAACTAAGGTCGTTTTGGTACCGTAATCTCTCCTGAAACCAGCCTGATATGGGTCCAGATAATTTATTTACTCCAAGAACATCTGATGTTACTTGCACACACTCAAGTACCTTGAGGAAGATAGTAGCAAGGTAATTGGATAAAATCCTTCATTATCCCACAGCTTAATAGCCATGTAGGTGAACAGGACCCTGCCCCCATGGCACTGTCTGGAATTGGCCCCATAGATAGGAGAGGAATCACCCTAACCAAGTACTCTCATTCCCATCCCTCATAGCTTTCCAGTAAGATACTATAATCAGTGTGATATCAAAAGCTGCTGAGAGACCCTGAGGAGGATATTACTATAGAATGATATTAGCGGTAGGACTTCTGGGTCTTCTTCAGGTGAGGGCACAGTACATCCTCTTTCAAAGCACCAGGCCACTGACTCTGACCTCTCCGTGAGGCATTTACCATTTCCTGGACCCATCCAATCAGTCCTGCTCTACTAGATGTTATCATTGATAGGCAAAAGTCAAGCTTAGATTTGGGAAGATGGACTAATATATCTTGTAGACATCATCAGGCTGCAATAACCAAAATGGATTCCCAGAAATTGAGTAAAAACTCAGACTCTATGATAACTGCGGTGTCATGTTCTGAATAAATAGGAGCAACTTTCTCCTCAAAATGCCTGGCAGTTTTTTTCACCACAGGTAACCAAGGGTTCCATTCCTGGTCTCTCTTTAATCCCTATTATCTGGCATGCTCACATATAACTTAAGGTGACAGTCTGCTCTTTTATTTCCCCACATGTTCCTTTTTATTGAACTCACCACTTCCCCTGCTTCATTCCATGCCTTCTGTTGCTTTAAACAATTGTGCTCTAGCTTTTTTCCCCCACTAGTGGCTGTGAAAGAAAAGAGTTTGAAGTAGAAGAGCAGACCAAGGATGTGATCTACTTTCACCCTCCATGCTCCTTGTTGGGCAATGAGTATATTTCCTAATGCTTGCAGATGTTATTGATGTCCCCTGTCTAGTTTAGTGATAGTACAAAATTTGAATAGTTGACTAAGGGCATGTTTAAAGAGCTAGGTTAGGCCATGGATCTCCATGAAATGCGTACTACTAAGTAGACAGTTTTGTAGCATGTAACCTGTTGACAAAATCCTACAGTAACAAAATCCTACAATGTTCACTCAGTTCTCCTGTGAAATTCTATAACACATCTGGTGGGGTTTGCAGTGAATTGCTTCAGCATTGAATACTTTTTAGGGTGCAAGAAAACCAGCCATTCATGCCCTCTACCAGTATATTATCTTCTACCTCTCCTTCAGTTTTTTGCCTGCCTCCGCAGCTCAGTAAGTGAGCATTCTCTGCCTACTTGGCATTCTCAGTCCTCATTAGAGTGTTTAGATATTCCCCCACCTTTTTGTGTGGCCTAAAAGGTTTTTTCTCTTGTTCTTCTTATGCCACTATGGCAACATATGGAGTCATACTTGGATCTGTTGCCTTCATCAATAGCTTCACCAATTTCACTTGCTGGCAAAAGCCATGCCAAGGCAGTGATAACAGGGGGGATATGTAATGAAGTCCCAAAGGAGTGTGTTTCACTTCAGTAGGAAGGATGGAAAATGTAGTCCACTAAAATTTCTGAAAGCAATACCAGAAAAAACAAGGCATTGTTAACCCTTTTAAAGTTTTTGTTAAAAAAAATACACGTAATTTTTAAAACAAATAGCATTGTTGATGTTCTTGTTGTTGTGTGCCTTTAAGTCATTACCAACTTATAGCAACCCTAAGGTGAACCTATCATGGTGCTTTCTGGGGCTGAGAGTATGTGACATGCCCAAGGTCAACCAGTGGGTTTCCATGGCCAAGTAGGGAATTGATCCCTGGTCTCTAGAGTTGTAGTCTAGTGCTCAAACCACTACCCCACTTTGGCTCTCACAAAATATCATAGTCATGGAAACAGAGAATTGTATTTCCATTAGTACTAGCCAGTAAGTTTAAATTATGACCACAGAATTCTGTCAAAGCCTTTTAACATTTCACAACAGTTTTTGTGACTGCTGCCCTATTTCTTCATTAATTGTTTTACTGTTCATGGAGGACGTTGGAGGAAAAGGCCAGTTTGCTGGGTACTTTCAGACTACCATATAATTTTTAAAAGTGCAAGTAGTATCTTTAGGCCGAACATCTGTTTAGTGCCCATGAGACTCATGTAACTGTAATCCAGTAGGCATTCATGATCATGATAAGGCACTGGCGATGGGAAGTCACATCTTGTTCAGTCACAAAATATTGTAATTTTTGTGATAGGAAAATCTAACAGCAGTCTTCCTTGAAGGAACACATTTAGATTCCTCACAACAGCTACACTTTTAATAGCTGTGCTGCTTTGAGGGGTGCTTTCTATTGGATGGTTCAGTATAGCACTATCATTTTTTGTGCGTGTGTATGTGTGGTCTATGGCAAAAGCCCCATGGCAGATATCAAAGTGGCTAATGTATTAATCCCACTGAACTCATGAGGCAATTTGTGTAACTATTTGTCTGGTTTGACAAAGTCGTGTTACTTTATGAGAGCAAGTAGCTTATGATTAGAGCTGTTATCCCGAAAACACTTCTTTGGCAGTAGATTCCAGCCCTTTCAGTATAACTTATTTCTATGCTATGTGTTACAGTTTAGTAAGATATAAATGTTTTCCAATCGCTAGAATAAGCAGTAAAATTGCACTTCCAGAATTATTTGTGGTTTAATAGCAAGTATGAATTTTACTGAATCTTCTTATTTCTTATTTGCCTTTATATAGTCATGTATACTTTTGCGGACATGACAACAGCGTTTAGCAAAGATACTTTTGTGGGTTAGCTGTATGAAAGATGTTCTAATTTTTTCTTTATTGACAAACAATTCATAAGATTACAACTATTGTGGTTGTCACCTCAATTTGAGTAGATCACTTTACCTCTCATGCTCAAACAAGTAGAAACTTGGATGACCTAATTCCAGTTTAAGAAGGTGAAAGGTTAGCTCAAAAGCATCATCTGTCTAACTGCTTAGCTTTAAAGTGATCAATTTAATGAAAATCTGTTTTGCAGATGTTGCTTTAATGTCTTTGGCAGGATTTGGGCAACGTTAACATTAGATGTAAGCTAATAAACATTATTTTTTATTTGACCAGAGCAACACCTTTTCTTTTATGTTTTATAGTAGAAAACATGTGGGCTATGGTATTTTGGCAGAAGACCCAATGCAGAAAGTGTTGATGATCTTTCCATATGGGTTCAAATCCAGAATATCTTTATGTCTATTGCTGTTGAAGGCCAAAGAAACAAACAAGGACTTGACTGTTGGAATTGTTTTGAAAAATACTAGAATCCCATTTGCCTAAAGCTGAAGAACCAGAATTGCCAAACAATAGTGAACACCAAGCCAAATAATTACTTCTTATTGATATGAAAAAGAAAAGCACTTTGTGTATATAAGAGTTGACCATATTATGGTTTGTAAGCCATGTGAGGTCCTTGGAAGTTCAAATGGACACACATTTTAAAAAAATAAACAGAAAGCCTTGTGTGTATTCCAAATCTCATCTTTTATTTGGTCATGTGTCCACTTGCACAAGAACAGGAAGAGAGTATGCAACAGACAAATCATACCCTTTCCATGGATGATTGGTTAATTTCAAGATTTCAAGAAAAGATACTCTTAACAAATAAACAAACAAATAGAAACTAACAAAACACTTAGCTTGTGAATTAATAGTTTCTTAGCAGTCAATGGAGAAAAACATGTTTTCTGGTTTTACATTGCAGACGTCCTGAAGCCTCTGAGCTTTCACACCCTGAAAAGATATTGTAGGGGCTGAAATCCCCCAGTTTAGGCTTTGTTTATTTTTTTTAAACTCTGGAGTGGTAGATATTATAAAAATCCTGAAGCCCCCAAGCCAAGAAAGTCAGCTGAAATGGCAGAAAGTTGAAGTAATCTCCAGTTTTGTTTTTAACTACTGGTAGGCCAAGTGGGATTAATGATGTTCTGATGATAGGTGTGGGTCCGCTCTGTTGTTTCCCTGCTCCTAAATGAATTTGTTTTAGATTTGAGATATAGGTGTTTTTTTGTACAGGTCTGAAAGCAGATTACAATGACTGGAAACTGCATAACAGCAGTGCTTGGCAACATGCATCTCTTCATAACTGAAACTTCTTTCACTGGTGTTGAGTACCTTCTTTCCATTCATTTTATAATTTTGGTTAAACACAATAACTTTCTGTGTATATACATTCTAGAGTGAGCTTCTCTGATGATAGTGATCATCTACTGTGCTTATTTCTGAAAGTTTGTAATCCTGTATTTTGTCAACAAATGACTGCTGCTAGCCTTTAAAGTGCCCAGTGAAATAAGATTGTAGCATATGTATAACATCACATACTGAAAGTCTAGAACAAATGGAGCATTGACTATATTTTATAGGATAGATTTATAATCTGTCTTTGGGTCACTTAGGGCCAAGAATTTTCACGGTCAGCTGGTTGGGCCTGCTGGCTAGCATCCTCGGCAGGAAATGTAAATACCATATAGCACCTGCTCTTCAGCTGGGTGGCTAGAAAAATTTTTTTCCTCTCCTTTTTGATGGGAAGTGTCTACTACCTCAAGTCTAGTTCAAAATAGAAAGTTTAATTATACTAACCTTGATCTGCATCTGTCATCAGTGAAGCAGAATAGTCTATCTAGATTCTTTCAGGCTGTTTGCATATTTAGATTTTAAATCAGCCAGAGATATTAAATGCATTGCTTGTGCTTCCTTGCCTGTGAATGAGACAACTGGGATTTAGGTTACTTCAAGAATAGTGTTTTCCACAATGAACATTGCTTGCATTTTCTCATTATTATTGTTACAAATAAAAGCATCTATGCTAAGAATTAAAAAATGGGTTTGATAAAATAGGTGTAAAATAATAAAGGGAGGAGGAATGCACTATAATGCAAATTACATTTGTTTGTTGTATTTTGTTTAGCATGCATGGATGGTGCCTTGTTCAATGTAGAATTAATACAGGTCCATTATTTCCATTTCAATAGTCTTCTACTAAGTTTGCAGTTGAAAACCTAATATCCCAGATATGTGCTGTTCCAATTATTGAACTGTCATTGTCCCAGTATGATAGTGAAAGAGGTTGGGAGATTATGTATAGTTTATTTGCATAAAAATCATTGTGCATATGGAAATTGGAATGCTTCAGAATATTCAAGTGTCAAAACAGATTTTCTCAATCTTACTATAGTCAGTTTTTTAGATGAAGAGAGCTGTTTATAGATATAAGTAAAAGTTACCTTTTTTTTTTAGAATCATTTTATTTAATTTCACATATAAAACATACATTTGTAACTGACAGCTTAATTGAAATGTTTCTGCTCGAAGTTTCTTTTTCTTAAATGAAGTCATCATGGTAGAAAATGTTTGATTTTTTAATTCTGCTTAATTTTGTGGTCATTTCAGGCTTTACATTTCTGAAATTTGATTCCTGTAGCTTTTCGTATGTTTCATGATGTAAATTACACTATTGTAGTAAAATGTATAAAAATAAGCCAAAAGACAAGAAATCCTTTTTGTATTTTCCTCTCAATATATAGACTTTATCTCCAGATAGTATGTTTATATAATTTTAATGTAAGAAGTCATGAAATAATAATTTCAAAACACTCTTTCCTGCTAAACTAGGGGGCATAAAAGATACTGTTATGTGTCCTCAAGTTGTTTTTGACATCTGCTGACCCTATGGCGAACCTATCATGGGCTTTTCTTACTGAGGTTTGATCAAAGGGGATTTGCCATCAACTTCCTCTGAGACTGAGAGAGTATGACTTGCCCAAAGTTTCCATGGCCAAGCAGAGATGTGAAACATGTTCCGATAGAATTGTTGTTCAACAATCAAACCACTATATCATGCTGGTTCTCTGTTATAGCAATACTGTTGTTGTTGTTGTTGTTGTGTGTCCTCAAACAATTTCCAACTTATGGTGACCCTATCATGGGGTTTTCTTAGCAAGATTGGTTCAGAGAGGGTTTGCCTTTGCCTTTGATGCTGAGAGAGTGGGACTTTCCCAAGGATACCCAGTGTGTTTCCATGGCTGAGTGGGGGTTTGTCCCCTACTCTCCTAGAGGGCTACTCCAGCATTCAAACTAAGCTTCGCTAGCTCTTATATTAGGTACAAACACATATAAATAACTTATCCTTTTTTAATACTACTGATAAGTTTTCATTTAGTCTTTCCATAATTTTGAGAATACACTACGCTTTGACAGTTACAGAATATTTTAAAAATAGGTGCAGTGGTCCAGGAAAAATATACATGCACATAAATTTTAATTCCTTTTAATTCTTGGTAAAAGTCTAATCTTTAAAATTAGATAGATACAAAGCTCTACTTATGTATGTATGTATGGGAAAATAAAGTATTGTCTCTGATGTCACAGTAATAATTGCCCTTATTTTATATTTAGGCTTCATTCAAATCCTTTTCTCTTCACAATGTGGAAACCTCTCCTGCGCACTATGCTGCTTATTCAGCCTTTGCCCACTGTTTTCCCTCTCTCTGTTGGAATGGCCGATCAGCTATGTGATCTGCCAGATTTCTATGAAGGGGAGGCTGTTGCTTTGTGTAGGTGCCCTTTCTTGCCCATACATACAGGACTTCTTGTTTTTAACAGGAATGAGTTTTATCTGATGAACCTTAATTGTGGTACCTATGTGTGTGAAAGGTCTATTTTTTCTGTAAAAGATGGAAGAATGCTATACTGACCCAATAGTTAGATAAATCAGGGCCAGGTTCTCACATTCACAGTTCTTGCCCTTTTTCTCATACACTGGTCATTTCCATACATGCATGAACATACAGTTACATAGTGCTGTTTCTGTCATGATCTTTGATGAAGTGTTTTAGAAACCCTACCTCCATAGACATATTAGAACAAGATGTGTGTGAGCCATCCATAAAAAACATGGTAAAATGTTGTGTGAGCTAGTAGACTCTGAAGTCTATATCCCCTTTCTGTGTTGTTGTTGTTGTTGTTGTTATGTGTCTTCAAGTTGTTTCCAACTTATGGTGACTCTAAGGTGAACTTATCACAGGAGTTTCTGGGCTGGAGAGTGTGTGATACACCCAAGGTCACCCAGAGTGTTTCTGTGGTCAAGCAGGGAAATGAACCCTGGTCTCCAAAGTTATAGTCCAATGTTAAACCACTACACCAGACTGACTGCATACTGCCACTGAATCAAGCACATATTCTGTACCCAAAGACAGTGATGATTTAATTACTGAAAAGATAACAACAGAATTAGGACTGTTATTCCTAAACAAAGGAAATGTATAAGTAGCACTCTTTCTTAATACATTAGATTTGGAGTTTGTGATTTTATTCTTCTTAGCGTGTCTCCTAGGAAAAGTTCATCTCATAGTAAACTAAGGTTTTTTGACCTTCCTTTTCCAACTACAGGGTACATTTATATTAAAAGTAAAGTTCAAGGAACTTCTTCTAGTGAAGTACTGAAAACAAACATGTCATGGAAATGACCCTATTGGTCTCCAGAGAGATTGAGTTAACCCTGCTGTGCTAGAGTCCTCTAATATCTAGCATCATCTAACATAGCCTCAGGGGAAACTGCAAGTTTGTCCCTCCTTGTGGAAACAAAGGTATTACAAAAAAATCTTTAGCTCTTCTAGGTACTGAAGGAAAAAGAGCAACTAATAGGCATGCAAGAAAATCCCGAAGCTCATAGTATTGTAACAACAAAAGATGTATGGAGAAAAACATCTAATCAATTTTCTGTGATCTTTTATGGGGATACTAAGCTATTTATAGTTCATTGCTTTGATGAAGCATGTTGCCTCACCTGTCTGCATGGAAGAAGTTTTGCTTAATCTTCTTGATAGAGAAGAATCTGTTAACAAAAGATTAACTAGTCAGTTGCTTCTAGTTCTTGACCTCTACACAGTGCCTTCTCAAGACAAGATTCATCAAAGGGCAAACAATTTCCCATTCTGCACAATGTATTGAGCATATTCAAGTCTCCAGAACCATTCTCTTTAGCCCAATAAGTCAGAACCAACTACAAAGAATGAAAGAAAAAAATCTCTTTTCTGTGTTAATACCTAACAACGATGTTATACCTACTTAACATACTAAGACCATGGACTTCATACCACATTTTCCTAAGTAGTGACAGTGATTCTGGTGTCAACACTGTACTGGATCAGTTGTCACTCATCAAGCTTCCTCCATTTCCTAAACTGAATTTAGGTCTGAAGTATGTTCGCCTCTGGGAAGCAAGACATAATAGCATTTACCTGATTCAGACTTGAGACTTTCCCAGCTTAAACAGGAAAGCAGTACTGAAGAGAGCTCTTTGTAGCTTACATTGATTATCTTGGGGCAGGATCTCACAGTAGATTTCTGCTGGCAGAATTGAAGTATCAGATAGAATGGAGGGGAAGGTGATCCCCTTTTCCCATGAAGGCATTTATGCATTCCCAAAACCAGCTCTGGAATACATGGAAATCCTGTGGAGACAGTTTTCAGGTGATGTCAAGAATTGCTGGATCAGGGAGCAGATGAGAAGAAAGTTATGTGCAACTCCCTGCACAATATTGGCTCTATTAATTTTATTAAAATATTTTATCACTACAATCAAATCAATTTAAATAGTTTAGAAAAATTCCAAATAGTAGGAATAATTTAAACAGATTAAAAGTATATTAGCCATTTAAACAGTTTAAAACCAGTCAAAACAATTTAAGGCAATTTTAAACCATGTGCATGTGCAGATTTGGATGAAATCAATTAGTAAACAAAGGCTTTATTTAAAAATCCTTGATTTTACTTGGCATTGGAATGACATAAGTGTTAGCACCAATCACGTTTCTAAGGGGATGGTCTATCATAGCTAGGGTGCCACAGCAAGGATCCTCTGCTATATCTTGTCATAATGCATTGTCTGAACTCATGGGACCCATAGGACCCCCCCTCCAATGACAATCCAGAGGCAGGAATATATAGGAAGATGCGATTCCTCACAGCTTGAAGTCTGAAACCATTCAGAGCTTGAATGCTATCACAAGTACCTTTAATTCAGGAAGCATATTGAAAGCCAGTGCATTTCCTTGAAAGGTTGGTCTTATATTTCCCATATGTGTTTTTGTTCAGCAGCCTAGCTGCTGCATTTACACTGGCTAAAACTTCTGAGTCATCCTTTCCAAGGCATCATCTTCCAAGGCATGTATGGAGATACAGAATGCATTGCAGTTGTCTAATCGAGATGTTTAATGATACATGGACTATTGTAGCTATCCCTGTCCAGGAAAGGCTACAGTGGGTAGATTGGCCAAAGCTGGCCCTAGGCACCCTCAGCTACTGAATCCCAGTACAGTTCAACTGAAAAGTTTTGTGAGAAATTCCTTCATCCTTACAATCTGTTTTTATTGTATACATGTAGAATAACATCTCCTTTCAAATTATTTCAAATGGAACCTATAAATCTATAAGTGAATGAGAGAACTCCCCCACAACATTTAAGACAAAATTCGCATGCACATGTGGATGCTATATACTTGAGATTAGTTCCAATTTTCTAATATGGTGGTCTACATTTTTCTTAAAAAATCATGAGTGGAACAAAAATACCATACAATTGTATCAGTGGACAATTCTTAGTTGCCCATTTTTGGACTAGAAATTTAGAGCTAACCCTTAAAAAATGAACCAACCACATTTCTTAGGAAACAAACAAAGAACTTTTTGTGTTCTTTCTTAGTTTCTCTGTGTGGACACTGTGTGAAAGTGTTACAGTATTCTGTGTAGATTGGTCTTCATTGGTAAAAAGAGGAAATAATTGCATTTTTAAAATAAATAAATAAATAAATAAATAGTTCAGTTTTGAATACCAAAATATTTAGGTCTAGAATGGAATTAATAGTTCTATTGACATTTACCTTTCCATGGCAAAATGGACAAGCTGACATCAGTATGCTTTCTGCAATATTAGGAGAACTGTGGAAAAGCATTTAAGCCACCTGAAGTCCTGTCTGGCAGAAAGATGGAATATAAATCAAATAAATATATTTAAATATTGTTGTTACACATGGTGGGTAAGGCTTCATTTTCCACATAAAATAATGCTTGCATATTATTCAAAGGGATTTCCTAAATAATATCTTTATTATTAAATTTTCTTCTGCTGTTCTGCTGCCTAATATTTTGCTTTATTGTTGCTCTTTAGAACTCCCTTTATAGTTATGACAAAATCTAATACATTATATGTCATCTCCAATCTTTGTCACTTCATTGGCCATTTCCTTTTCAGATCATTAATAAATACATTAAGCAAGACTTGTTTTACAATTGAAAATTTGGGCAACTCACTATGGATTCTTTCCATCTTGTACATGGATCATTAATTCCTAATTTGTTTTGTAACTCTTTTGTATCATGTCAGTGGTTCAGTTGTCATCCCAGAAGTCCATGGTTTCCTGATAGCCTTTTCTGAAGGACACTATCTGATTTTAAAATATAAATGCACATGCACACACAGTCTAAATAGCAAAGCTAATTTTTTGGACTCTTAAGTCAAAATATCTGGATTTTTTTCTAGAAAAATGGAAATTTGTACTGTGATGTGCAATCTTGAGGATGCATCTGAGAAACTGTTTTACTGAATCTTAATCAGTTAACTGCATTCCTGACATTGTGTCAGATGTCAAAAATGCAAGTGATTAAGTAAATAAGACTTAAGTTATTTAACATTAGTAACACCAGAAATTAGGACTATCCAGTGAAATATACTTGTGCCAGAGGCCTATCCAGTGCTCTCTTTGAGATGATAACAGTAAGCAGCATTTATATACTTAAATGTCCTTCTGATACATTATCATCTGCTTTTACAGAATTTCTCTTATTTAGTTAGGTTGATTCTAGTGAAGATTCCCTCATTTGAGCTATTTCGATTTTATCTGCCTTCATGATTCTCTCGTCAACCTCATGTGTTCTTTTTTCTTGTACCATAGTGTAATCTAATGACATTGCCTAATCAGTAAGGCATGTTTATGTGCAAAGAATCCAGTTTAAAATGCATTTTAATTGGCTCTTTCAGTCACTAATAAGATGTAGAATAATGTTAAAAATGTAGGCCATCAGAGTGTTCTCATGTTGCAGTTATAGAAGAAATCCTTTTCTGTGTCCTATGGTGATGTGTATTTGCTCGATGGCAAACTAGTCCACAGGATATATTGGTGTCTTTTAGCTGTGGCCATTAGCCAGTGCACTTACTACTGTTTCCTGTTGGTATTTCAGGGTATAGCCTTCAGAATGTTATGTTAATTGAATGAAATTTCAAAATGAATGCTGGGGGATTTTTTTTCCCCTATGGATTTCTTGGGTACTCTGCCAGAGACCTATAGCACAGAGCATTAAGCAAACAACCTAGAAGGACATGCAAGCATCTACAGCTTCTAGAGAAAATGGTAATATATATGTATGTGTATTTCCATTATAGAAACCACACAGTTAAGTATTACATATTCTGACTTTTCCCAATCAGCCCCTGTTCAGATGTCTGTTAGTACATCTCTTCCTTCAAATAACAGTTTACTTCAGCATGCAAACTGAGTAGGTCCACTGTTCAGGAGTGGTGTCCAACTTTCATAGAAAACATTTTTCTTATTTCTTATGCCTCTGACTTATGGGGAATCTCAAGTAATTTGAAGTAATCTGATTTATGGTTGTCCTAAGGTGAGCCTATAATGGGATATACTTGGCAAGATTTGCTCAGAGGGGGTTTGCTTTTGCCTCCCTCTGAGGCTGAGATGGTATGATTTACCCAACTTCACCCTGTGGGCTTCCATGGCTAAGCAGGGATTTGAACTTTATTTCCGGAGTCGTAGTCCACCACTCAAATCACTATATCATCTTCACTCTCAGAAAAGAACATCTAAATACCATAAAGACACTTGTCTCAGTGAAGGGATACTTTTTCAAGTGATCTAGAATAAGTTTTCTTTGGGTTTCTGGTAGTATGCTAATAGCATTGTTCCCCCTTAATGCCATAATTGAAGTCTCTTTCATGGGTTCTGAAGTTGCAAAGTTAACACTGTAAGAGTTCGTATCATAAGTTTTTAGAAACATCCTATATTTTGCTTTCACTAGGAGTGACTCCATATATATTTTAAAAAATGAAGATGGAGCCAAGGCCCAATGGGGATAGATTAACTGAATCCGTGAGAGCTTGGTAGTCAGCGTATATATAAATTCAGTTTCAGTGGGTTTACTTTAGTTGAAACTAACAATCGACTTTAGTCCACAAATACAAAAGTCCTTGAATACTAATATATTTTAGTCCCTACTGTTCTCTCCTCTCCCCCCAGCCCCAGGTGTTGCAGACAAACAGTGGTCCTCCATGATGGAGCCAGCTTTTTCTTTTTTTCTTGCATCTTTTGTACAGAATGCTCCCATGATCCCTTAGGGGGAATGGAGACCTTTTTTTTCCTCCCTAGCTATTTTAGGAAAAGCCTGTTTTAGCAAAAGAAATCAGCGCGAAGTCTACTTCTGATTCACCTACTGTTTTTTAAAGAAAGGTTTCTCGAAGGCTTTAAATGATCTGGGGACAAACATGGCAAAATTATCCCTTCTACTCCCCCCCTCGCAGGATTGTGAAGGGTCAGTTTTGCTTACAACAACAACAAATAATTAAAGAAATTTATTAGAGGGGCTTTGGGGACCTCAAAATTGCCTTGAGGGCCACATTCCCTCAACCTTTCTCTAGAAGCTGTTGTTATGCACTACATGTTCAATAACTGTTTCACCTCAGCATACCTTATATTTGGCCGAGTTTTAACATCATTGATGTGCGATGGTTACCTTTAGGGGGATGGCCCCCATGTTGTTTTGTTGTGATATGCCTTCAAGTTGTTTCTGACTTATGGCACTGCTAAGGCAAATCTATCATGAGGGATTTTGCTTTTGCCTTCCTCTTGGACTGAGAGAGAGTGACTTGCCCAAGATCACCCAGTGGGTTTCTATGGCCCCATACTATAACGCTAATGTGAAATGCACCATTTCGAAGATCATTCACAGAACCTGTCCTTTCTCTGTGCCAAATTACTGGTATGGGATGGAAGTAATCCTGAACAATTATCCCAGACTATATAGGTCTTGAATTTTTGGGACACCACAAATCTCTACCATTCTGAAATATTTTCAGTAGAGGTTGTGTCATGTTACTCATATGAAGAACTGCCTTTCTCTACTTGTTTCTAGATATTTGTCTTCCAGTGCTTCCACTTTATAGTTGTATATATTGCATTGTCTGATCAAAAACCTTTACTAGCTTTGTATTTTCTCACCTTCTTTGTGGTCATTTTGTAGATAAGTAAGTTCTAAATATATATATTTATATATGAAAGCAGATTGCTTTAATGTTGTGACCTTGAAATGGCTTCATCATAGGAAAACAGTAAAGTCATAAGTCAGAACTGTCACCCAACTCTAAACTAACAATTCTGTTTTCTGCACATACTAATTATAGCAAGAAAAGTATTTCAGAAATGTTTTCAGGTAATTCTTTAAACTGCACAGATATTATTTTTCATATCCTGCACATACAAAGCTAAGCTCTCTTAATGCCAAGGCAGAGAGAAGTTATGACTAATACATTTCAGAAATCTCTAACATTTTTGTTATAATAGCTTTTTTTCTTTTACTGACGTTACGGCTTTGAAGCCTGACATATTGGGATTTTTCAGGGCTAGAACGCCTGTGCCTCATATCCTATTCAAGTGTATAGAGTCTCTCCTTTCCACGGCATTAAAACTCCCTTTCATGTTTGGTAGGGATATCAAGTAGAGTTCTTAAATCTACCGTTGAAGTAGGCATATTCTTGGCATGGACCGGTTTTGGAAAAAAAGTACAGGATTTGTATAATATTGATTGGCTATGAGGTGGGAATTCTTTGACATTATTTGTTCTGTTTAAAAGATTTCTATTTTTTAAAAAAATATGTTTGGAATCCTAAGGAATTCTCATAGCAACTTCTTTACTTTTTAAGTCACTGTCCTTTCAAATGTAAAGTTTAGGATCTGGGTATCTTAACTCATGTTCTTTGTTATTTATATAGCACCACTGACAGTAGACAGGATTTCTAAAACTACAAGAGTATGGATCTTTATCCTGCAAAATTTAGAATCCAAAAATTGGTTAACCTTACTCTTATTTAACGCCTATAGGTATTTTATAGAAAATCAGTGCAAGTCTTTCCATTTATATTTGTATTACTGTACATGAAATGCTAAACCATGGTGAAGTTGTAGGATTATTTTTGGAGAGTGCTAGAAAGAATGGTAGAAGATGAATTGTAACTCCCAAATAGCAAACAATAGTTGGTAGTAAATCATCATTATGTCTACACTATTCCTGAGAGATCACCTTGATCAAATATTTGATCTGTGGTGGTTACTCTGTGGGACTGGAGCACATTTCGTGTTTCATGGCCATTGCAAAGTACACTACAATGATTTGGCCCCAAACTTGACTAAACTGTAATGTTAATGTAGCCAATCTGGATAACCATAATAGGTTGAACTACTGGGTAGTTTAATCCAAATATCTCTACAAAGACCTTTACCTTCTAGTACAATCTGTCAGCTATATAAACATCATGTCATCTTTTGGTATAATAAATAGTTTGATTTTGTTGTGCCTTGGAATGAACTTTGTACCATCCTCACTAGTTATTCAGCACTTACTGAATACTGAACACTGTAGTCAGTACAAACATATAATTTCTTATTTCATATATAACATCAAAGTTTTTGAAATCTGATATTAACATTGTTGATCAAAACATGTAAGATATTTTGTCTCACTCATCTGCCAAATAATAAAAATGCCAGGTACCTAAAACATGAAACACAGGAAAAACATACATATCTTTCTATATTAAACTGTTTGTTACATATCTGATTTTCACATATTTTATTGCATTTGTTAGAGGCTACAAAGCTGCAATCTAGAGGAGGGGGGCAAAGAGCAGTACCAAGGGATGATTGCTGTGGAATGAACCACTGAGTGAAGAGAAACAGTTAAACCCAACTTTCAGCGTGCTGTGGTCCCAATCCAGAGCAGCCTGACCCCATGGTTTGTTTGTTTTTTTAAAAAAATATAAGTGCAAACCACAATGTTAATCTAAGGAGTAATTTTTCTTTAAACTCCTTATTATGTAGATGAAGGATACAACTAAAAGAATTAACACTAAAAAAATCATTTTGAGGCACCTGAGGGAGGATAGAATGAAAGTACTGCATTTCAGTAAGTGTACTTATTTTCCTTCTGTAAATATTGTTTCATTTTGTGAAAGAAAAGGATATTGGGATTTCTGATCTCTATTCCCCCAGTCATGTTCACTTTCACCTTTTTTTCTCACACTCAGAAGGAAACAGCCATTCTAAAATATGTAATTCTGTCAATTTTGAGGTTAATTTTAAAGCAGAATAGATGAAGAAATTAAAATACAAGGTTTGATGAGCTAACTGAAGGCTGCACATTAAGTTTATATATTTGTGCATGAAACATCTAGGCAGGAGTAATGAACAAGTGAATAATTATCAGGCTTCATATCATGCAGGCACACTGCAATTACTGACATACAATGCTTACTATGTAACTCTCTGCTTCTTCTTTAATTCTTCAAATATTACATTTTCTTTATAGCAGTACAATATTAATAACCAGATGTGCTCTTTTTCCTATATAAAGGTCAAACTAGCTGGCCAGGTCAGTTTGTTTATCTTTGCACATGAACTGTGAAGTCTATTCAAAATGACAGGTATAGGAAAGTGGAGGGGGTAGGATGTTAACCTCAACACCACCAAAAGAGACTTTTTCTTGCTGGGAACAAAGGCCAGCAGGAGCTTCTGCCTTTTTCAGCGCTCCTGGGATTTAGCTAACTAAACAAAAGATTATGAGTTGCTGAAGAAAATCCTCTTCACAATCATAAATAGTTGAAGATATTAATTTATCAATAGTTTGATAAATATTTTTGTTCTTGACTGATCAGAGTATACCACACATTCTTTTGACCAATTATTTTGTTTTCTACTTTAGTTAGAAAATAAGCTAATTAAGCTAAATTTATTTATTTTACATTCTAAATAGCTCAGGATGCAATTTCTGACATCTAAGTAAACTGTTTTTAGAACAAAGTAATACATGAACAAATTAGATACCTTGGATATTTCCTTTCTTGTCATGAAATGTTTTTGTGCATAGAAGTTTAGTTATTCCATGTTCTTATTTCAGTTTTAGTACATATAATAATCATTTACTTAAGCATTTTGGCTAGGTTCAAAAGAAGGAACTATTTGTTTCTTAATTGATTTTCTACATTATTTGTTCATTGAATAGATAAGTAGTGCCTGTGATATTTGATTACAGAGCAAGGCACCCATTTAACCTTCTGTTCTTTCCTGGCTGGGATTTCAAATACAATACATTGTACCTCCCTTAGGCTCAGTAGGATTAGAATGCTACCAGTAATCCCTGATGCTATGAAACAGACCTGATAGAACTTCAACTTACTTGTTTAGGATTATGCTCATGAATTTCTGCTCATCTAGACGTATTAACCCTTTGGGAGCATGTGAGACACGAAAGAAGTAAAGAGGAAGAAAAATACATGAACTGAAGACTGCTAATGAGTTTTAAGGACATCATTCTTATTTTACCGACTCAAATGCAAAATTCATGCTGAGTTGTAAATGGATTTTGTAGTACAAATCCTTATAGCTTTGTTCCACTTACTCCTAGTGTTAGACATCTTCTATAGCACACTAGTAGCTTTAAATAGCTGGTCTTCATTTATGCATTGACTTTTTCAAAATGAATTTTTAATGAATTTTACTGCTCACAGAAGGTGCCAGATTTTAATCTTTGTACCTTGAATATTCTCCTTGCAGATAGGGTGTGGTCAGTCTCTACAATTCCCTCACAGCTACTGAATCGTCATTCTAATGTACATATGAGTGTACTGTCCTTATTAAAGAAAATGATATTTAATTCTCTGGGTTTATCAAGCTGGCCTTTTTTTTCTAACAATGACAATACAGCCAGTTATTTTTATTTTATGGCCAGTTCACTCCAAAATTTTGATGGGAGCACTAATTCCTTTCTCGTCAAAAATCAAGCAGCTGCTATATGATTGAGACTTGTGGTTACAACTGACCTGAATCACTACATTTGATGTGATGACCTAAATTTAAATACAGACTGAAGCTAAGCTATACAAAGCAGAACCTTATATTGACAGAGAGATGGATTAAGCTTTTACTACCATTCCATTCTACAGTGGTCATGGTAAAAGATTCTTTGGAGCTTGGCAACCTCCTGTAATAGGCGTGATATTCCCCTGCTGCATCTGGTTATCGTTTGAACATCTTTTGTTTCATTTTACAGAACTTGGAAAGTTAGTTTTAAAAGGCATTGCTGTTGTTAATCATGGCAATTTAAAGGAGTAACTTGTTAACATTACTTAGGACAATTACAAATGCAAACAAATCAGTTGTTGCATTGCTGATTGCTTTCCCCCTACTTTTTAGTTCCATGAGGTGAGGTGGATTGGAGGTCAATCTAAAAGAGTAAGAATAGTAATAAGTAGCTATTACTCAGAAAAAGTGACAATGTTATAAAACATTACATTTCTTCCAAAAAAGAATGTTGTTGTTCGCTGCCTTGTTTCTCCAGAAATGTGTTACAGGTAAAAGTTCCTACTTCTAATGCATTACTTTTGTTAATTTATCTCTGTGTTTAATAGTACAGAGTTCATTCCAGAGTTCAAAGGTCTTGGAAATCTAATAAAAATATGAGATGTTTGGGGAAGGGAGAGTTACTTAAAGAGAGTTACTCACCAGGTACTTGGTCACTTTAAAAAAGCTGTTCCAGAATTGGATACTGATATTTAGAACTCAAAGCAAATTAAGGTTATTCTTTTTGTTTGTTTTTATGTATGTTATTATTTATATGTACAGCTGGTTAGATCAGAACTAAGTCATATTGTAGGTCCACTAAAATCAGTGGGACTTTAGTTATTCCTCTCTTCAGTCCTATTGATGGCAGTAGGACAAAAACACTCACTTTCTCTGTTTGATCCCATCATCTGCGCTGTTGCTTTATGTCATTGCAAAAAGAAATAGTGGATGTGGGGGTAAAGAAATGAGAAGCTACATGTGGGGCATCTTTTTTTTTTTCTGAGGAAAAGCGATATGCTTATTTAGTTGTGAAAAATTATAATGATTACCATATTTTCCAACGTATAAGACTCACTTTTTTCGCTAAAAAATACCCTCTGAAAATGGGCTGTGTCTTATATGCCGTTGCGCCTTATACACTGGCAAATATGGTAACACTAAATGCATAGGGAAAGGAGAGGGAGGGAAAGAATTCTCCCTGCCCAGACAAAACAGGAAGAGGGGGTGGAAGAAGCTTGGTGCAGTACTCTTTTCATTCCCCTCCTCTCCTGTGCATTTTGCCTCGCCAGGGTACTAAAAAATTTTTTCCTGAAAAATACCCTTTGAAAAGTGGGATGTGTCTTATACGCTGGTGAGTCTAATATGCCATCAAATACGACATATATAATGATAATATTACAAATCTATACCAATGCATATATAAAACTGTAAACTAGAGAAAGTGAACACTGTGTGTATACATGTCTGTGTGTGTGGAGGGAGTCCTTGATATAATTTGGGGTCATCCAGTGGATTTGTTTAGCAGCCAATTTAGGCCAAAATGTTTGGAAGACACTTTACAGGGAGCATTTTTTTACTATGGTCCACTGCAATGAAGCAATATCCAAGCAAGATTTGTTACTGGTTGCCAATTTTCACTATTTCTTGGATCACTACAGTTTGTTTTCTTTAGCACTGATATAATACTTGGCTGTGTGGACAACAAATGCTGTCTGAATGTTTCATCAGCATCTCTTACTAATATCAAGGAGAAGCTCTGAAACTGTATTGAAGGAGAGCAACATTCCATGTTTGTTGAGATCATGTTTACAGTTTCAAGAAGTTGTTGTTGTTGTTTTAATTGTGAGAATGAAAATGGCTTACCAAAAAATTAAAAAAGATAACAAAAAAATTCACGTTGCTAAAAACATGCAAACATTCAAATATAATTAAACTATCACAATTAAAATTAACAAATACAGACAAGTTAACACCTTACTAAAGGTCCTTCCCCTGTAAATGTTCAATTCTCAGTTGTCTGTTGAAAGAGAAAAATCTTCCTCTTTCACAAAAAGGACAAAAGAAGGACCAGAAAGAACAGTCTAGACTCTGTAGCCAAGGGAATTCCAGAACCTGAGAGCGGCCCCTGAGAAACCCTTCTGCACTGTTCCTACCAGAAGTACTGAGGAGATGGGGAAAAAGAGAGGAGGACCTTTCCTTATGATCTGAAAATCTGGACGGGTTCATATGGGAGAATATGGTCTTTCAGAGCACCTGGACACAAGCTCTATACCACTTAAGAGTTCATAAGCAGCACTTTGAATGGGGATCAGAAAAGGCCAGTAGCCAGTGAAGCTGTTAAGACAAAGAAGTTGTATGCTTTATGTGTGTGTTGTTGTAGCTCAATTTTATGTGCTTCTAGCTGAGATGCATCCTTATTTTATAGTTCTATCTAAAAAGATACTAAGGATATTATATGAAACAGCCGAGTTTTTATAAGCTTTATATACTGGAATTCTTATGATTGTTATAGTTACAGTGAGATTATTGAGAAGACTGAATTAACTATCTGTAGGTGTGTCTGTAGGGGTATTTTTGGACTCTGTTTTTATTATAAGTAAACTACTTTTTGCACCAAGACGTAAATTGACAAGAGTGTTATAACAGTTTCATAATCCACAGATGAACATGTTATAGGTAGATTTAAATGAACAGAATGATAGCTGGAAGTAGAGAGGATAGAGGAATTCAGTCTTTGTGAATTCCTTTATGAAATGTCTTCATCCCCACACCAGTTAGCCTAATATGTAGCTTTGTACAGGTTTAGCAGTTTTCATACTTCTCTGAATATTACATTGCAGTTCCTGCTAGTTTAAAAAATGGGAGTATAAACTATATCATAGGAGGAAAAATGTGCATTTAAATAATCTGAAAATACGTGTTTATAAACATTGTTTGAAAGTAATAAAATGTGCAAGTGAAACAGAATCAGCTGTTTAAAAAAAAGGTAAAAGAAAAGCAAAAATGGCACATAGTAGAAATAGATGTTCCTTAGATGGAAAAAGGTCAAAAATGATGTAATCTAAACTCTTGCTATAAGCTTTGTCAAAGCTGTTTCGAGAATATCAATCGACAATTGAAGGGTGTGGCATAAATTCATGGATAAAGGGATAGAAGTTATGTAGAACAGCACATAATTCCCAGCACAAAATAAAATATAGAGCTATAACTGTTGGCAAAACATATGCATTAAGTAAGTCCAGAGTAAATTAATTGGCTAAATCAGGTAACCAAAAATTCTGTCCTTGAGTGATACAATTTTTAAAAGGATCAAAAAAGTACACACCAGTTTGACTACTGATTCTTTGTTCTGCATCCTACTTTTAACCTAAACAACTTGTTTTCCTCTTTATTCATATTTTTGTTCAAATATTACTAGTTACATGTTAAAATTAATTTTCTACGGAAAATGGCCATGATTTTTGTAGATGCGGAGAAAGCTTTTGACATGATCAGCTGGCCATTCATGAAGATGGAGGTTAAACAGATGCAGGCAGGAGAAAAATTTGTTGCATGGATTGAAGCAATTTACAGCCAACAACAAGCTCGACTGGTCATAAACGGTGAAAGAACACAAATGATAGAACTGCACAGAGGTACGAGACAAGGGTGTCCCCTGTCTCCTCTGCTGTTTATCATGACAATGGAAATACTTAACAATGCTATAAGAGAAGATAAAGAAATAAGAGGAGTCCAAATTAAGAAATATCATTACAAGTTAAAAGCTTTCGCTGACGATCTGGTCTTCTTACTGGATGACCCAGGGAAATGTATTGAAAAATTGATTACTACAGTTCAAGAATATGGAGAATTCTCTGGTTTTAAAGTTAATAAGGAAAAAACAGTCTTCTTAACTAAAAATATGACTGAAAGAGAAGAGATAGAATTAGTACAAAAAACAGGATTCAATAAAGGACAAAAGGTAAAATATCTAGGTATTTGGATAGCCAAAAGAAACAATGAGTTATTTCAAAATAATTATGAAAAAAAATGGAAAGAAATAACAAAAGACTTGGAAAGTTGGACCTCCATGCGTTTGTCAATAATGGGGAGGATAGCTGCAATAAAGATGAACGTTTTGCCAAAAATGAACTTTTTGTTCCAAAATCTTGCTATAATAATGAACATGAAACCTTTCATACAATGGAAGAGAGAACTAACTAGGTTTATATGGCAAGGGAAAAAACCTAGGATAAAATGGAATACTATGACAGACTTAAAAAGTAGAGGAGGAATGGGACTACCAGACTTTCAAATATACTATAAGGCCGCGGCTTTTACGTGGATAAAAGACTGGGTAGACCTACAAGACACGAGAATGTTGGCACTGGAGGGAGCAGACCTGAGAATGGGGTGGCATGCCTATATGTTTTATGATAAAGCAAAAATAGATAAAGACTTCACACATCACTTTATCAGAAAATCGCTTCTGAAAATTTGGGAGGATTATAAAACTAAAAACATACAGCAGCTCCCCACCTGGGTCTCACCACAAGAGGCTTTTTTTGGCAGATGGACGGATACAGATAAATGGTTGCTATATGACGATATAATTGAGAGATCAACGTCCAACATCTTTAAGATTAAAACAAGAGAAAAACTAGAACAAAAGGGAATAACATTAAGTTGGTTTCCTTACAGACAGTTAGCAGAAAGGTTTCAGATGGATACAAAAACATATGGAATTGAACTTAAAGAGAAAACTGGAGTAATTAAATGGCTGTTTGAAAATCTGCCTCATTTACTTGCCCAAATATATCAAGAAATACTACATCAGGAGAGGCAAGAAGAAACAGTAAAGGCAACAATGATTTCATGGGCACAAAATATCGGACATTCAATACAATTAGAGTCTTGGGAGCAGAGCTGGAAAAAAACACAGAAATTTACAGTAGCACAGAATTTGAAAGAGAACTATTACAAGCTATTTCATAGATGGTACATGACACCAGATAAATTAAAAAAGATTTATAATACAGGTACTGGACAATGTTGGAAATGTCAGAATCAGGCCGGTATGATATATCATATGTGGTGGACATGTCCTAAAGCTAAGAAATATTGGACTGAAATACATAACAAAATATGTGCATTAATGAAAGTACAGTTTGCTAAGTTACCAGAATTGTATTTGTTAAATATGACTGATGTATTAGAAGGTACTGGTATAAAGAAGTACTGGAGAATATTACTGTACATGATAACAACAGCTCGTATTGAATATGCAAAGATGTGGAAAACTCAGCAAATACCCACATTAGAACAATGGTGGGGTACACTGATTGAAAACAAAAATGCTGATATGGTCTCTCAGAGATTAAAAGGGAAATCAGACGAAGAGATGCAGAAAGAATGGCAAATTGTAATGGGTAATTGCTGGGTACCATCAGATGGAAATCTGTGATTCATGATTTAAGATAAATTATGAGGGGGCTACAGGATATATATCATGAAGTGGGAATATGGAGATGAAAATGCAAGAATCAACATGTAATAATAGCACTAAAATGTAGTACAATATTTTAAGCATGTTAAGAAATATTGATAATGAAATCTAGATCAGTGTGGAAGATCAGAAATACTTCAAATAAGTTGACAGTTATAATTGTTTGTTTTATATCTGAATTTGAATAAAATGATTATAAAAAAATAATTTTCTTATGTTTAGAACTGTGTTTTATATTTTCTTTATACAAAAAGATGCTTATAAAATTCTGCAATGCGTGTTCTGCTCTTTCTCCTCTCATGAGGTATGGAGATTTCCAGAGCAAGGTAGTGTGGCGAACATTTGAAAGATAGTTTACTGATGTCTGGGCAAGTCCTTGGGTCTCAGTCCATAGAAACTGCTCAGTTCATTGAAGGGATATAGTTATTGCATGTCCTTACAAGTCCCCTGCCACAAAGCAATACCATCTACACATGATACCAGGCCACTACAGATCAATTTAACACAATCAAGACCAGTAGGCACTTCTACAGCAGCAGGACAGCAACTAAAGCTGTATCCGGTCCCCAAAGAGAGTAAGTGTACCCCAAGGATGTTTTAGCTTCAGCAAATTCAATGCTTTGTCTTCCTCTCTCTGCCTCTGTTTCTCTCTAAACTGATACTGCTTTTCTTACTCCCTTCTCTCATAACACTAGTATCAGATGCACTCCCCTCTACAAAGCAGATTGCCTATCTAGGAAAACATCCCATAATCACTAGCTTTAATTTAGGGAAATTTGGGCTAGCTGCAGATATAACTCTATCGTTACCATCATGTGGAAAACACTTACATCGATTCTTTATCTTGGTGTGATTAGGATTCATTATTGCTATAAACTAAAACTAAGTATAATATTAATATTAATTAAAAAATTAAAATATCAAAGAAGAATTTTTCCACATTAGTTTTAAGCAGATAATCTGTGCACTATTTGCAACATTTTAATATTATAAAACTAGATAAGATGATTCCCATCACTGTTCTTCATAGTAGTCTTAATTTAATGCTATACTCATATTAGCAGCAGAACTTTTTTTTCTTCTCCCCCAAATGAACCAGCCAACCAGATTTTTAGGGCTGGAGGTTCTGCAAGAAAGATTGTTGTGTCCTCCTGATTCTACTTGCAAGAGGAATACCATTGGATTTTTACCTATTTTATTAGCTATCACGTTAGTGTTTTTAATATGTAAGTCCTCCATGTTATATGTATTTTCAACAGTTTCTGTTTTACATATCTCACCTTGCAAGTTGATTATACAGTTAATTAATCTACACGATACTTGGAACTTTACAAGTTCAGTTTTGAGAAACTGTAGCCGCTCAGGTGGAGTCCCAAATGCAGTTTAAAGAAACATAATCTTCAAGTTTTCATCATGGCAGAGACAAGTTTAAATAAGGATGACAGTTGTTCTGATATTGACACAAAATCTCTCTCTGTACCCCTCCCAGCCATAAAGCAAGCATAACATTTTAGATAATAGGTGGACATTTTGTCTGTTTTGTCACAGGCCCAAGCTGTAACATGAATAGATCCACCAGCACACTTCTGTGTATTGAGGTGATTTAGACTTGGAATGTTTAATTTCCAGGCTATCCAGTTAACACTGTACAGCTGTCGCAAGATAAGATTTTGCTCTTTATGTCATTTTCAATACAAGGCTGGGTTCATGGTGTTTTGGTAGTTGTTGGTGGATAAGGTCTACGCTTGTTTATTTTTTATAATAGATTTTGATACAGCAGTATAGTTCTCTTTTATGAGTAGGTCTTCTGTTTCACCCAGTTTTCCAGAAAGCAAAGTTCAGGCATACTTTGGTTAACAAAGCCTCTGAGAAGCTCCTTTTTACAAAGTCTGTTTATGTTCACCCTGCTGCTCCTCCTTTTCCTTCTCAACCTTTGACTACCCGGAATTTTTTGGCACTGTTAGCATTGGGAAGATGGTGAAGAAACACTGGAGAAATAAGAGACTGTACATACTGGTTTGCAGCAGTATGTCTATAGTTAACAGTGCAGTAAAGCTTGGGCTGGGAAGAAATGCAGTTCTAATATAGCAATTCTACTGTAAGCATGTGTCTGACTACAGGCAAGGTAAATATCAGAGATACCTAGGTATCTTTTAGTGAGTACGCATGAACAGCAAAACAAAGAGATAAAGGGAAAGGTGATAGTCTACCTCATTAGATACCTCAAGCATATTTTAAGAAAGTAGATCTATAAATCTGGCCACCAAAAATGGAAATTGTATGAACGGTGGAGGCTGATGAAAGAAAAAAAATTGTCCCTGGATTCATTTTGGAAGAATCATTCAAGCAGTCTCCAGAAGGTTTCCAATGTTTTGTTTAGTTATACCATGGGGTCTTGGTGTCCACTTGGGTTTGATTCAAGGATCTCCCATGAACACCAAAGTCCCATTATGTACAATGGCATAGTAAAATAGTGTTCCTTGTATAAAATGGCAAGCAACTCAAATGTGTGCCAGAGAGAGTCTGGGGATCTGTGAAATGGTGGAAGGCTACACCGGGGTATACCTGCACATCAGCATTGTGCTTGGCACATGGTTAAATCATGGTTTGCATTTTAGAACTTTTTTTTTTCAAGATGTGACTGGTTGAATCCATGGATGCAGAACCTGTGGATGTGGAAGATTGCCTGTACAAAGCTTGCCAGATCTGGTTGTGTCATTTCACACGTGCATATTGTTAGTATTGGACAAAAAATTAGCTGGAAAAAGTTGAACTGCTATTCTTTTTTTATGGTATAGGTATCTATCCCTACTCCATCTGCCTCTGGTGCAAAATTTACTGTTAAAAGTAGTAATGTCTAGGAACACATCTACTTCGTTAACTGAGGATATGCCTGCACTTTCTGGTGATCTTTGAAAGATTGTTAAATTATTTAGGCCTGGAGTGGGAGTGATCTTAGTCCTTCAGTTGCTGTCAGGTAGCAAGTCTAGCAACTAGCTCTAGCCAGGGTAGTCAGTGGTAAAGAATGTAAAGGATGCAGTCCAATTTCTTCCGGAGGGTAGCATGATTCCTACCCCTGATTCAGGCCATCCTGGTCTGATATGGTACAAGACTTTTTTTGGAAGTGCTTGTTCTCCATATGTAGTTTCTTTTAGCACAGGGACTGAATTTATTTGAAAATGTAGCTAGAAATAAATTTGAATACAAACTATTCTTTATACAGTACTCCCTGTGTAGTATCAGAGCACTAATTCATAATAGCTTCTGTGGGGCTTCTGTTCCAGGACCCCCTGCAAATGGCAAAAACATGAATGATCATATCCTATATTATAAAATGGCAGCAACATGTGCACAGATGCTTTGGCGAATTCAGATTCGTGTCACTGCCATTTTACGTTTAGGATACGATGATCTGCTGTTGCTGGAAATCAAAGATCCAGAAGTTGCAGATCTGGAGGGTCAGTTGTATTGTGATTAATAAGCCAGAGTAAAATTTCAGCATCAGTTTGTAAAATACTCAATTTCTTTTAAAAACAGAATATTAGAAAACTTTTATTCTGCTTTGAAAAGGCAACTCATAGTTAACCGGAAAGTTTTGTTTTATTAATTAAAAATAGACCATGTATCTGTTTAGGAGCAGTATTAGAAATCTGCTTCGCTGTATTCTTGAATGCCTTTATTAGAGGGCATTCTTTGGCCTGTGGTCTAAATGCACACTTGCCTAGGAGTTGGTGCCATTAAATGTAATGGAATTTACTTCAAGCCAGACGTGAACAGCATTTACCTAGAGACATTTTGAAATAAATATTTGAAAGTAGAGGAAAGATAAGAGATTTTTTTTAATGCAAGGAATTAATCAATGAGACTTGGAGGGTAACCCTTTTTTCTGTAAACATTTCTAGTCCCCAGAAAAGTTACCTAGAGTCCATTTTGTTTAACTGTTGTGACAAGTTGTAGATATGAGGGTATAAACCTTTAATTTGCTGCTGCTGTTGTTGCTGTTGCTGCTGCTGTTGTTCTAGCTAGTTTTAAGATAAATTCTGCTATGTGTGCTTTTATGAAGAGTAAGATTTTTTTAAAAAAGTAAATTTTGTTTGACCACATTTTCCAAATTTTGTTTGATATGGTATCTGGTCTAAAGCAGTAATTTGTATTTTATTCTATCATATCCTTGCAAAGACAGTCTCCTGCTCTATGACTTAAACCAAAGTTTTTTGTGAAATTTAGTGGTATGTTTAGTGGTCATGCTTCTGTAGGGAAGTCTTGCAGTACTGACCTATATAGTACACTGTTCCTCAAAAGCACTTCGGTTTTGTTCTGTTAGTCTGTGTTTTTAAGTCTCTGAGGCATTTACTTTCTGTAGGCTTGGCTTTGTCCCATACTGTCTGATTACTTTTCATGAGAACTCTATTTCACTGTAGTGAAAAATGCATTTCTTTTTTTAGCTTAAAATCAGATTCGTGGATCTGATTCGAGAAGACAGCCAGTGTTTTGTCATGGTCTTATATTAATATGCCACATATTGGGATGTGGTCCAGGATTGAAGGAAATCACTTGACCTGCATTTTTAAGCAAACTGACATAATTTATATTCTGCAGTTAATACATACATTGGAATGCAGTCACCCCTTGGATTTTGCACTGATTTTGCAGTGCACTTCTCAACTTCAAAATATGTATAAATATGCATCATTTTATAGAAAATATGTGTACAATCTGAATTTTAGGAGGAATACATAGAAAATACGGATTTTAGAAAAAAACCCTTTAGTGTGAATGCAAATTGTATACTGCTTAAAAATCCTCAGGCTAGTGTAGAAATGGGAAGGAAAGGATGTATGACCTGAACAAATGCAAAAATACAATAATATGGACCAGACTGATCAGATACTCTGTTATGTTACTGTGGAATTTTGTCATCTTTGAATAATCTCAGAAGCTATTGTGATCCCCAATGGCCAGTGTTAAAAACAAAATCTCCCAAAGGGTGTGATAAATGTAGTGAATTTAGTATTGTAGTTTGTTAAAGGTATTTGGCAATCTGATACTTGAGGTATCAGATTTAGAAAATAGATTTACTTCTGCCACTGTTGGGAAAAGGTGTTATTTTGCAGAAATACACACACACACATATGCTTTCTCCTTTTTCTTTATATATAAGACTACTGGCACATCACAAAGAGTACACTTTTGATTTCTTTAACTGAACCATGTTCCTTCATCCTTTCCAATTGCCATTCTGCTTTGTGGAGCAAGGGAATGGGAATGGACAAGGGAATCCACTGTATTTGTGTGCTGCATGGTCTGGCATTGAGACCTAAAACAATATATCCAAGATCACTTTTTAATAAACTAGAATCTCTGAACGCTCCTTCAGTTTCACTTTTATTTTAATTAACTGATTCTGACAGAATTTGTAAACACAGCCGGCTTGGCATGACATGAAGGAGTGAATGTTCTCCTTTTATGGCCTGGTGAAAGTAAGCAAATTTCTTTACAATTCAGGCAATAGTGCTGGCTTATTAAAGCTTTTGGTGCATGGACAGAAAGCCAACCAAGACGTTTCCCTGTCTGAGGCAAAGAACAATATGCTACCAAGATCTACCGCCTGAGACAGATGCCCTTATCTCTGCCTAATAGAAGGCCCATTCTTGCAGATGAATATGCCATTTTCTTTGTCTTATTATGCACCTATGAGTTAAAATGTGACATCCAGAAGGTTTAGAGGACATGTTAATAAAAAAAAAGGTAAAGAATTTTATTGTCTTTTTCACATGACAACAGGACAGAAATGGGAAACTTCTGACTCCACCCAGCTAAATTTATTACCATTAATTGACTAAACTATATAATGACAATATCCACATACTGTTATCCGTAGCTCTGACCTGGGAAGTTATCAGTATATTTTTAATTTTTTTTTGTTAAAAAAAATTATAAAAACACATATAAACAAGACAACAAAAAGAAAACAAAATTACATCAAATTACAACCATAAATAAGTCTAACAGTCAAATCAGCCAGTAAAGAAAAATATAAACAAGGGAAAATACTAAACACTAAATACTAAATGAAAACTAAACTATAAGGGCGGGGGAGAGAAACATTTAAAAGTTTAGTTCCAGCTTGCCTAACTTGCATTTTAGGTGATACTATCTTGAAAAAAGAACTCTAGGTACTAGTAATCCAGTAGTTCCACTGCTATCCTTTCCAGCATACTAAATACCAAATCCTGCTGTTGATAAATTTTCTTGCCAAAAGTTTATGAGAGGTTGATTTTTCTTTAATCAATATCGTCAATTTATCCTTTTCAACTAAGTCCAACAATTTTATCAGTCAGTCTTCTCTTGTTGGAATCTCTGTATTCTTCCAGTTCTGTGCATATAATAGTCATGCTGTGGTATCTTGTCATACTTCTTCTCCTGTTGGTCTTCTGTGAATCCCAACAAATCAAATTCCAGAATTGATTGGACCTCAACTTCCAAAATTTTGCACTCCATAAAATGTATTTGATTTCAGAATGTTTTGGCCCTCTCACTTTCCAACATCTATTTGAAACATCCTTGTGTATTCTGGCCAATTTTCAGAAGTCAAATACCACCAATATGTCATCTTATAAAAATTCTCTTTAAGATCATGATATAAAGTAAACTTAATTCCCTCTGACCACATTTTCCAAATTGTTCCAACTGAATGTTATGTCCAATATTTTGTGCTCATTTTATCAGACTATCCTTGACTGCCTCTTCCTCTATAACTGATTTTAACAAAAGTTTATACTTTTTAACAATCAAATGTTCATCATCTGTGCACAATTGTTTCTCGAATTCAGTTTTAGTTAGTTCAAAATCATTAAAAAGTTGTTATCACTATGTTGATCATATGCAGCTCCTCTTATTTTCATCCTCCCATTTCATTCTACAGTATTTCAACAGTAAAATTGCTGTAAGGGCGTTTCATAGTAGTTTGGAGTGCATGAGGATGAATAAATAGAATCCAGATATGATAGAAATCCTGTTGTTTGATGAGATGATGATGTTGGAAAGGTTGTTTAGCCTGTTCAAGGTGTTGTTCATTGCTTCAAGCAACCAATTTGCAGCTTAGGGTGCTCCCAAATCTGTTCCTTCTACCAACTACATCTGACTCTGCCACGGTAGTCCCTCTTTGCTCACTTTTAAATAAGCTTCTGTTAGGATTTTATTACAGGAGGCTTTCTAAAAAGTTTCTTGTTGTAATGTCTTCTTTATTCTGTGCTCTTGTGTATTTGTTTTATAAAATATTTGAGTATGTTGTTATTATTTGTAAAGTGCCTTCAGTATAACTTACTGCAGAACGACAGAATGAATATTTAGATAAATAAAAATCTTGTAACAGAACCCTGCTCTGTATTTGGTGAAGGATAATTTCATTTACCCATGAGGTGACTGATACGAAAGGTATATTAGTCTTCACTAGGACCAGGACCGGTTTAGTTATAGCCCCTGTGTGTTAAATGCTTTTGAGCAAGGCCTACATTGATTTTTAATTGTGTAATTGCTGATTGGTTTGGTTTTAGATAACATGTTGAGTTTGCTTAACATTATTTTTAAAATGCCTTTGGCATTAAACATTTAACTGTTTATTATAATTATTTGGTTGCTTATATTGAATATATTTCAAATTTGTGTAAAAAATAGTTTGAAGTTCTTTTAGTTCTATTAACTAGAGTTGAGGTGAATCACTGTTTGCTGGACTTGGATAACATGACAAACTATTGCCATGTAAAATGTAAGCCAAAATTTTCCAAAAGTGTTTCTATGGCCACATGGGTTGAGAAAAATGGAGTGCACCATCTTGAGCTTCCTTGTGATTTATTATTTTCATACTAAACTATGGCATATATTGGCTTCATAAGTATAAGGTTTTGAGCAGCACAATGCAGTACTATGCACTGTAGATGTTTTGTAATCATCGATTAAAATGTCATCTTTGATTAATACTGCACAAAAACTACCTTTGGGTGGGCAAAACAACCAAACTTAAATTCTGCCAGAGCATGAAGTTAATACTAACACACTTAAAAGCTTGTTCCTGTGTATATTTACTCAAAAGTAAGCCTGGATGCATTAAGTGATACTTTGTAAATAGTACTTCATTACTGAAAAAGAAAACTGAACATCTGAAGTGCCTGAAACAAAGCTTCTGCAGTGTAGTGGCTGAGGGGTTAAAATGGGAATCAGGAAGCCTCTGGTTTGAAGTTTGCTGTAGCCTTACTCAGTAACCTTAAGCCACTCTCTCTCAGATTCACATCACCCACTCTTCAATATAACACTACCTTAAAGGACTATGATGACGATTTCAAAGGTAGTATGGGTTAAATATACCATAAATGCTAGGTATTATAATGACTGACTTTTATTTTTCAGAAACAAACCAGAAAGTGTTTTATTTTAAAAATATTAAGTATATAAAGAAATATACCTGTGTGTATTTTTGGCTTGCAAGGTACTATTAGGATTATGTTTGGCTGTAAACCATCCAGAAAATGTGTGGTACTAGATGGCATTAAATGTTGTGAATACAAATTTTAAAGAATAAATATCAGCTATAGATCATTCAGTAGTGTCCAGTGGTGACAGGATTATCTCTAGGAGGCAGTGTGGTCCACATGCACCCTCAAAACCTGCTCAGAAGGCTAGAAAACCCTCTGGAAAAGCAAACAGCTGTAGCTTCTCCTAGCTTGGATATTCTTTCTCATGAATAACCTTTGCCCTCTTGACTGTACTCTGATGTTACTTGACCACATCTGCCCTGATTTTCACTTGTGAAGTGATACAAGGTATGAAACGCTGTCTAGCAGATTTTTTTAAAAAAATACTGATTTCAGTACTTGTGATACTGAGCATGTGAAATTAAATTATGGAACAATAGGCATATATCTAATATGTAAATTTGCCACAGAGGATTTGGCAATGTTTAAGGGAGTTTTTATGGGGACAAAATGCCTATACTCTACTGTGTTCTCAGATTCAGTGATCAGAATAGCCATTGCTACTTTATTATTTCAGATTCCAAATGAAGAGTTTACAAGATGCGAAAAAGATGCCTGCCCCTACTTTTGTGTATATGACTTTATCTGTGTAAATGAATAGAGAATACAGAGAAATGATGCAAAATGGTTTTAGGTTCTCAACTATCATTTGTCAGCTAACTCATCCATACTTTAATCTTTGTTATTATGTGCCTTTCAAGTTGTTTCTAAATTGTGGTGACTCTGAAGTGAACCTATCATGGGTTTTCTTGGCAAGATTTGTTCAGAGGAGATTCGCCCTTCCGCTCCTCTGAGGCTGAGAAAGTGTGAGCTTTTATGCCCAAACAGAGATTTGAGCTCTGTTCTTCAGAGTCACAGTCCAACACTCAAACCACTACAGCATTCTGAGTCTCTCCTTTAGTCTAGCTCTGTGAAATTTACACAACAGCCTTGTTGTTGTACAAACGTTCATTCTTACATTTGTAGCAGAAGCAAGCATTACAAAGTAGCTTAGACATACATGTGTGGTAATGGTGGTCAATACTTCTGCATTATTGGTGGCAATAACACATTGAAAAGTAGTTGCACCTCTGCATGTATAAAATATAGATGAGATACTCTGGTGTTTATTATATAAAATAGTGACCTACATCTGTACACTTGTTTTATTCTCTGTCATTTTAGCATTTTGAGGGGGAAAATACTATCATTTTTTAAACATTAGTCACGAAAGACCGTCTGAAACATTTGTCATCTAAGTTGGAAAATGAGATAATAAAATACCATCACAATACTACCTTTTCACAATACCATCCTTTCACATAGGCATTAGAACTAAATTGTGTGTTAAGATTAGATTGGAGAAAGTTCAAAGCTGGATGAGTATAATAGAAGGATGTTTGTGAGGCAGCCTGACACAGGGTTTTAGGATTTCTAATGTATTCCATTTTAAATCATTCTGGAAATTATTTTCTATGCTTAATCTGCCCCTACTTCACCCCTCTGGGTAATCATCAGTTTTCTAGGGAGACTGAGAAATTCAAAGGTACCATGAAGACTGTCTTCTATCCAGTTTGCATTGCCCTTCTGTTTTCATATCAAGCATTTTCTAATTAAAATATAAATCCCATATTCTTAATTAAACTATAGTCTTCTCTGTCTCATTTCATGCTTTTATATTTCCTGTCTTCTATCTACAGATGTAGTGATCATTTTTAATATTTATATTAAAATTTATATTTTTAATATAAATTAATTGTGGGCAGCATACTGTCTGTAGATGGATCATGGAAGTAAATTAATAGTTTCCACTCCTGAGATTTTTCCTGTTTCGAGAGACAACTTAAAGCTCTCTTAAAGATCCAGTTGAGGGCTATAAAAAGGACAAAAGTTTGGATAAGTGGTTATCATTAATGGACAAGTATCTTTCTTTGTATTTCTTTGTTTAAACTTAGAAAAATAAATATGTTTAAAGTATATTGTGGATTTTAATTAATCTTTGCTTACAATTTCTATTTTCCTATTTATTCCATCATCCATTCCATCATTAAAGGAGACAGCATGATTGAATAAAAGAAATGGGAGTAATAAAAAATATATGAAGATATCATGTCAATCAGTTAAGAAAGAAAGAATGTTCATAGTATAGGGTTCAGCAGGGAAAACGGCATATATATGAGTGAATATAAACTGCAGGAAGAAATAAAAGGGGAGAGAGTTCAGCAGGAGAGTGAAAGAGGTCAAAATAGAGTGGTTTGAAGAGGAAAAAAATGGCGTGTCAAAGATATATCAAGCTTTGAAAACCACCTGGTTTCAACTCATGAACCAAATATACACATAGGGTAAAATAGCAAAGAGGTCCAGAAAAGATATAATGTCTTCTTCAGTGTGACTCATCTTAGTATGCATTTAATGTTTTTGTATGAATTATGAAGATAGCTGGACTCTCTGTCCCTTCTTTTCCCCACCTCCAGTCTTTTATACCAAGTAAAAAAATCTGTTACATATAGTTCCATTCTACAGAGTTGGTTACTTACCACACAGCTACAACTTCTCCTGAAGACAGTTGTGGGAGGGATGCACTCTGCACTCTACTTCCTCTGAAGTATTTGGCTTGGTGGTAACCTACTTTCAGTTTATTTTATAACAAGAAGTGGGCTAACATTAATAAATGAATAGTTTTGGTAGTAGATCTGCCCCAAGTACTGCCAAAGCTACTCCCTCAGTTCTCTTTTGTCCAGTATGCAAACAGCAGTATTGGGAGCTTTCTCTTTAAGCTAGGACAGAGTTGCTTAGTACAGTATTTCTTGTTATTTTATTTGCTTTCATTATTCATTCATCTACTTTGTTGTCTCTTCACTTTGTTTTGTCATCATTTCTAATTTTTTAATGGCCCTAAGAACCTTATTCAAGTCTTGTATTTCACACGGGGATAAAACACTGCTGATAGATGACTGTTCCCTTTGCCTATTGTGCCTAGGAGAGGGTTATAACATTTACGCTTGTACTTGCAAGACTTCACAAAACAAGGCCTTCAACAGGATCTGTCAGTTTTGGACTCATATCTGGGAAGTAAATTTAGGTCAGGCAGATTAGGTATTCCAAAATAAGCTCCTGGATATAACTCCTTCTCTATCTGTAAAAAGGCTTCTCCTTATGGAAGAACTCTCCCACTCCAGAAGTATGTATTCAGTTTTATCTGTACTGAATCTGTCAAACCTGATCACCCACTTTAATACCAGCTTCATTTCTGTCAGCCTATTGACACTGATTATTGTTCTGCCATTGCTTTTATCATTAACATCTTCTGCATTGGGAAGGTTTGTGATGTCAGCTGGACAGATTACATGGCACCGTCCACCAACTACTGATCCATCGGCAGAGGAAAGGAATGATTTGACTTCAGAGGCTTGTAGAGAGCTCTCTTCTCTTTTGATTCTAGGGGAGTCATTTTTAGTGTTGAGGAGCTGTGGGAAACAAGTAGGAGATCCGTGAAACATTTTTTGGATCAATATCATGGTGATACTTCTAAAAGAAGGAGTTCAGTTGCTGCTACCCTTTGTTTTCTGATGTGGATATCTATACAAGAAAGAACTTATGTTACAACTTCTTAGACATAGCAGTCCACCAGAGATTCTGCCAATACCATGGTGCACTCTTTGAGGGCTGAGTTGGCTTTAAATTATCCTAAATCAACAATTATAGAGTGACAAATGAAAAATGTGCACTAGATAGCTTGGTGACTTGGTCCAAATACCGCTGTTGTCACTTCTGAGGTAAGGAACAGTAGCCAGCATATTCTGCACTTAATCCCTTCCCCCCACCATCCCCTTTCTCTTATGTTTTGTGTAGTTTTAGATTGTAAGTCTGAGGTCAGGGAACTGTCAAATTAATGATCATAAGTTGCTCATGTAAGGCTCCACATACCCTGATAGTGCTATATAAATAAATGATAATAATAGTAATCGCTTATGAGGTCTGTCTGTATGTGCTGTAGTTTGGAGGGTAGAATAATGATTTCCTTCATCCTCTTGAACTGGGAGATGACTCCCTCTTGACAATCAAAGTTCTTCCACTTTGACATAAGACCATCATCCACTATCACCTAGTTGTGGTGAAGAATACACTCCATGGACTGAGAACAGGGCCTGAAGATACTAGGGATCTGATGTCATTCCAATTGGAAAGAGACTTCTTGTGGTTGTTTTCTTTGCTCAGAAACATATTGGGATTGATACCACTACAAAGGTATATTAGCCACATTTCCTCACAATATGAGAATGGTCTTTCTCAGGTTTTCTAAGCTGAAGGACTTGTCTTGTCATTACCAATGGTATACCCAGTACCGAAGTCATTCAGTGTGCCCTTATTACAATGAAAGAAGATGGTAAATTTTTGCCAAGACTTTGAGGCCCCCTCAAGATATTTAGGTAATCCCAGGTATTACTGTACCAGTTCCACCATGGTGCTTTCTTGTCAACGGCAAATTTTACCTGTATCCCCAGTTAGTTTGCCAGTGCATTCTACAGTCTCTGAATCTATTATGACTTCAGCTTTGGCATCAGTACAGATACCTTCCTTCCTAACTAGCACCATAACTAGTGGCAACATGGTGGTGGTAGAAATGGTAAGACAGTCTAGTATAGGGAACTTGGTGTTGGTTCCAACTACAACTGATCAACAAGTCACAGAGGTGACAAAACCTGACTCATAACCGACACACCGTGATGATGCCTCTTGTCATGATAATTGTGCCACTGATTCTACAATATAAGAATCATTGTTCTTGTTATTTCATCCCCTGATTTGGGTGATACAAGTCCCTTTTTTCCGTTACAGACTTTGCATCCTTATTCAGGGCACATTTTAAGAAAGTCTAATATTCTTAGTATTAAGGTAAAAATGCCAGGTCCTCTAGTTTCAGATTAGGTGTTTCACATAATGCAAAAGATGTCTTTACAGCATGAGTGGGCAACTATGGAAGGGTAGGAGGTCACACACATCTGCCACACCCCCAACTGCAAAAAAATCTTCTTTTACCCCCCAGTGCTGCCAAACAGGCTTTAGGCAGTGTGGCAAACATTTTGTCATGCTTTTAGGCCCCATTTGACCTTTTTTAGGTTCAGGAGAGGGCTTTTTAGCAACAAGAACTAAGTTGAAGCCATTTCCTGTTTATTTCCTGTTTTAAAAAGGCATTTCCTTGTTCTAAATTAGCCCAGGGATGGCAGAAATATGGCAAAATGCTTTCCATACCCCCAGAGGGCATTGAGATTATTTGGGGCAAAAAATTAACTGCTGGGGCCCACAAAAATAACCCATGCATCACACATTCCCATTCCCCCCCTTTTTTTATTGCAAAGAAAAAGGAACAATGCATAACAGAATAAAACAAAAACACCACATGAATAACGTAAAGGTGAAAAAGAGAAAAAATACAACACATTACTATTTCTCTCCCATTCCTACTTTAGAGTAGGTAATGATGCTACTCCTGCCAACTTTGAACCAGCTAGGTAAACTGTCTAAGGATAAATCTTCTTTAATGCCATGAACTTCAGCACGAATTGAAACTCTACTGCATTCCGTGAATTGGGAAATGTTCTTTTTCAACAATCTTCTGCTAATTCAATAGTTTTTGAAGCATCACAGTCAAAAGGTGGTAAGACATGTCATGTTACCCAATCAGATAAAGAAGGAAGAAACCTTGATCTCATGGGCAGAACATTTCTACTCTTCAGTAACACTAACCATACAAATTAGTCCAAATTGAAGTTCTCTATATTAGGTAGAATTTCAGCTATGAAAATGAATGTGCTGCCAGAAATGCCTTTTCTATTTCAGACCAAATGCCTGTTTTAACTAATGGTGTACCTTTTAAATAATGGCAAAAAGATATTTCAAAATTTGTGTGGCAAGGAAAGAAGCCAAGAGTTAGGACTGAAGATCTTAGAGGATGTGAAACAAAGGGGTGGACTTGGACTCTCAGACTTGAAATTGTATCATTACACATCCTGTATGGTTAAAAGACTGGTTGATGCTTAAAAGAACAAGACTTTTACAATTAGAAGTCTTTATTTTAAGATTTGGATGGCACATCTTTTTTTTGTATGATAAAATCAAAGCACATATAAACTTTAATAATCATTTCATAAGGTGTGCATTATTTAGAGTGTGGAATAAATACAAGTAATGACTATGCTCAAAAATGTTTATGTGGGTCTCACCTCATGAAACTCTTTTCTCAAGAGAACAAGTGGCCAAAGAAAAATGGATAACATATAAAGACTTAATTAAGGTGGATGGAGAACAATTGAAAATGAAAACCAATGAGGAATTGATTGAGGGTGGTTTTGGCATAAGATGGTTTGCTTTATAGGCAGTTATCTGAAAGATTTAAAATTGATTTTAAAAAGTTAGATTTTGAAAAAACAGAATTTGAAGATCAACTGTGTAAAAATGATGAAATTTGGTAGCTAAAATCTGTAAGATACTGTTAAAGTTATTGATGGAAGAAGAACAGGTAAAAAAATGCATGACAAAATGGGATCAAAATGTGGGTCACCCAATTCAGACAGAACAATAGGAAAAGATGTAGACAAAAAATGTGAAATTTACTTTAAGTTATGATTTAAAAGAAGAATTGTATAAGGTTATATATAGATGGTTCTTAGCTGCAGAGAAACTGGACAAAATGTGCAAGGGTTCTTAATCTAGAAGTTGGAAAGGTAGTCAGTTAGAAGAGACTTTTTCTTTTCTTATGTGGTGGACTTGTGATAAAGCAAATAAATATTGGGTGGTGATCCACCATTTGATGGAGGACATCCTCAACATGAAGATTCAACTCAAATTGGAATTATTCCTGTTGGGACTGGCAGATGGCAAAATGAACAAGAACTTTTTAAGAATTATACAATATATGACAATGAAAGTGAGAATATTGTATGCCCAGAAGTAGAAAGACACCTGTGATAACAGCTCAAGATGATTGGTTGATTATATCTGTTAGATATGGCAGAGATGGACAAATTGACAACATTAATTAGAGAAGGTTCTTTAAAGGAATTTAAGAATCATTGGGAGAAGATTATAATTTTTTTAAGAAGAGTTGTGGAGAGGCATGCAGTTATAGGTTTTGCTTAACATGGCTGTAATCACTATTATAGAACACTATTCTGATCTGGTTAGAGTATTCTACATTTCATATAAATAGTGCAGTATTTGTTAACTGCCATCAGATTGACCTTGACCTATGGCCATACAGGTTAAACAGATAGGATGATAAAATGAAGCTTTCTGTCTCTGTAAATTGAGGCAGCTCTATTGGTATGCCATCTGTTCCTGGTGATTTATTTCTCCCAAATGATCTCAGTGCAGTTTTCACAGAATTGGCAGTTTGTCTTCATGTTGTTCTTCATTGAATGAATTTGTCAACGTTTCATCTTCTTTTATAGCTCTTCCATGTATTGTTTCCATCATCTTTTTATTTCTACCTGGTCATGTAATTTGTTCCCCTGCTTGTGGTAGAACATCCCCACTCTTGGTTTAAATTTCCCTTTGATTTCTCGGATCTTGTAGAAGAGTTCTCTTGTTCTTCCTTTTTTGTTGTCATCTTCTGTTTCTCTGCATTAATTATTATATTAGTTCTCCTTTTCCCTGTGCACAGGTTGTTGAACAGTTGCATTCAGGTTCTGACTCTGTTTCTGTCACCTTTTACTTTTGTTTCTCATCTGTCCTTAACTACTTGAAGAGTTTCATCTGTCATCAATTGAGCCTCTCTTTCTTTTTGGCTACAGATAGTGTCTTTTTGTATTCCTCCCCAACAATGTCCCCAACTTCATTCCAAAGTTCTTCTGGCTCTGTCAATTGGACTTAATAATGCAAATCTATTTTTCACATTACCTTTAATTCTATGGGGTTGTTCTTCAGGTTCTGTTTCAGCATGATCATTGGTTTAATGTTCTTCTTTAGCTTTACACTAAGTTTTGCTATTAGTAGTTCATGGTCTATGCCACAATCTGCTCTTGGTCTTGTTTTTACAGGGAGAATGGAAATTCTCCATCTTCTGATTCCAATTATGTGCTCCATTTGATTTCTGTATTGGCCGTCAGGTGATGTCCCTGTACACCATCACTGCTTGAGTTGCTTGAAGCATGTGTTTGCAATGAACAAATTGTTGGTCTCACAAAATTCAGTCAGTCACTCTGTCTCCTGCTTCATTTCTCGATCCTAGGCCAAATTTTACTCTAATCTTTGATTCTGCTCTATTTCTTAATTTGTCATTCCAATCACCTATGATTATCAAGAAGTTCTGTTTTGGTGTGTGATCAATTTCCTCCTGGACTCCTGCATAAAATCTTCTAATTTCTTCTTCTTCTGTCTCTGTAGTTGGAGCATAAAGTTGGTTTATAGTTATATTGATGGGTTTTCCCTGAAGTCTTACTGACATAATTCAGGCCCTTTCCGCAACAAACCTTTTCACGGAGCTGGAGTGCGGGGATCGTGCAAGCAGCCTCCAGCGAGAGGCTCTGGCGTTCGGGTTCCTTCAGCTCCACAGCTGCCGCCCACTTGCACGAGAGCCCTGCCTCTTCCTTCCGCAGTGCAGCCTGGGAGTTTCCCAGGCTGTGCTGGGTCAGGAAGCACAAGCGCTGCAGCTCCGGAGCTCCGTACGCACGGCAAGTGTATGCAGGGCCCTGGAGCAATGCGCAATCGTGCACCATTTTCAGCTCAAAGCCGAAAATGAAAAAGTGTGCGAGCGGTGCCTGCCAGACCGTGGAGTGTCGTGTGATTGTGAATGCATTGTGTGGACCGCTTCTCACATTCGCACGACGCTCGAGGGGCCCTTTCGCATGGCAAATACCGTGTGAAAAGGGCCTCAGTCATGCTTCTGTATGTTCTTTTATATCAATTAAATATGTTCTCAATAAAAAATTTAGGAGAGACTCTATTGTGTTATGACATCATGTATAAGTGTTATCTACCAGCGTCATAGAGCGTATCTGGATACACATCAAGGATCTCCCCTTTGACAGACAAAGACTATTTAATGCTAAGGCAAATGATATCATGAATCGTCTTCATAAGGGCATCCTGACAGAAGGAAAGGGGCATATAATCACTAGTCTTCTAGGCCCCAAAGAATTCCATAGCACTGCCCTTCCACGTAATATTCTCATTATCAGTCTCCTTCTTTGTCATCTAGACATTCGTCACAAATTCCTTCCCACAGAGGTATATATGGGGTGGAACAAGTAGGGAACATGTGCTGGGCACCAATGCTAGCAGGTGCAAAAAAGCTGTGGATGTAGGGGTGAGGGCAGGAGTAAGAAGGTAGGGGTGCAACTTCCACGCTTGCCCTAGCCACTGTTTATGCCAGATACACCACTGGCTTCCCAACCAAAGAAGCCTCACAAACATTTCATATAGATGTTTTTTCAAAATACTCTTTCTCTGTATTAAAGCACTGAGCTTTACCATTTTGTCCTAGTACTGCTTTTATTCCATTTCCAGTATACAATCTAAAGTACCATCATCGTTTCTGGAGGGCAAGATAATTGTACTTCTTCAAGAAGAGGCTGTAGAATAATGTCCTTTGCATCCAAAGACAAAGAGATTCTTCTCTTAGTATTTCACTGTACTAACAAAAGATGATGGGCTTCTTAAATCTGTTTTGGATTTGAGCAGTGTAGGTTGCTAAATTGTACCTAGGTTCCAGGTTGTAACTTTATCCAGCATTCTTCCTCTGTTTTGTTAAATAGACATGTTTGCATACTAAGATTCCAGATTTGTTCTTCTGTCAGTTCAAAGTTCTGCTGTTCAGCTTGTCATTAGCTTCAAGAGTTTTTGCACAGTATTTGGCAGCTGTAGTGACATTCAGGAATAGCACAGTATTTCTTACACTGACAATTGTCTTTTCATAGCATGTACTTGCACTAGATCTAGACACACACAAACTCATACTAGATCTAGACACTAGCTTAACCCTAGTGGTGAATCTGGGACTTCATAAGAACTACATGGGAAAGGCGGGGAAATTAGCATGACCCTTCTTCTTAAATTATTCCGTTTATAGGTTCAACTTTGAATTCCACAGTTCATGTAGTTTGAGATTTCACAGTAACCAAGTACATCTTTGGATTATATAGGCATATAGCTTTCTTCCCTGAGACAGAGATCTAACTCAAGCAGCTGGAGCACAGGAGATTTCCAGAATTCCCCAGTCATCAGGAAAGGCCATTCAGTGTCTTCTGGAACTGATGACATCCTCAACAGCACCGATAAAGCTTGCAGTGGACAATGTCTTTGTCCATTGCAACAATGGTTTCTGACCTGCTTCACCTGGAAGGTTGGATAGGTCTCATAAGAAAATGATCTTTCCTGATTCACTTCAGCAACACTTGCAGTGGTGGCCTGGGTTGCATAATGTCACCTTAGGTCTACTGTTTGTTACTTGTTGACCAACAACAATGTTGACTACAGAACATTCTGATTTAGCTGGGGACTGCGTTAAAAGAGATTATGGGTTATGAGCAAGGACACAAGAAGAGAGATTATTACACTTAAATAACATAGAATATATAGCTGTAACCAAAATTATGTACATATTGCAGTGGATCATTTTGAGAAAGATTATTTAGGTGGTTACAGAGAACACTACACCAGCATTGACTCTTCTTTGCATAGCTCTAGAACTTTAGGAATGGTGCACAGAATAACACATCTTCCCAATAGCCTTTATGTAGAAGAAGAAGACAATGTAATACCAGATCAACTCATCAGGACCAAGGCATCTGTCTTCACTGATCTCTTTCCCAGGAAGTCTTCAGTTAGATTTTCAAACGTTGGTAAATACCAAACATAGATGCATTTTGCTTTTCCAGCCAACAAGAAATGGTGCCTTTTCTGCAGTAGAGCAGGATTCGGGAAAAGATCTCTAGAAGATGGCTTTCCTCAGGACTGGTTGACCTCTTTCCTTTATATGTTCTCATTGATCACCAGTGTATGATGAAAATGCAGGAAGAAGAAACAAAATGTATGTTGACCATTTTATGACAACCAAGACAACCATTAATTGCAACACTTCTCTTTGTTTCTGATTATTCTTTCATGGAGCTACCACAAGCTCACAAACTTCTGTTTTAGAAGTCTGCAATGACACTCTAATCAGATCTGCCTTCCCTTTGTCATACTGCACAGAGACTTCATGTACCATTTCCAGTGAGGTAGGAATTCAGGAAGGTCTAGAAGCAGTGCATAAAACAGCTATATATGGCACTCTTATGAATTAAAGATGAAGCATTTTATTTCTTTTGCTGACTCTGTTGGTGTTGCCTTCCTGAGTTTCAACAGTTTTGAAACTTTTTATGCATCTAAAAGAAAAAGAGTAGCTCTTTCATCCTTGAAGGTTTATCTGGCAGCTGTTTTGCCATACCAAGTAGACCAGGCTAATGTACCTTCCTTGTCCAAGGACTTTACAGTAAATTACCTCCTCAAGAGGCGACACAGCTCCAGTGCCATCATGGGTTTTGCTAGTGACTTACAAGTGAAACCATCTGAGCCACAAGGTACAGCAGATCTTCATTTATTTACCTCTAAGGTCTGCTTCCTTATTTCTGTAAAGTCTGCTACGTTTTCGAGTGACCTGCATGGTCTTACAGTGATTACTTTCATGTTGTTTTGTGTAGAGATAAAGTTGCTTTAAAAACCTGGTGTTGCCTTTCTGCTTTAGGTAAAGACCTTGCTTTTACTACCTTTATATCTCACCTGGGTTCAAAGCCATTAGACACATTTGATGTGCATTGAACTTTAGCATTTTACATAGATAGAACTACATCTTTCAGATTTACCCTGATATTCTTTGCTTTTGTGGTGGACCATGCAAGAATCAGCGAGATTCCTTACTGTGGTTTTCAAAGTAGATAGTGTATGTCATTTGTCTTGTTTATAATATGACAAATCACCTGTTTCCAGACCATTTTTGTGCATACTTAGTGAGGGTGGTAGCTGTGATGAACCCTGGGGAGGCATAACAACAGAGCCACCCTAGCAACCAAGAGGATTTAAATTGATTGGTTGTTGGTTATGGAACCCATGCTAGCCATGGGGAGGCTAGGTGAGGAGGGGAGTAAGCCTAACAGAAATTTAACTGAAACAGAGTTTTGAAGAGAATGTTTAGAGAGAGATCCAGATAAGGTTTTGATGAGAGTGGAGGGGGAATGTGAAAGAGAGTGAAAAGTTAAGAGTGTGTGCTGGGTTTAGAGCTGAAAGTGGGTTGATGTTTGGTAACCTTTAATGCACCAACTACCTTTTCCCTTGACAGTTTATTTAATAAAAAATTTGTTATATTTTTGTAAAAAGCAGTCTCCATAAAGTGTCTTTGGATCTGGATCAGTTCTACACACTACCACCAGTGAATCCCTCATTGGCATAAACTAAAGCCCGCTTTGCCCTTTATCTATCAGGGTGTGGATTTAGTGAAAGCAGTAGAAGGAGATAAGCTGGGAGAGGAAGCCAGTAGGGGACAAAAATATAGAAGGGTACTGCTTCTCTAGGAAAGGAGAAATTAAAGCAGACCTGAGTTGTCATAGCCCTGGGTTGGCCCAGATCTTCTGGTTTTGACAGTGGCCACCGCTACCACAATATGGTTTCAGAACCCTGATTTGTATAAGGATTTGACATGATCTCAGCTGTTCACCTTTGTGATTCTCTATAGACTGGATGTGTCAGTTAGAAAGGAAACTGCCTTTGATAATCTTGCTTTCTTATCTTCGTGTTGGTGTTTAGCTGACAAGGAAGAAGTGGAAGTTGGTTACCTGTTATTGTAGCTCACTTCTCCAACATCCTGTTTAAAATTATTGTGATGGTATATGGAAGAGAAATAGTCATTTTGGCACACCTGGGCATGCATGCTGGAATGCAAAGTTGGGACTCCTGCCAAAAAGCTATCCAGATTTAGTAGAATCTGTGCTAAGTTTTAAACAGGCACAAGATCAATCTGTGTGAGGTCACAGATTACCACTGAAGAAAAACTACGGTTACAGGTTAGCACCCTACTCTTTCATTGAGTGCCATAATGCTGGTTTTCTCTCTGAAAATAATAGCTTGATAGACTTTTGTTCAGTTGCTTCCTAAGCCTTAGTGAGTGTGAAACCATTGCCATCTTGGCAGTCTTCCAATAGCATTGGCCTTGATTTCTCCTGTTTTGGTATCCTATCTGTGAACATTTAGACATACAATTGCCTTTAGAATCCATTACTGAGTATATGTGAAAAGAAACGCAGAGAGAAATGGGAAAGCAGATAAATCTCAGCAGTTACACCCAGCATGTATGTATGTGTGTATCTATCTATCTAGACATAGCCTATATATCTAGTTATCTATATACCTAGAATATATCTAGAATTTTTGGCCATGAAAACAGAAACCATAAGAAAATCAGGAGCCAGTGAAAGAAAAAAGTCACCCCCGTATTGTTTTTGGAAGAAGTCTGCGATGGTCTCTAGAAGGTTCAAAATGATTTTGTTTACTTTGTGATTCAACATATGACGTATTGACTTAGACACAGGAGAGAAGAGCTCAAATCTCAGCTCAGTTGTGAATTTACCTTGTGGCTTTTGCACATAGCATAGAGAGCATTTATGCCAGGGTTGTTGTTTCCAGTATGTGAAATGTTGCATGGAACAGGCTTGAAAGGTACCCTACCATCATCCAAAGGAATTTTAATTCAGACAAGGGTCAACAATGATCTTTTCTGGCCCCTCTGGCAGCAACACATTCCTTAACTTTTTTGAGGAATCTTAGCAGTGGGCATGTAGCAAGGAAAAGTGAATATGACAAGTTGATTTCATATGTGGCACTTATAGATCCTAGAATCCAGCCTAATGACTTTTTTTTTTTAACATAGGCACTATAAGCATTTGCCAGTTGTATTCTCTGTTGTTCACTTGTGTTAACAGGGCAAGCCCAAGATATCTTGCAACAATGATGCCTTCCAACTCTTCTCATCCATATTCAAAGTTAAATGTATAACCCTAAATTCAATTATTAGTCCCAATTAGAGAGGAAAATATAATAAGTGAAAATTATATAGGTTCTCATTGATTTAATTGGTCTATTTCAGTTGGGCACAACACATAATTTTTATACCCCCCTTCACTTTTTGCAGGGGAAAATGCAAAAACAACAAAGTAAATGACAACTAGCTACCCTTTCTTGATCCCCAAAACTGGAAGAGCAGGGTTGGTCCTATGCTACAATACTTATAGGTCTAAATCCATTCTTCTTCCCTTTGAAAGACTCATCTTTTATCTGCGTTTAATGGAGTTTTTTTTTAAAAAAAACATTATAAACTGTATTAAAAAAAATCAGCTGAAAAGAAGAAAATAAACTCTTGCATTTTATAAAATGTCTCTTGTTTCTGCAGAACATGAACAAGACAGTGTTTATTGTAGCCAGAAAAATTGTTGGCACAATTCTGAAGGAGAGAAGAATATCTGGATTGTCTCAAAAGTGTTAGCTGCCCATTTGCAGACAAGCAAGCTTTTAGTGTACAATTTAGGTCAGTGGATTGAAGAGAGAAGATGTGTTTAGGCGACAGATTTTAAATCACCATAATATAAATATGCTTCCCTTTTCATTTGGAATTTGCTTTCTTTCAAGGTAATTTAGTGCAGCAGACATGCACTTATGCTTGTCTTTGTAATTTTAGGGATTAGGATAGTGAGGGATTAAACGCTGACCCTTAATCTTCGATATCAACTTTAAGAGCGAAATATAATATGCAAATGGAATACATTCATTTTGTGTTTATATATTTTAATCTCTGTAATTTTGTTTTCAGAAGATAGAAACTCATCTTTGCCTTATTTATTTTGAATTCTGAAGCAAGATGCTATTTAAATCTTTATCCCCATATCTTAGAGGATAAATGTTTATCCTTAGGGATTAAAACATTTTTTTTTTGTAAAAAATGATTTTATGCTAACAACACTTAAATCTAGCTGAGAACTTGGTGGGTTATCTTTTAAAGGAATCATTGAATGTGACACTAGGCAGAGAAGACAGTGGGGGTGTGAGTGAATGGAATCATCCTATTTAATTTTGTTAAATCAGTGAATAGAATTTACATTAACAGAAATCAATCTGTTACTGTACCACAGATCAATTCTGGTTACTTCATTGTATGCTTTCCTGTAAGTCTTAGACTTACTTAAAAGAACAGGCATTGAAATTGCTGAAGGACAGCATTTTATAGCAATTAAGTGTTCTACAGCTATTGAAAAATTGTTATATCAGCTAACACAAAGAGAAGCCAAATAAGTATACAAAATTTTTAAGATGATATAAAAAGGCATTTCAAATAAAATATTTTTCCAGAAAAGCCAGTTAGACCTGCCCTGATGATCTATGTGTTTGGAGTTGGTTCCATGCTCCAGTCTTATTCCATGTTCTAATTTTCTGTCCTTGTTCTAAATTTTTTTGGGAGCCAGTGAGAAGCACTTTCATCCTCATAGTCAGACCTTGTGCTATGTTTTTCAGTCTGGTGTCCCAGTGTGGTGGAATCCTGTGAAATACTATATATGCATGGTTTCTGACTTAAGTCTACCAAGTCTGGCTTGCAGCATTTTTGCTGCCTGAGGCAAAGGACAAAATGGCACCTATCCAGCCTACAAACAGAAATCAACCTGACTAATATTTGAGTCTTATTTCAATTGTGTCATTGTGGCAATATCCTCCACGACACTCAGGAAAGGCAGCTATTTTAGGAAATGCAGGAGAGGCTGCATAGTATCTACAACTCTATCTTCCAGTGTTCAATGTTGCTTCATGACATCTGGGGCCTGAAGGAACAGTTTCACTGTGCCTAATGACAGGGCCAGCCATGGCTACACAGTATGTACCTACCCTTCATATAAATCATGGATTGTACTTATCTGCAGTATAATAGTGCACACTCAGGTATTGCTTTTAAATCTCCCCAAGCATTCCTATATACCAAAGACAGGTATATGACAGCAAAAGCCACATATTTCTTTAGCTGCAAATTATTGAAAGGTTCAGTCCCATCAGTAGCCTTTGATAGAGCTAAATCACATGTACACTCTCTACACATTGTATAGCGTAGTTTTTTTTATATAATTCATTTAAAGTATCATTTTTATAGTTATATTAAGTTATATTTAAAAAACTAAAAGAGGAATAACAAACCATTTTTCTGGTTTACATGCAAGATTTATTGAAATTTAATATTGAAAACGTAGTAAAATCTCTAAATTTATTAAAAATTGCCCATGTTTATTAAAAGCAAGACAGCTATTTTTCGTCTGACCTAAAAGCTCAGAATAAGGGCTCTGATAGAGTGAGTGCTGAGATAGGGGGAAGAAAAACACGTAAAGCAATTTTCATGGGAAATTTTTGAGCGTCATGCAACTGGTAAAATAAAACTAAATCATATGCTAACTTGTTTTTTCCTCTTATTTCCCAGTCACAAAATCCATACTATTTGATAAATGCATGACTTTACATGATCTATTTTGTTGTTTCCTTTGTTTCCTTTGAAAATTCTAACTTATGTAACTTATATCTCTCACAAATTTATTTACCAGAAACGTGAGTCTTCAATTAAGAAACTAACTTCCAGAATTTTATCCCTACATAGCAATAGCAATAGCATGTGTATTTCTATACTGCTTATCAGCTAGGTGCTCTCTAAGCAGTTTACAATGTGTTAGCTAATTGCCCCCAACAAGCTGGGTACTCATTTTACCGATCTATGGAAGGATAGAAGACTGAGTCAACCTGGAACCCGGCAGGATCAAACTTACAACCTTTGGCTGCAGCACTGGCACTTAATCAGTGTGCCACCAGGGTTCTGTCCACTGCTTTTTCATTACCTTGTGCCATTGATCTCAGCTCTTTTCATTTTATTATTAAACTGGAAATCATTTATCTCAGAACTGACGATATAACACCAGTAATCTGCAAAAGCAGAAGAATATGTTGATGTGTAGAGATATTTATAAAAGAAGTGGGGGTTTTTTTACATTGTTTTTCTCTCTTCTGACTTTAGTTTGCAGGGGGGTTTTTTGTTTCTTGTTAGCAGTTTGCTTTTCTTAAGTTTTTTTTTAAAGTAGTTATGATTTATACTTCAGCTTGTAAGATCCACAACATAGAAAACTTATAATTGAGAGAAATAAATTTATACTATAGGAACTTGGCTGGTGTAAGAGATTCAACTTAGAGGAATTGAGTAAGCATGATGCTATGCCACATGAGGCATAACGTTTTCCCACTCAACAGCAATGGACCAGCTCTACCAGCATCAGTGAAAGAGATGGTATAAATCAAAACTCTCCCATGAAGTAAATCATTCCCTTGGTCAACATCCTTTTCTGTCCTAACAGCCACAATATGTATGGCTTAACTTTTAAGCAGCTCATATGTTAGACCAAGCTAGGGTACAACGTATTTCAAGATGCACAGTGTAAGACTACTTCCCTTAGGTAACTGAGAACTAAGTGAGAATTCCAGTGACGAGACATTTTGTTTACCAATAAACACTCAACAGCCGGGTAGAACAAAGGCCCCAGTATTCCCAGAAATATTTAAGGCAATAAATACTTAATGATTCTTGATATTGCTCCCTACTAAGACTGTCCATGCTATTGCTGAAAGGGACTGCAGGGTCAAAGTAAGCAAGGGCAGGAGAGTCCATGCCTCATACCATGGTAACTGTTTGTTCTCCATCCTTCTGCTTCTAGACATCCAAGAAAAAAGATGAATGTGCAGGCACTGACACTACTGTCAACAAAGTATTTTCATTCTGTTCCCCAGAATATGTAGAAGCTTTTTACTGACTTAACATCCTGAAGACAGCAGTATTTTCCATAGCGAGATGTAGGTTGAATTTTTACTCTGTGTGAAGCCCTTTTCCACAATAATACCTGGGCCTTCCATGAACTGTTAGAAGTATAGGGAATTATGGCTACCTTTCTTAGAGATTACAGGGCATTGCAACCCACCTTGTCTGACCAAAACTTACGATTCATTCCATCTTAATGAAATAAAAGCAAGGCTACGTGAATTACAACAAACTACAGACTGTGTTATTACAATGATAAATGAGTATTGCATTAATAATTATATTATGTCCTCTATTAAAGGTGTGAGGAATGTGTGGTCTTCTAGATGTGTTCAACTTCAAATTCCTTTAGAAATCAACATTGATTATACTACTCAGTCAACAATATCTAGAGGGCCACATATTTCCCATGCCTCTTATATCAGAAGAATATGCCAACAAAAGCTGAAGGTGAGAGGTGGGTAAAGGATTTTGATTGAGATAATAAGGAACTAAGTGAAGACAAGGGGAAATGAAAAGTCATTTAGATGATAACCCCCTTTTCTCACGTCACTTCTGTACTTATCAACACATAATGAGTTCCTAGTCACAGGAACATTCTGTTGCAGCTGTTAGTCATCATTCATTGCCATTCCCATACTTCTTTTGTTTCCCCTCAGATAATCAGGCAATCTTCAACATGCACAGACAGGATATTCTAGTGGCATGCAGAGCACAAGTGAGACTATGACAGCAGTTTTACAGGTGAAGGTTTGCCCAACATAGAAATGAGTGACTATGAAAGCTATATCTGTTGCCCATCTGTTATGCTGCATTCACAGTCATATAGACCTTGAAAGAACAGAATGTTTGGCCTCTGTATTTTATGAATATTCAAAGCTCACTCCACAACTGATAATGTTCAATAAAATCTGTGATTGATTCAGCAGCGTCTCTGTTTTCCTGGTGATATGCAGATAGAGTACTACTTTTATTGTAAGTTTTACTTACCTCAGGAGTCTTTGTGATGGAGGTGCATGAACTGGCAAAGCTGATCAGTGATGTTTCTTCTATCACAGACTTCAGCAAAAGCACAGGTAGAAGTAAGTGCATCAATAGCTGAACATCTCCTGAGTACCACCACTATTATTATTGGTATGACTTTAAAACCAGTAATAATGGGGGAGGGGTTCGACTGGTTGAGCTGAGAAACTGATGAACTAGAATATAGTAAGTAGACCTGTTAGTTATTCTACTGAAAATTTGGGAGAGGGCATAGCTAGATGGAATGAAGAGGTCTGGATAAAAATAAGTATATCCTCTTCTATGAATAACCCAGAAATTACTAAATTATTGGCCCAGGAACTGCAATCTGTGATTATTATGTCAGATATATAGGTGCAGGTACATGTGTGTATTGCTTCTCATGTCTTTTCCCTTGGAGATTTCAGACAAAGACCTCAAGTATACTCTGTGGTTCTACAGGACCCCATAACGCTTCTTTAGTGTTAGAGCATATGGCTGATGTTTGCAGTAGGGATGAAGAAACGCATGTCTTAGGTTTAGCTATGGAACATTACAAATGTCTCATCACAGGACTTCTTTCAGACTCTGCCTAGGGCTGTGTGCTTCTTTGGAGTGTTCTTCTCTGGAGTTGTCTTGTTTCTTCTCAGTTTTTTTATCTGAACTTCTTGTTGGTGGAATGTATTATTCATATGAATTTATTTATGTTTTTGATGTGAACACCATGATTGATAGGGGAAAGTTGGGCTGGAAGAAACACAATATAGGTTGCATTGCTGATATATTCACTTTGTATAGATTTAGGTTTAATCCTATTGCCTTTACAACTGATTAAGTATAGTAGTACAGGACTGTGAGTGTGTTAGACAAGCATAGGACCAGGGATAGGTTTCAATGGTTGCCAACTTGTATGGATTTTCTGAATTTAACTAGACTGCTCCATATAAATATGAATACCTTTTAAAATCATTTTGTTTCTTTGCTCTGCACTCATATGCTATCTATCTATCTATCTATCTATCTATCTATCTATCTATCTATCTATCTATCTATCTGTCTAATATTTATAGCCCACTACACCCTGGGATCACAGGGTGATGTACATATAAAAGCATTTAAGCAGTTCAAAACAATTTAAATTTAAAACAGTAAAAATAGTTTAAACAAACTAAAAACATATTGCATAATTTAACAGGTTAAGAAATTTTAAAAAGTTAAAATAGTTTATACTCCTGTGTGTGTGCACATGTGCATTTTGAAATAAATTAATCAGGCTCCCAAAGGCTTTAATAAAAAGCCATGTTTTTACTAGGTGCTGGATTGAAGCCAGTGTTGCTGCCAGTCCATTCTCCAAGGGGAGAACATTCCACCTCTTCCACAGCCTACCAATTCATTGCCCCTACTGATGGGACATGGTGATCTCCACACCAGCAGACCTCAGTCCTCAGGGTAGCATGTGTAAAAAGAGGGGTTTCCTCAGAAAGCAAGATCCCAAGCAGTTTAGGATTTTGAATGCCATTGGAAGCACCTTGAAATCAATCCTGAAGTGTATTGATAAATGTATACACACTGAGACTATTAAAGCTGTCATAGTATGCTTTGCGTGTTCAAAAGAAGAATGATAGCAATGTTTAGTTATCACTGGGCTTACGTGGTATTTCTGTAAAATAGCTTATAATATAATTTTAAAGAAATTGCAATGGAAAAAAAAGTTTCTATAGGCAAAGAAAGATTTATTGCATAAAGCACAGCATAGAACAGAAGGAAACATACCTTTCTTCTATGAATCCTGAAAAAATCCAAAGTGCCGCATTGCCAAAGGTTTAGCATTTCATTTATTTTTTTAAGCTCAGTAGTGGTCACTAGTAACATGTGTTTGTAGAATGTCAGTTCAGTTAGAATTTTTTTGTCTGGCCCAAGTCCAACAAAGGTTGGTATATGCTTAAAATGGTCTAAAATAAATCAGCCGTTTTTGGTTTTATAACATCCTCTCCACCTCATGCCCCAACAGCCCAAGAGGAGCAATTGATCAGACATTAATTTGACATCATATTGCTTTAAAAAAGTAGAAAATGGGAGCATTACTTTTAAAAAAGTATAATAAAGACAAACTATAAGATTATCCTTCCAAATATCTACTCTTATGGATAGCACCTGCAATGTTTTATTAGCAGCTGTTCTTTAACATAGTTAAATAATAGCTATTCATCAATTTATAAAGGAGTTTGAAGAGCACTTTGTAATTCTGTTCCAAGGCAAAAGTAGCCCTGAAAACTTGCGACATTTTCCCTGCCAAATTGCATATATCTTTCTGAAAATCTGGACTGTGTAGTCGGAAGGAAGATATCAGTGGAGGATACCTAGAAAGAAAAGTTATGGATGTATTCTGACCTGTTTTTCTACTTGGCTTATATATTCTTTCATGTTACACATTACCTATAATGCAAACATCTTAGAGTGATGGCACATATTAAAGTTTAAATACTGAAGTTTCTTGCCTCACCTGAATTTGATAGAAAATTGGGATGAAATAGGAAAAGTGGCTGGGCTGTGTAGGAAGAAAGCAAAATAAGATATCATAAACAACATTTGGCTGTGGACACTGTACACAAGGATGTCATTCCTTTCATCCTCAGATATACTTGCTTTCTTTTTTTAAGCCTGAAGGAAAGATAGAACAGCCATGTGTCATTATAGTTTAGTATATCTCTTGGCTTCTGCACTTCTTTTGCACTTGGGTTTTGGACTTTTGCACTTTTGCTGGAGGCCTTGATATGATATAATCTCCTTTCCAACTTCTGAAATATTAAACAAAATAACTATAGCCCTCAAGATGGACAGATGACACCACTATATTGATAACTCCCTCCCTTCCAGTCTCTATTCTTAAATTTAGGATTGAAATTCCACCTAGTTTGGTGGGTTATTTCTGTACATATTTGCATAAGATTGCACTGTAGAACTGGTTGTTTGGACCTTATAACATAACTTGACCTACATTTTCAGTTTGTGACTTTGCAGTCCCATTGATGGTTTGGCATGTTTGCTTCATATAAGGTAACATCTGCAAACATACCAAGATGGCAGTATATTTAATTCTGACATTTCTGGCTTGCTCTCTCTTCTTTTATTCAGACCCCTGAGTTTAAAATTAATGTTTATTTTTTATAATGGTGATTTATAAGGCTTCCAAGGCTCTCTGCCTGTCTGGAAAGCAGATAATAGCAGTCCATATTTTTTAGCAGACTGATAATGTGTTATTAATTATTTTTTTTAAAGTAGTAGTCCTACCAGATTCCTATGTTTTGTCCTAGGTCTGAAATTTTATGAGAACCAGACTGTACATTCCTCTCTTGTTAGACAGTATTATTTTCAGAGATGTTAACCTGTTAGTGATTAACCAAGATTGGTGTCTTGAATGCTTGTGGTATCAGAAAGCCTTCCCCTGGGGACTTTTACAGTCCAAGGAGAATTTCCACATTTGCACTTAGATAAGATGCACTAACCTCTGTCTTTTTCTTTTCTTTAGAAAAAGAAAAAAAAAGAGATCAAATCAGGGAATGGAAAATTTGCCTCAATAAAAACTTTATGTATTTTAAAGTCAAGTAATTGTTCTCATGTATATTAGCAGGTAAAATGATCAGAATTAAATGTTGTTCCTGAAAGTGCTGTTGTTTTCCTTCATACTATTAGTTGATTTTGTGTGTCTGCCAGCCAAAATTGTAAAATGCAGTGACAGAAGTTTTTTAATAACAGGAACAAATGAAACTGGGCAGTCAACACAGACCTACTCACAAAATGAAGTACTTACCATTCCTTGTGGGGTTTTTTTTCTTTTTCTTTTCCTGGATATGTGAAGAGACAGTGGAATTGATGTTTGAATGATGGTAGGTTGAATAAAAACTCTGCAAGTCCTTTTCCCTAAGATATTAATAACGCTGCCTTTAGGCGCCCAAAGTGAGAACATGCAACATTAGGCTTGTGAGAGGTCTGCTTTTTTCAGACCTGGGCAGCTACTAGTCTTGGTCAGTTAAAATGCTGTCCCAGTAGCACAGCCAGTCACTATTACATATTTTACTCCATAAGGCTTTCATTCAGATGATTCTCCTAGATAACTACAAATCAAAATAAAGTTAATGGCCTAAATTCAATTGTTATTCCCAAGTAGAGTAGGTCCACTGATTCAAGGGAAGATACATAAGTGTTTATTTAGCAAATGCCCATTGATTTAATGGGTCTTCTCTAGTTCAGACTAACAATTGGATTTAGGCACTGAAACCAATTTACATTGCCTAGGTAACTAAATAAATCTTTGCCTGATAGTAAAATGCTCTAATATGAGTATCTTTAAAACTTCTCCATTCCAAAGTTGGGTGTTCTTCTTGCTGTGTAGCTTCAAGTCATTTCCAGCTTATGGCAACCCTAAGGTGAATCTATCATGGGGTTTTCTTCAGATCTGTTCAGAGGGAGTTTGCCTTTGGCTTCCTCTGAGACTCAGAGAGGGTGACTTGTCCAAGATCATCCAGTGAGTTTCCACGACTGAGATTTCTACCCTGGTCTCCAAAGTCATAATCCAGTGCTCAAACTACTACACCACACTGGCTCTCACAAAAGTTGGATTGCCTCTACAAAAAATATAATCTCTTCTCTACAGAGATAGTGTACTTTACCAACTGATGGGACACAGAGAAGGGCACCTGCTTAAATTCTTTATTTGTTGGTAAGATGGCATGGGAGAAGAGAAATCATGTGTTCAGTTTCACAGTCTTTGAAGGCTTTAAAGGTAAGCACTTGAGTTGGTTAAAAAAAAAAGGGCAGCCATTTCAGTTATTTAAGATGGCAATATGGCACCCACCAATCATAACTACAATCAAGTTCTTAAATAGTTCTGGATTGTCTTTAGGAGTAGACCCACCAATCCCACATTGCATTAATCCTATCAAGAGGGTACCAGAGCTTGGAACTGTAGCCAACCTATCACTTTGTATTTTCTGAATAGTTCTTAATTTTCAGGCTCTCTTACTGATAGCATGTATTTATGTATGTACCTCAAGGAGAAAAGAATTCCGGGTACTTTAGAATGTTTTTCTGACTATTATGTCTATCCTCAGTTCTCTGGTCACTTCACTGGTTAATTTTTAAACAATATTTTAAGCAATATTTTCTGTTTGAAATAATTCTTAGAGGTCTCCCAGCCTCATTAGCTGATTCTCTTCCTTAAAGTCCTGGACTGGCTTAGAGGACCTGGTTAGCTAGTACTCCTTATCTTCAGTGTACAAATAATAAGGTTCAGAGTAATAATAATTCTGTTAGTTTTGTGTAAGGCTCCTGCAACAAAATGTGGCAGTATAAAATGTTTTGTCTAGAGTTCTAGCGATTCAGGTTTATTTCACTTCCCAGCAAGATTTATTCATTATACCCACACAACAGTCAGCATTCCATTCTCACTGAGTATATTCACACCTAATTATGTTGGTTTTTTTGAAGTAAGGGAACTTTATTAGGTGTGATGTCAAAACTCATGCATGTTCTGCGTATTGTAGATAGTCCTAGTGCACATATCTGTAACAGATCTTGTGACCGTGGCAGCAATGCCTCTTAGGCAAATTGAGGTTCATAACCCAAATCTGCACAGAACTCCCTAAAAGGACGATTTCACTGAACCCACCAGAAAAAAAAATAAGAATACAAAATAAAATAATAATAATAATAAAAAAATCTTAAATACAAAACTGTACGTGAAAAATACAAAAAGCTACTTAACAGAGCAAAGTTGCTTTAGGATGGAGAAATACTAACTTAGATAAGCAAACTTGCAAGGCTGGGAAGGTTTGGAGTTAAGCAATGTGAAGTTTGAAGGAATGCTAACAGGAGAGGGGGAAGCAAGTGGTTCAAAAAGTACAATCAGCTCTCCACATTTGCAGATTTAACTCTAGAATGTTGTTCTAGAGACTGGGACATGGAGCAGTGGCTTCAAGCTACAACAAAAGATATTCCACTTAAATATTAAGAAGAGCAGTTTGTCAGTGGAATATTCTGCCATAACATGTGGTGGACTTTCCTTCTTTGGTGGTTTTTAAACAGAGGTAGAATGGCCATCTGTCAGAAGTGATTTGAATATGTGTTCCTGCATGGCAGAGGGTTGGACTGCATGGCGCTTGTGGTGTCTTCTAGCTCTATGGTTTTATGAAAGATATGTGGCAGGTGTCCCTAGAATTTGGAACGTCCTCTAGGAAGACTAGAATAGCCACCACCTTGCTGTGTCCTACAGGTAGGTGAAAACTGTTTTATTCAGACAGGCTTTTAGAACTAAAGGCTTTTAAGGAAAATGCTTATAATGGGGTGCTGTATTGTTATAAACAGCTCTTTTAAAAGTGCTTTTTATCCTTTTTCAATTTTAAATGGTTTTCATATTACTTACAGCTTTATTGTATGTCAATGTTGACTTTTTGAATGTTTTTAACTATGTTAAAATGTTTTTAATTTGTAAGCCACCTTGAATCCCAGTCTTGGTGAAAGTGTAAGGATATAAATAAAGACAATAATGATAGTAATAGTAGTAATAGGCACTTGGCCACCTTTACTCCTAAGACAATGCTTGTTTTCAGGGTGTGTGGTAAGGTCGGATAATCTTCCTTTAAAATTATTTTTCTTAATTTTTTTTTGTGCCCCTGCGCATACTTCCCTCTTGTCTCTTCATGATGTGTTTTTGACTGTGTTTGTTCAGTGTCTGCGTTATGAGGTTCATTAAACTCATCTGAAGTACCATCACAGCTAAACCACTTCAGAATGGAAAAAGAAGACTTGAATTAGAACTGTTATGAAAGATCTTTTATAATACACAAGATAAAATAGACTGACTGAGTTAATAGTGGGTCACATGAAGAATGGGCCAGGGATCTGAGCTAGGGAGTGTGTTTCACAATGGCATCTGTTCTGTGGTGACCTGTCTCTGTGACATACTGTGATATTGAAAAGGGAGTTGCCCTCTCTTAGGAAGAAGATGGAAAGAGAGACTGAGGAAAGAAGAGAGAAAAAGAGAGAAGACTATAGCTCTAGAACAGATCTATGACAGCTGAAGAAGAATCAGAGAGGATTATGGAATAGTGAAAGGCCCTTCTTAGCTGTGGTAGTCCTGGGATTCTTAGCAGAGGTAGTCCTGGGTGGAGATTGGGATTGTTTAAACATAAACGGGAAAAGCTATGGAATAGGAGGGCTTAAATTAGATAGGCCTGCAATTGTCCTGGCATGTCCAGAAACCTAAACTAAAGACATGATATTTTTAATTCAGTTTGTGTATGCTGTCCCTCAGTAGCTGCAATTTTCATTTTAAGCATTAAACCAGTTTGCCACAGATCATTGTGATTTGCTGGAGCCCATTATAGAAGTTCACAGAAGAACCCTCAGTATTTGTCTTCAGTCATGGATGAACAGGCATGCTGCTGATTTTATTTTTATTACAATCACCCTCTTTTCCTTTTTTCTGTGTACCATGTAATTCCGTTTTTACCAACATATCATATAATGGTCAGTGTTGAGAGTGCCATTTTGCCCAAGTTGTCTTGCTTTACCTTTCATAAGAGGAAAGATACAGAATGCAAACTGCAGGATTCTATATAGACAGGTGAGCTGGTGCTGAAATCACCTTTTAAAGAACTCAGTTCATGATACATCTTATTTGTCAGTGCTCCTGTTAGGAATGGAAATTTCTCTTTTAGGAAAAAGTGATGAATTTATCAAGCTGAGGTCTTTTTCATCTCTAGTCTTCTCACTCACTTTCACGCCTTGTGACTCAAAGCACTGGGTATGTTTTGCAGATGGATTAAGCAATTTGGACTAAAATCCAGAGTAGTGTGTGGTAGGCACTAGCCAGTGTGAAAAGGGCTACATTTTTTTCATGATCATAGTAGCTTGAAATAAAGCTTTCCCTATTATATTGTGATTATTTTAAACTGATCGAATTATTGGGGGTTGTGAAGCAGGGAATGGCTTTAAGTTTCCTTGGAGGGAATAAAAAGGGTGGGAATAGGAAGCTTCCAGCTATCAGAAAGAGAAGATTATTAAATGAAGGTTTTGATTTCCTTGACAGTTGTATTTAGGTAGTAACAGTATAAATTTTCTCCTTTAAGCTTCTGGCCTTTGGAATGTTAATTTCACACTGTGATTTTAATGTCTAGATGAAATGCTCCAGCATTGCCAAGAGTAAAGATACACTTACAGAAAAAGAGCTTGCTTAGATAGATAGATAGATAGATAGATAGATAGATAGATAGATAGATAGGAAATTGGCTATTTTGAGAGAGTAGAAATTATCTTTCTATTCTGAGTTTCCCATATGTTTGGCAATAAAAAACAGTGAAACTGTGAGTGACTGGATACCTGCTAAGGAAGCACCCAGCTTCTATACTTCATTAAAAGATAACAGGAGATACTTCTACCTCTCAAGATTCCTTAGGGTGATGTAAGATTGTAGAAGTGCATTTCCAAATATAGTGAAGAGGAACATGAACAGACACTGATTTACACAATGACTAACATAGTTCAGAATAGTAAAAGTATTTACACATTTGTTTCTTAATTTCTTTAAAGCAGCAGTGTCTGAAAATTAACATGTTCAATCATTAGCTTTTTAAAATTTATTTGCTTTCTTTTAGAGGATAAACATTATTATTTAATATTAAGCCTTAGAAGGCCAATAATTTATCCATATCCTCAGTTAACAATGACCGTAGGTGGTAGCAATTTGATAAAAGCAAAACAAAACTCCCCAATCAATTTTTTTTTTTGTTCTTAATGCCATATCAACTGCCATTCTGAATGGACGATCATTTACATGTTAGACTGTTTGAAGAAGCATCCTGTAGGTGTGTCCTTCTTCCACCTTCTCTTCATGCTATTTCTTGGCAGAAATTGTCTAGTGGTGTGTTGCTGCTTGCTACTTGAGGCCTTTTGATGAACCATTAAATAAAATGATCTGTCCCTAGGCCCAGCAATTGATTGGTTGCCAAACAGTAATCTTGTACAATTAACTATTCAAGAGCTGAGCACACCATTATTCCAAGATATCTGACTGTGACTAACTGGAAGTATACAGACCTCAAAGAATCATCATAGATCAACACATTTATTTTTATGCTGGTGTGTTCTTAACAGATTAGTCTGAAATTATGAGACTGATATCCATGGATTCAAATATTGCTTTTAAAATTTTGTTTTAACCTTTACGTTATTTGTACAGCATTTGAAAATAGTCCACCATTTCTCTTGGTTGGGAAGAAAATCAGCATTCTTGAGCTTTCTATCCTTGCACAGTATATAGCAAAGGTTCAGTGTCACTAATACACATATTTCAGGGTCCACTAGCATGGGTGTTTTTGCCACTATATCTACATATGGCCATGATGGCATTCTAGGGTTGATCTGCCCTCTGTGCCAGCCTGGGGGCTGTGGATTAGTTACAATTATGTTAGATCCTAGAGGAATTACATGTGATATAAATTTGCATGTTTCCACTCAGACAGAAGTGTTGCTGACTTCAGTGGGACTTAATTCCAAGTAAGAGTTTGGGACTACAGCACAGCCTAACTCCAACAATAAAAAGTGTTTTATGCAGTTGTCTTCTAGCAATTTAGTCGAATTGTGTTACTGAGAAAGTGGTGAGCTCTTCTGCATCGAAATTTCTAAAAATAGAGAATTGATGGCCATCTCTCAGACAAGGAAACTAGATCTGTTTTTAAGGTGGGAGTGGAGTAAACATGGGGAGTCTGGTTGTTACAAATTTTACCCAGTCTCATTGCATTCTATTTAAATAACAACAACCAGCTGAAGCAGGAAATAATCTGACCACCATGAAACAATGGCAAAAAGAGTAAATGGTGAAACAGTAAATTAAAAAAAAATGCAGTTAATCTATCTGACTACTATGAAAGCAATGGGAAAACAGTTACAAAACTGAGTAAATTAAAAAAACAACATACAATTAGTATATCAAAGGAAAAATATGTAAGACCATATTAAGTGGATTTAAGCATGCCAATAAGACCCCTAACAGATGCATATCATCTACTGCATGACCTTAAAAGTAAAAGCTGTGAAGATATGTTAGAAAATAAAGGACTTAGCACATAATGCTGTCAAAATACCAACATGTACATGTAACAAACTTGAGTGCAGAGAATCTCCGGATGCAAAACCTGGGGGGTATATATTAAGGTGTTCACATTTGGAGATGACCATAAATTGTTAGGGTGTCAAGAAGAAAAAGGGATTGTAAAGATTTCTAGAAGAATCTTTCCAGCCTGGGAGAATTGTTTTTGAAAAGGCAATTGAAAATTTAGTAAAAACAAATGAAAAATGATGCAAACTGGGGAACAAAAAAATCCCACGTTCATGTAATAATACACTGATGGGATGTGGGCTGGCAGCAACTGATCAAGGCATTGGGGGTGTGTGTGTCGTGGTTGATACTTCTATGAAAATCTCTATGAAAATGATAACTCTATGAACGTGTAGGCTGCTGGGGAAAAAAAGGCCACATTCCAACCTGGGCATAATTAGAAAAGGAATTAGAAATAGCACTGCCAATGTCATATTGTACTTACATTAATCCATGGTATGAACACATCTGGAATACTATGTACTGTTGTATCATTGTGCTTAAAGAGGATATTGTACAGATGAAAAAGGTACGGAAAAGGATAACCAAAATGTCTGAAATAAATTGCCTGTAATGACAGATTGTAGTGTTTGGGTCTGTTTAGCTTGGGAAAGAGACCTGGCATGGTATAGTGGTTTGAATGTTGGATGAGGACTCTGGCAGTTTGTTGTTATTGCCTTTAAGTCATTTTTGCCTTATGGTGAAACCCTATCATAGGGTTTTCTGGGGCTGAGAATGTGTGACATGTCCGAGGTCACCCAGTGGGTTTCAGTGTCCAAGTGAGGAATCAAACCCTGGTCTCCAGGGTCATAGTCCAACACTGAGACTACTACACTGTTCTGGCTCTCAGATTCTGCCAGACCAAGTTACAAATCTCCATATGGCCATGGAAACTACTAGGTTTCCTTGGGCGAATCATACTTTCTCAGAGGAAGGCAATAGCAAACCCTCTTTGAAAAAGGTTGTCAAGAAAACTCCCTGATAAGTTTGCCTTAGGTTTGCCATGAGTTGGAAACAACTTGAAGGCACATGACAACGTGCTGAAGAAGAAGTCAATTAAGAGAATACATGGTGGAGATGTAGACAATAATGTCTCTCTCATAATCCTAGAATCCAGGGTTCTGTTTCCAACCTCTGTTAGTACAGGCTCTGTGTACATATTTTTATCTGTCCTGAATCTCCCACCATTCAATTTCAATAGATAACTTTGTGTTCTAGGATTATGAAATATGTATTATTGTCTTCTCTTAATTGACAGCTAGTGGATTTCCCAAAGACAACTGTATGGCCAGGTTGTCTTGATAGTTACACAGTCTAATGTAATATGGCTGTTCTTACATTTTTTAATCAGCCCAAAAATTGAAGAACTAAAATTTCTGTGGGGTTCTTAAAAAAAAAAAACTGAAATTGAAAAATAAGAAATAGAAAAATCCACCTTATGCAGAAGCAAAGCTTTGGCAAGAGTGAGGGCGTCTTCCTGGTCAATGTACTGAGCAGCCAAAGATGACTTCCTTCCTCTTACTAGGAGAAATGCTATATAACCTAAATAAAAATAAAAGAAAATCTGTAAGCTGGGAGGAAAAAAAGAGAAGGAGTACAATGATGATGAAGAAGAAAGGAAGGAAAAATAATCAGCTGTGCATTTCAGTTCTGTGCTAATATAAAGCCTTGATATCATTCAAACTTTTCTTGCTATCCCTCTCTTAATAGTACTGCTAGAAATTTGTTCCAGTTAACAAATTTCTTCTGTGTTCATTGATCAGGCTATCATGACTACATAACCCCCTCATCAACATATTAAATTTTAAAGAGACTGAGGGATTACACATAACAGATTAAGGCACAACACAGTCTTCTGCATGTATTATGCACGATAAGGTCACTTGGAGGACTGCTTTGGAGGATGGTAGATTCTTCTTGATTGGAGATTTCTAAGCAGTTGTTAGATGGTCACCTTGCAAGAATGCTTTAGCTGTGGATTTTTGCACTGGCAATTTGTCGGGGTCTCCTCTAACTCATTCTGTGATTCGGAAGTGAACCATAAGTGTTTCAATGTGATTTCTGACTTTATTGGAAAGATACATACTTCACCCTTTAACAAAATTCCCAGGGTGGCTTACACATTTGAAAACTTTAGCTACTTTATCAGAAGTACAGCTGCTTCTTTTTTTAAATGGATATTCTGATTCCAAGGCTTGTTTAGGCCTGAACTGTGAATAAGAATGTTTGAGTGTGCGCACAACAGATATTTATATCGTTGCATAACTGAGTTGTCCCCAGATGGTTCTTATACTTTTTCCCTTGGTCTTTTGATGCAAAGCGCTGCTGAGTGGTTGTAGTAATGCCATTGTCCTATCTCAGCAATAGGATTTAAAATCAACTGGTGTTTGAAAATGTCATTACTAACTGAGCTAGGAAATAGAACAAAACATAGCCTTCAAAATAATTAATCAAGAGAAAATTGTGTTCCAGTCCTTCTTGCTTGCTTCCACTGCTTTCTGCCATAAAGAATAGTGCAAAATTTACCTTCTTCAATTGGGATTTTTCTGAATAGTCAGTCAATGCATGCCCCATTTATCTTCCTATGGTGCTTTGATAAGTCACACTAAAGTGGTAATAGCATTTTATCGTGCCTGGTACTAATGTAGGGCAAGGGAAGTAACTCTTTGTTTATTGGTGCTTATCTTCCACCTTTTCTAAAAATCTGATATTAAGATGTATCATCGAGCTCCTGTCTATGTTACCTTGAGCATTATGATGGATGGGACAGTATAATAATAACAGTGCAAATAATGCACCTTTTTGGTGTTCACCATTTAAAATAAAATGCAGCAAGATGTGTGTTCCACACTGAAATTCTGGAGTGAGAAAGCATATACTCCTCCAAAGATTAGGGTAAAAACATTAAACGTTAACAATTCACAAAATGATGCCAGTGGTGGCTTGGGGAAAGAGGTGTGTTCTTCAGTCCCATACAGTGCCTGAACAATGGCAATACAATTTGGAACATAGGAAGTTTCCTTTTATCAAGTCAGACTATTTCATCCATTTAACATGTTCTATTGTGATTGGCCATCATACTATTTATTTATTTGATTTATATCCCATCTTTCTCCCTATGCAGGACCTAAAACTTTTAAAGTTTTGTACAGATCTCTTTCACACCACCTGTTTTCTAATCTCTTTCTCTGCAAAAATAATATGCTTTGTCACTGAACTGTGCAGTGTCTGCCCTGGATGCCAGTTACATTCACATGGTGAATTTGTTTGAATATAATCCTAAATTGTAGTCAAAAGTTGGAAATACTAGCATTACCAGCAACAGGTTGCTTTTTGGTGATTTTTTTTTCTGAAGTGCATACTTGGGAAAGTCAGAGGTTGTACAAAATTTGTGTTTGTTTTGCTTTTCATTTATTTTGGGTGGTGGGGAGAATGCTGCCTCTTACCTCAATTATAAGAAGATTTTTCTTAAAAAATTATTTTTAAATAAGAGCTCCATGCTGGGCAGAGGTTATCACTCCCTTCTTTACATCTAGCAGCTCTAATTTGTAGCAAAGCGACACAATGCAGCAGGAAGTGCTGCCAGCTGATACTCATGTTTTCTGGAGGGCTGAAGTGTTCATGTTGTGAGCTACACTAGGAAGTGTGGCTTCCACAAGTAGCCATTCTTGCTGCTGTATTGCATCACTCTCTCTGTATATTAGAACTTCTGAAAGGCAAGGAGCTGAATACCTAGAGTCTACTACTGCCCTCATTTGTGAGGACCCTTATTTAAAGTATATGCATGCATTCATATACATGCAGGCACTGATATTATCATATCCTATTTGGATTCCATGTGGGAGAGAGGTGGGATATAAATTTATTAAATAAAATGAAATAAATAAATCTCACATAATTAAAGAGGCTCTCCAAAACAAATATAATGAACAATTAATGAGTAACTTATAAAATTACTTCCAGGAGTGTTATAAAGAATTACCCCCACCACCACTCTTCAACTGGCAACATAACTGTTACTTTTCAAAATAATATTTCAAATTCTGAACAAAATTTAGTATTCTGAGAGTGAGCCTAATCTTTCCATGGGCCCTTATGTTCCTGTCTCTTGTAATATAGCTACAAGGAAAAAATTAGATGCTTTCAATTCCATTTTAAGCGACTTCTGTATGTTCTATTATCTAAACCTGGGTAATCAATCATCAGTGGAAACAAGCCAATGAAGCCATAGTTTTCATGCTGCCTTGTTTAACCGTAGTTAAGGTTAACCACAGTTTAGATTTGGATGACTCAAAATCTGCAGTTAATCTAAAACAGATGTGTGAGCTTCCAGTCTCCTCATAGTCAAACTAGAAAAGGAGAGGAGAGTACATGAGCATAAGAAGCTTGTAGCTCTGGATTATGTACGAATGTCACAGCAGATATATATGTGTGTGTGTGAGAGAGAGAGACTGACTTAAAATTATTAAGTCACTTAGATCCCAGTTTGTGACAAATCATACTTTGCCTCTTTAGAAAAATGACAAATTATACTTTGCCAAAACAAACATTGATGAGAATCTTTCTCCCTAAGCAGTGGTGGACTTGGAGTGTGTGGAGGGGAGGCGGGAGGGGGGTAGGGCTACGGCACAGAGGGTGTGACTGCGATGTGTGGGGGCATGGCTGCGATGCATGGGGGCGTAGCCAGGGCACACAGGGGCGTGGCTACAGGCCAGGACACCCCAAAAACATTGCCGCCCAGGACACTCTCCGCACCTCCATCCCTACACAACTGTCCCCAAGATTCATGCCTGTCTAGTTATCATAATGCTATAATGTGAGAATACAGTCTACTATTAGAATGCCAGTCACTTCCAGGTTTGCTCGTGTGTAATATGAGCATGAAGCCTTAAGAGTTTCTAAAATCATTGTTCTTATAATTTTTTTTCACTATGCAGTCTTATATATTAGTATAATAATATCCATTATACTAATCATACTCATTTGCAGCACAATTCTGTATGTATCTACTGAGCTGCAAGTCTCAATGAGTTTAACGGGGCTTGTGTCTAGGTAAGTGTGTGGTACATTGCAGCCAGCTTATCTATGGGTTGGAACATTTCTTTGTAGTCTTTAAGGTAGACCCATAGAAATCAATGAGACTTAAACCAATTTAAATTCCATAGGTTGCTATGGGTCTGCTCTGACAAATATTGGATTTGACTGTATGTATTTATTCAAAATCTAGATGTAAGTATTGTCACTCAGTATCTGCCATAAACTCCTTTCCCGTTTTCTAAACAAATTCTTGTTCCTGTATTTAACATAAATGAATCCGTGTATACATTCTGGGAAAGCTGAATTTACTATGAATTCCCAGTATGCGTACATAGTGTATATATGCGGTGACATTGGTGAGGGATTGTGGTTGCTATATGTTGTGAGACAGTGATATGTTCTCCAAAATAGGAGCCTCTTTGATTTTTTTAAAAAAATACATTTTACCAAATTTTCACATATAGTTTATGCTTTCCCTCATGCTCTCAATTTTTGACAGCTTTTTTTTTTATCATACCTCTGCCATTTTATGTGAGTATTGGGCAAAACTACAAGGGAAGATCAAAATGATTAATACAAGCCACAAATCATTCTCAGTTTTTCTGTCCTTGGGCAACTACTTGGTGATCTAAGCAGCTCAAAAATAGCATAGTCTGTTCCGCAAGTCAGAAATTCAAGTGAGGGTTTCGTAGAACACGTTTGCCAGTCCTTGGATGAGAGACAGCCAAGGAATGCCAGGTGCTGCAGGCTGTATTTCAGAGCAGAGCAATGGCAAACCACTTCTGAGTATTCCTTGCAAAAGAAAACCCTATGAAATTCATGGTGTAGTCATAAGTCAATAGGCAGCTTGAAGGCACATACACACAGACAGCATTTTTATTAAAAACAATGGTATAGATTAAGTAGTTTAAATTAAGCTGGTTTTTGATGTTTTACCAAAGTTATTGTTTTCATGAAGCTACTGCTCATCTTAAATACATCAACAATGTTTTTTGCATTATATATACTATTTTTTTTGGTCAAAGTAATATTGTAATGGAAGTATACCTAAGCAACATGCAAAATTAACAGAGTTTCAAAAAGATACGTTTATTAGAATACAATTGTTTTTCTCCCCCATTGGGTGTCAGCAAAAGTAGTAGGTAGGTAGACCTAAAAATACCAAACTCATGTTTAACCACCGTATACTACTGCTGTGTATTCTCCTTTAATTTCAAAGAGGCTTTTATAATTTAAACTTTGAAATGAAACCAGAATTTTATTTGTTGAATATGTTAGGGCAACAAAGAAAAATAAGATCTCACCAGAAAACATTGTTATATGTTATAACTGCAGCAAGAATGACATATGCGCAACATTGGAAAGAAGGAAATTATATTGATATAAAAGAATGGAAATTAAAAGTTCTGGATATGGTAGAGATAGAAAGGTTGGCTTTTTCACTGAAAAATAAACCAATCCAGAACTTTGAAAAGGAATGGCAAGAAGTTTTGAATTGGATAAAGCAATGAGAAAAAGAAATAAAGAAAGAGTGTTGGTAATTCAAAAGTAATAATGTATAATAGAAAAAATGTATAAATGGGATGTAAATACAAATTCAACTGGAAAAATGATGTTCGGAAGCCGGGGGGGGGTTATTTTGTGTAAAACTTTTAATATATATAGTAAACGCAACATGCGCCTGCCTTCGGCAGTGAAGCCATTCGCTTCCCTGTGCTGCACTGGAGAAGGAAGCGGATAATCGTGCTTCTGCCCCTTTCACATGGCTGGGGTGATGGGAGCGTTGCACAATTATGTTTTTTTTTCTTTCTGTTAAGTGAATATCCTGCATTCACAATGCATGGGGATGCGCTGGCTGCGAGACCGCAACAACGTCATGAAAAAGCACGACCTGAAAATTGTTACCATCATGTCCCCATCATGGGACTGCAATGCTATGTGGAAATGGCCATATGCTTTTTTTTTTTTTATGATTATTTACTAAGTTCATGTGCCTCTCCATAGGAAAACTCTTTCAGAAATCTGCAATATTTAGAAGCACTGCTTTCTTGAGTGGGGATAGACACCTGTTCATCCTAGCATGTTTTTTTTCTTCTGTTCCATATCTTTAAAAGATCATTGCTTTATTTTGTGTTTGGTCATTGGAAGGCAAACACATTTGATTTTCAGAGACATGCAACAATGAGCCTGCCAATTGTTAAAGGGAAAGATATGCTAACAGTGAGTCTAGTTTGACAATGAATGTAGGGAAACTTTTACTGATTCCTTTGTTGATCCTGAGGCTGACTCAGTGAGATATCTGCATGATCTTGTGGAATTTTTTTTTAATTGGTATAACTGATACTGCTGCTGAAGTCCCACTTGATAGAAGATGCTTGGGTAATCATTATGGTTACCTTCAAGATCATCTTCCCACAGCGCTTTTTCCACATGGTCACTAGTTTTCCCAGGGAGCTAGATGTCACAAAACTGAGGAGATAGATCTAATGACAGTGATAGAAGGCTGTGTGATTTTGAGTCAACATAAGCATGGGTTCCTTAGTGTGTATACTCTGCCATATTAAGCAAAGAAAGAATAGTTGTCAGCTACTCCTCCATTCAAGGTGTGCTGTGGAGGAGACATTTACTGAATGATTTGAGGCCTGTTACTGCCTGATCCAGAGGCTGATGTCAAGGAACTTTTGGGAGGAACTTGATGTGTGATATACTTGCTAAGCATGCTAAAATTGCTTATATCTAGGCTCAGATCCTTGATCTTAGATAGCACAGGATCTTCATTTCAGTCCAAGGATGCTTCCATACTATGGTTGCCAGCTTAAGACCAGACTCTGAGATTTCAGTGCCCACACTAGGGTTTTCTTCTTGTGATGTTACAGGAGATGGGTCCTGGTGAAATTACAAGGGTGATGTCACTGTTGGAAGCAAAGAGCCATCAACTGTTACATAAAATGAGTAACGGAAAATGAAAAAAAAAGTGGGAAAGTGTATAGTGCCTGCAGTTGCACTTCCTTCCTTCCTTCCTTCCTTCCTTCCTTCCTTCTTTCTTTCTTTCTTTCTTTCTTTCTTTCTTTCTTTCTTTCTTTCTTTCTTTCTTTCTTTCTTTCTTTCTTTTATCTATGTACTGAAGAGTTTTGCTTACCTGTGGAGGTCACTTTCCACTTCTCCAGGAAATCAGTTAGTCTCCATGTTCTATTTGTCTAAGAAAGAAGCACCCATGGGACTCCAGTCCCCATAATGGTTGTTAGTTTACCCCCACCATTGGGATTTCTGTAACTGGATATTGGTCAACTTCTTTTGTCTATCACCTTTCTGTCTTCTTTTGTCATTCTCCATCAGCCAGGTTTTTTAACTTTACAAGAACATCCTGAGTAATTAATCCTGTTTCTACCACAAGCTCATATTGCATTAGCCCTGATGCACTCTGCTTAATACAGATACCAAATATTCCTACAGTCTCAAGGGACAGCTCCTGGTGATGTCATTAAGTAGAATACATTGAGCTCTAACCAATTACATACAGTATTCCATTCAAATAAAATGCACACACACATACTTGTCAAGGCAACACTCTTAGTATAAGGTTCCTTCTACTCACCCTGAGGACTGGAAAAGCTAACAAAGGCCTGAAATTCAAGCCCAGGTCCAAAGTTAGAGTAGCCATAGTCCAGAGCACTATATTGGTTTATGGGATGAATTTCAGTTGTTGCAGCCTGGAGATGTGGATAAGGTGCTTGGACGAGTACAGTGTTTCATGTGCCTGCTTCAATTATGCCTCAGTAGTGGATTGTTACATCAAGGAGAAAGCACACTGGCCACTGCTTCCAGTGATAAATGCTTTGTAACCTGGAAACAAGTTAGACCACATTTAGAACTGGAACATAATGACCTATACTTTACTTCTGATCCATTTTGGAGAACAAATTAAAGTGTGTGGGACCATGGTTTGGGACCTAGATATCTGAAGGAAGAACTGCTCCCATACCAACCTGCCCATGTACTGTGATCACCCCTAGAGGGCTCCTCCACTCACTATGATGTGAGGTGTCCAAACTACCAGGCATATAAGAAAAACAACTTGCTTTCAGCTAATAGAAGGGAAAGCTGACATAGTACTATGTTAGTATATTTACCACATCTAACTTGGTGAGATACTTTCATACTGCTGAATGTTTTGTGGCAGGTAAATCAAAATGCTTGAGATGGCACTTATAAACCCATGTCCTAGATAAACATGCCCTATGACATACTATGAATTTGTGCTTTCTAGTCGTTGTTATCATCACCACCATTGTCTATTTATATAGCACCGTCATGGAACATGGTGCTTTAGAAGTAAAAGAACAACAAAACAGTTCCTTGCCCTCCAGTTTACAATCTAAGTTAGGACCGTATTAGTTACCTCCTGATTGGTCTACATAGAGTGTGTTGTGTAATTCAAAGCCTTGCAGATTTCTATGTAAGCAATTGCAAGTTTTGTTACATGATGGCTAGCAGATGGCCATATGATAGCAGATCTGCTACTACAATTGCATATTTTTGGATGGGCAAATGAATGAGTTTCACCAAGTATAGTGACTTTGTTTATCACTCCAAACTGCTAGGAAATGATAGCAACTCTAGTAATCCCTCTGCTTTCAATTAGTGGTCATTTAGTGTGCATGCTGTTTGCATTCAAAGAGCGTATTAATTTTCAGTGTAAAATGATAGTCATAGAAAACATGACAAGCTGCTATGGCAATAAAAACATCTATTGCAAATAATTCTGGCAATGGATATGAATGCTAATGGTTAACTATACAGCTGCGGTAAAGGAATAATCACAATGAAGTTGTGAACGATGGGGTGGTACCTGAAAATCATCCTTGATTACACTAAATATATCACTAGTAATGTTGCACCCCAAATCAGCACTGAGGAACACTTCTAAACTGAAGACTGCCTATAAGATTGAGGGAAGTAATTGGTAAACTGTTTAATCAAGTCTTCTTGGAAGTGAATAAAGACGTCAGGGTACAAAGAAAATTCATGCTTTAAGAAGACAACATGTCAGTAGAATTCTTTTTCTTTTCTTTTTTTGGAGAAAGAAACAAAGATAGCAGTAATTAATGACCCTGACTCTGTGCCAAAAAAGCTTTCTCCTGACAACTCTAACTTAATTAAAACTTAAGACATTTCAGTAGCCTCAGAAAGCCCCTGATGGGGTGAGCTCTTGCAAACTCGTGAGAAAATTTTGTAAATTAAAGAAAAAGATGTGTGTTACCACTGGTGCCATGACTCTAATCCCTGACAGTCAAAGAATCTATTTAGCCAAAGCCTTTTCTTTTAACTGGCTCACACCTGCAGGCTTACTGACACTTCCTCTGTACCAGAAAAGGCCTTTTTTGTGTTTTACGGAAGATCAGATAATAGGAGTCCTGCTGGTTCTTTTGTTTTTGTGCATTGTTCATTAGCCTGTGAGTCACACACACACTTGATATGCTTGGCTTACTCAAGGGTAGCACATTGGGAGAAAGCTTTAGGAGACACAACATTAGTGAAGATGGAAAAATAGTTCAAATGAATACTCACAGTTGAAGGCAAGCAGAATGGGAGAGACCTGCTGTTCTTCACACTTCCAGGTTTCAAGAAAGCAGTGTTTCATTCTGGACAGTGCTTGTTTTGTTAAAGAGAGAATCCTTTCAAATTATATTTTTTTTTGTCCAATTAATGCAAGTTTGAGTAAGCATGTGAGATTCTTACTAGGTGCAGGAATGTTCTGCTTGCATTAGTAACATCCTATGAAATGAAGGATTTACTTGTTGAATAAATACTACAAAGAATATTTAATTGTACATTAATTAAAATAAATGGTCCTACTATCTGCATAAGAAAGAAAGGATACAGTTTCATCTCTTCAACAAAAGAACACTCTCTGTATGATAACAAAATGCTACTCCTGAGTACCTAGTTAGATCTTAGAAGCAGATTCTGTGACCGCTCAAGCAGTGTTCCTGTGTAGGACAGATATTTAGTGGTGGGGAAAAAAACCAATCAGTATTTTTCTTTTTTCTACTTTAAATATAGATAGATTTTGACCTTAGATGTCTGTAAATAAAATATAATAAATACAGAATAAAAATGGAAATACTAAATAATA